>JARHVA010000671.1:2582500-2955000 GCA_037957365.1 Torreya grandis | reverse complement strand
ATTTATCATACTTCTTCTACATACATAACATAATGTGTATGCAACAAATTAGGATGGATATAAAACTTGTCCTACTTAGTGGATTCAAATCTTGAAGAAGCTAATCTTACTAAAAATAGTTCATTGCATAGTTACTTATACCAAGACATGACCAATTTAGATCTGCTAAATCTAACTAAGGGATATCCTAAAACACAACACCAAAGGAGAGGGTTCCAAAACCTCTAGTCAAATGACATTAATTAATAACCCTAGCTAGTCCTATAATACATAAAATAAATCTAGTCTAGTTCTCACTAGAGCTTGTGGCACAAAGGGGGATACTTAATAACAAATAAAATGAAACATTTAAATATAACCCTACTTAATTCAATTTAGAGGTAAATTAAATAATGAATTAAACATTCATCTAACTAATTTTTACAATATCTAATCTACTAAATGAAAAAGTAAAAGTTAAGAATACTTATCTTGAATTGAACCTATCATGCTTCAATCTCTCCTTTGGCCAATGGTTCTTTGCAAAAGGTTTTTGTGTTTTTATAAGGATCACCTTGTAGAGATTAGCTGTAGTATAAAATACTCCTACATTGCATCTAAGACTTTCCCATAAGACAATCTTATTTCCCTTCAAGGCAAAATCTTAAGTAATAACTCCTCAAGTGTATAAATAACATAATTATGAGTTGTGGCAATGTGAAAAATTAATGTTCCCCCCTTTATAAATGAAGTGAAAATGGTATTTATAGCGAAGGATTAAACTTAAAACCTAATAATTTAGCTGACAAGGTCAGCAAGGTCACTCTTGTTTGGAAGGAATATAATCGTTATTCCTTGAATTAGGTCAATTGGGTCAACAAAATTTCATAACATACACTAAATTCCCAACAAGATAGATTGGGTTTACATAGTTGTAAAATGAATAAAAAGGGGTGTATGCTTAGTTAGGGAATATTTTTGAAGGTGAATTACTTAGAATATTATATAAGTGGGTTTTAACTACTTAAGGAGTTGGATAAAAGTAGCTTGTAGTGGTTTTAGGTAATGGTATAGGGATAAATAATTTTATGAAGCAACAAAGGTCTGCCCATCCCTTTCCTAATGCATATTTTAAGGTGTACACTCAGAGATATTAAAACTCAATAGTTTATTGTAATAGATAAAGCATCAATAAATGATAAAGTTTAAAAATATTATGTGTATACATATGCTCCACTCAAATCTCATCACATGTCATGAAATTATAACATAGGATGGTGCTTCAAAAAAGAACATAGAAACACATGACACTGATCTAAAAAATGAATTATGGAAATAAATTTTGAAATTGAAATAACTAAAATTACCATATACATACCTTGACTTAACATTTTGTTGAATGACTACATGCAGATATCATATTCATGATCATGAAGGGTGGATTACCTGTGTTTGATAAACCCTAGGGATACAAGGCTAAAAAAAGAAGAAAAGTGTGCATATGTAGGATGGTCAAAGTATAAATGGAAAAATCTTAAAATAAATTAAATCACTTGAAAAATTGGTATGTTGAGATTGTAAAGGCTAGGTTAGAACTAAAAAACCAACATGTAATGATAAAAAAGAATGTAGAAAACACTAAACTCATTAGGAAGTATATAAAACATGAATGACAAAAAGTAATGTATAACACACTAAATCACATTGGGAATCATGTAAAACATGAATGACAAAAAAAAGGAATGTAAACATACTAAATCATGTTGGGAAACATGTAAGACATTGTGAGTAAATGAAATATCAATGTGATCAAATAAAGATATGTAATTAAATGAAATGTAACCTCATGTCAAATAAGTATGATAAATAAAACATATAGAAAACATAAATGATTGAAAATGAAAATTTAATATAATTATGTCAAGTCAAATGTAAATAAAAACATGTAAGTGTGTCAAATGTTTAATGTAAGATAAGTGAAGTCCAAAAAAATCACACAAGAACATGATCGATTAATGAAAAATCAAAATCTATAAAGAATGACAACTCAAACTTAGTGATTTTTATAAAATGTAATGTAAGGAATCACAACCACTTAATGGCATGCATAATATGACAATGATATGGTGTGGAAAGTAGATTATGTAAGGGTGTTTGTGAAGAAGGCTTGGTCCTATCTAAGGTCTTACAATTCAACTCTCAAACTAAGCCAAATATGTGTAATAAATAAAATGTGATCAAGGATGTGATCGACTAAAATTAATATCCAACAAGAAAAATATAGAGAAAATATAAGGTAAATATGGAGGGTGAGTCACCACATGGGTGATTTTAACATCCTTAATAGGAATGAGACACACTAAGTAAGTGAGCAAGGCTAAAAACTATCAACACTAAGGACCTAGGACACTTTAACTAGTGAACACAAAGCTTGGGCTAACAAGTGAAGTATATAGATCATCCCATGAAGGCTATATGAATGAAAATTAAAATGGGCCTACCTTCTCATAACATGTTCCCTATTCCTTAAGATCCCTTACAAAGTTATCAGTCTACTGCGAAGATTGGGTACTTGTGTGAAAAAGTAGGTGGCACTATGAGTATATGATATAATGAGACCTCTTACCTCAGTCTATTGGCCTAGCACACCCTAATGGACCTCGACTCTATCATGAGGCCAATTGTGTAGTTTGAGCTTCAACTAAAATAGGAGATGTGCCAAAAAAAGATCATGTCTTTTGGTGTGATCTAACTTTTACTATTATTTTTGCCTTTTAATCATTGCCTTTTATTTCTTTTATAATTTGCTTTTTAATCCCTTTGGAATTTTATATTCCTCCTCCATATGGATTTAGAGAACCAATCATGATTAAAATAGGTGATGAACACAAGAGAGCTTACACTTGATCACTATAGAAAAGGACCTAAAGACCATGGTGTCTAAAGACTCCTAGACTTGTCCATAAGTAAGTGTGAAATCTTAAAACTAATCTATGTGTGCCTCAAATGAAAGGAAATAATGGAAATATGAGGATCATGATAGATGTGTCCATGTAATAAGTGATACAATTATGAATATGCTTGTAGTTGATCATAAGGAGGTAAAATATGGATATGAAAGGGGTAGGATTATGGTAGGAGAGTCTTGTCACTAGAGAATCCATACTAACTTACAAGGGATCTAGCACAAGCACCAATGAAATTAGTAGTCATCCCAAAAGAGGGGAAAGTAAATGATCACCCCAAGAAATGGGAAAGTAAATAAAGGTCAAATAATCATCAAGGTAATAAGGAAAAGAATGACATAAATAATTAAAGTGATACGTAATAACCATAAAGGAAACAAAATCTGAATGTAATGCGAAATAAAACCAATAAGCCCAAAGGAAACAATGGTGTAATTAAAGTGAAATAAAATCAAATAACTCAAAGGAAACAATAGTTTGAGTAAAATTAAATAAAACCAAACAACTCAAAGTAAATAGTGGTGTTAGTAAACTAAAAATAAATGAAAATAAAACTCACAGAAAAAAAGAAACATGAGACAAAAATAACAAGAAAAATATATGATAACATCTATATCAAAGATAAACATGTGAAATATAAGCCTATGTGTCTTATAAGGTTTCTTAAAGTTGAATTTTTTTATTATTATGCAATGTATAAGAATATTAGGCATCATAAGGTGCCCCAAATTATAATTTGATATAGCGGTATGTATCACAAGATGCCCCAAAGTCTAAAGTGACATGTGGATGGGCATCACAAGATTCCCCAACATGTGATGTGGGGTGAGGTGAATTTGAATAATTAGAATGAACCACATTTATATATTTGATGTAGTTTGAGATAAGGAAATGTGTTGATATGTTAGATTTGAAGGATGTTAAAATTGACATGGGATGTGTAGGAGAGATTTAAAGAGATTTATAAGGTAAATGATGATAATTTATGATGTGATTTGGGGTAGGAATTTAAAATACTTTCTATTTGTTTTCTTGTGACCTAAGAGGTTGAGGAATCATGGATGTAACCACCCATTTTAAGTTGTTTGTGTTAGCTATCATTTCCTTATTGGTGTAAGAATAATGATCAACTATGGTTTGGATAACATTATCAGATGAGGTGGAGGTATGGGGTAATTTTTGTTGATCATTAGTTAAGTGATGTTAATGTAATTATGATTATTTAGATCAGGCTTGTGAGCCTTGAAAATATTCTTCATAATTTTTTTGTGTAAGAGTATTAAAATTAAAATGTGGACCAAGCAAGGAAGCAATAAGAAATCAGTAAAGATCATTACAAGTCTCATGAGAATGACCTATCGTAGCATGCCACCAACAAAATTTATTGGTATGTGCCATTTTGGAAATGGTTTGGAAGGATCAAAGCTCATGGGTTTAGAGGGTAGTAATTTAATCTTAAGTTCTTATAGACTTAAGGGAGGGTGGGTTGGGTTAAAATTGTATGAATTAAATGTTCCCATTTAAGTTTGGGGAGTTTATATGAATCAATGTTATGAGAAAATGATTGGAATGGTTATTTAGTAGTTTTTTGAGGTGATTCAGATTGACTCATAAGAAAGTATTACCTTTTGGATTAGTCTAAGGCTTCCTCTAAAGTTTTATGGGAAAACATACAAACTTTGTAATAAAGATGAGATTTAAAAGTGCTAATAAATAGTTTTAAAAGAGTATCATCATTCATGTTATGGTCCACTTTGTGAGCTAGAGACTTCCATCATTTTATGAAAGTGTGAGAAGATTTCTTATGAAATTGCTTAGTATTGATGAAATGGCTAAGTAATTTTGTAGGAAGGTCATTATGTTATAATTCCTTCACTAGAGAATTTACTAAATCCTCTAGTTGTGTAATCAAATGTCTATGAAGTTTATTGTACCATTAAATAGCATCACCAATAAAGGTTTTGGCTAGGATATTTGTTGTATAAAATTTTTTAGTTTAGATCCATTCTTTATAAATATTTATCATTGAGACTCATTTTTTATATATATTTCCAAATCTTTTGAGAAAGATAGTAGGATTTTTAGTCCCATCATATGTGATAGATGGGTAAATGTTTTCATTGTCTATGGATACAATAAATGTTTTTAAAGGTTTATTTTTAAATATGTTGAATAAATATGTTATGCAAATGAGGTTGAGGGATGATATGCCCATTGGCATCTCTAAGAGGAGGAGGGACAAAATTTTGATTTGGTTGAGTCATGATAACTCGAGGTGGTTGACTAGTCATTTGTAATATATGAGATTGCATTATCATCATTTATGAATTGTTCTTTATTTGAATAAAATTAAATTTTTGAACCATTTAGCAATAATTTGACTTATATCAATAGAAGGAGTAGGATTTATAGTGGTAAGAGGTGGAATGTTAGTGTTGTTAGGAGAATCATTCCCTATATTGATAGTAGGGGAGGGATTATTGGGTGGAAGATTCCCAACATTAGTACTAGGATGAGGACTAGGGTGAGTAACCTCAATTATATTATATTATTTTTTCCTTGAAGATACAAAATTTAGGTTGTATGATGTAGTAATTAGTTTGGGATTAGGAAGACATGAAGGAAGTAATTGAATAGTTTCATCTGAAATGGTAATATAAGTGATGTTTTAATCTAAATTATTAATTATGCAATGTTTTTGACTAATTAAAGACTAAAAATAAGACATAATTAGGTAAATATTCAGTTAATAAACTAGGTTGGCCACCTACTAAAATAGGTCAGCCACCTACTAGACTATGTCAGAAAATAGAGGGAAAATAAACTAGGTTGGCTACCTACTGAACTAAGTTAGCCACCTACTAGACAATGTTTGAAAACAAAGGAAAAACAAACTAGGCTAACAACCTAGTGAACTAAGTCAACCAATAATTATAGAGTTGACCAAGTCAATCTAATTGATTTAGTGAAAGAAAAAAAGTAATATGCAATTATACTAGGTCAGCCATGTCCTACAGAGTTGGCCAAGTTGATCTAGTTAAATTCTAGGAAGAAAAATAATAGTTCAAAAAAAAGGCTAAAACAAACTAGATCAACCAACTCAATCTAGTTGAATTGTGGAAAAAATCCAAAACAAACCAAATTAACCAGATATATCTAGTTAACTGTGTATATGGTTTTAATGGAACAAAAAAACTAGAAAAAATAGAATGGAAATTTTAAGTACTAATTAATTTTACTGAGAAACAAAAATGACAAATTGAGATAATTGATAAAATTAAATTGGTAATTTGGTAAGAGTGAACCTTTAAAATTGAACAAGATCGACTAGGTCAATTTAGTTATATTGTTAAGAGTGTAAAGTTATGTTGACTAGGTCATTTGGGCAAGATTTGGTCCTGCAAAGGCAAAAATATTTCAAACATAGTGTTTAAATGTAATCATCCATGTCAATTTAATCTATAAAAAGCTAAAATTTGAAAAATATTAAAATAAGACAAGATCAACTAGATCGATCTTGTTTGCTAAAAACTAAAAATTAAAAATTGCTAAATTAAAATAAATTGACCAGCTCAATCTAGTTAACTATAAGTGAATATTAAGAAAATAGTAAAATAAGACTAGATTGACTAGCTTAGTCTAGTTTACTAAAATGAAAACCTAAAAATAAAAGATAAAGTAGGATCGACCAGTGAGTTGACTATGGATCTTGAATCTGCAAATAGAGGTCAAAATTAGATCGGCCAGCTCAATCTAGTTAGTTTAAAAAGAAACATATATTGAGAAAATGAAACGTGATCACTTTGCTCAATCTAGTTAACTATGACTAAAAAATTAAAAATTCAAGGGTTAGATTCACTTAAAGTTCACTATAATGTATGTAATAAATTAGGATATATCTATAACTTGGCCTACTTAGTGGATTCTAAGCTTGGAAAAGGTAATATTATTAAAAATAATTCATTGCATCTCTATTTATATTAGGGCATGACCAATTCAGATTTACTAAACCTAACTAAGGGGTGTCTTACCACACAACACCAAAGGAGAGGGTTATAAAGCTTCTAGGAAAATGGCATTATACACTAACCCTATATAGGCCTAAATTACATATAATAAATCTAATCTAGTTCTAACTAAATCTTGTGGCACAAAGGGGGATAGTTAATAATAAATAAGGTAAAACATGCAAAGATAACTCTACTCAAGTCAATGTAGAGATAAACTAAGAAATGAGTACAAAATTCATCCTACTACTTAATGAAATATCTAATCTACTAAATGAAAGAGTAAAATTTAAGATTCCTTACATTGAACTAAACTTGTCATGCCTCAATCTCTCCCTTGGGCAATGGTGCTTTACAAGAGGCTGTTGTGGATTTTTAAGGATCACACTATATAAATCATCTCTAGGATAAAATACTCATACTTTTCATCTAAGACTTTCCCACAAGACAATATTCATTCCCTCCAAGACATAACCTTAAACAATGACTCCTCAAGTGTAGAAAATGAGTTGTAGCAATGCAAAAATGAATGTTCCTCCCTTTCAAAAAATTAAAGGGGGTATTTATATCCAAGGATTGAACCTATACCCTCTTGTGAATTTAGTCATCAAGGTTATCCAGGTCAATCTTGTTTGGTAGGAAATATAGCCATTAGGCCTCAAACTAGGTCAATTGGTTTGACAAAGTTTCATAACGTGCACTGAATTCCCAACAAGATCGACCAGGCTGACATAGGAATAAAAAGGGGTGTATTCTTAGTTAGGGGATATTTTATAAGTTTAATTACCTATAGGAGTGTATAAGCAGGTTGTAATCGCATATAGATTTGAATAAAAGTAACTTATAGTGGTTCTAGGTAATGGTATAGGGACCAACAATCTTACAAAGCACAAAAGGTCTAACCACCCCTTTCCTAGTATACTCTTTAAGGCATGCACATAGAGAGATTAAAACTTGATAGGTTCCTGCAAGAGAAAAAGTGTTAGTAAATAATAAAGTTTAAAAATATTGTGTGTATACACAAGGCATTTCCTATTTTTCTAATTATGAGCAAGTTAAAAAGGATGAATTGTTTCCTTTTTTCCAAACTATTGATAATGTTAAAAATATTTTTATTTATTTAGATCTCTCAAATGAAAATCATTAAAATACTCCTCTCCTTTCCTTTTAGATTGGAAAAATAAAAATAATAATACTAGTCAAGGTAGTGTAGACACATGTTTTTATACTCTTCTTCCAATTCAAGATAAAAACAAAATATCTTTGCCAAAGGTTTTTCTTAATGAAATAATTTCCAAATTCAAGTGACAATAATGTAACTCAAGATTCGGATGTTAGTTATCATAATGTTCCCTTCTCATATGACAATGGTGTATCTAAACCATAAAGTGATATTGTATTTTCTATTCCTTTCTCTTATGAATTCAAAAAAGAAATTGAAACTTGAACTTTTCCTCCTCATGATGATGTTTCAATCAAAATAGAGAATATTCATCTTTCTTCCTCTTTCACATTTTATGTTCAAAATAATGTTCCAATTGTATGTCTCATATTCCTCTTGCATGTAATTAAATTTCAAGTAGTCAAGCCCTTTCCCATGATAATTTTATCAACCTTCATGACATCCAAAATCATATAATGGCTTCTCTTGAATCATAATATAAAATGGATGTTCCTTTACCTAATTTTTACAAACCACATGATGATTCAATCTTAGAATGCAAGTATGGTGGTAAATATCCTATTATTCTTATGTTTCATTTGGATGGTAAATTAGAACCTATAAGCACCTCTTCAACCTCTTTACCAATCCCTCTTAGTGACATTCTATATATGATGACTACCATAGGAGATATTCAATGATAAATTATTATTCTTAAGTTTTAAGTGTTCTTCTATGAGTCTACTATTAATGATAATATCATGGAGGACCAACCCATTACATGAGATTTTTTTAATCATCCCTATGTTTTCTTCTTTTGATGGTCAAGGAGATCATACTAGTCATTTTAAATAATATATACACTCCTTTAACTATTGGGTTAATGGTGGACGCTTGTTACTCAAAGCCTTCAATATAAGTTTATCTCAAAAAACTCTAGATTGGTTTTATAGCCTCAAAAATGGTTCCTTACCAACATTTAAAAAACTTGAGGATATATTTTTATCTAATTTCCATAAACATAAATGACCAAAACTACCATTGGACCATTTTAAATCCTTAACTCAAAATGAGGATGAATTTATTCAAGACTATGCTATTATATTTAAGGATATCTTATATGCCTTAGACTACACCCCTCAGATTTAGAAGTACAATTCATATTTAGAATGGGTCTTCTTTCTCCACTTAGATAAAGGGAATTGCATAATCCCTTTACTTATTTCAATACTTTATATTTTCATGTGCATAAATATGCATGTGCCCTCAAAAATGTCGATATTGAATCAATAGTTTCTTCACCTAAAGGCAAACATATTATAAATAAAGAAGTGTTGTGATATATTCTAAATTGATAGTACATACCAAAGAATAAATAATAAAAATTTTACATAGAGTAAAGGAATCCATATAAAAAATACCTCCTATAGTTAAAACATATACCTTTACTCAGAGACAACTAGTTCAGTTTGATTGGCTTAGAGTTTGGCCACATGACATGTTACATACATTGTTGGATATATAGTTGATTACTCTTCCTCCAAAATATCACCATATACCACATATATTTGACAAGGTAAAAGGACAACCCTTTTTTACTTACCATGGTATTAACAAACATCATGATAATTATTTTTTTTCACTAAGGCAAAAGATTTCATAACTAGTAGATCGAGGGATCATTGCATTTCAAAAAGACACATAAAGGTCTATTTCCACTAATTCATCTATAAGTATTTATAATAGGGTTAATACATCCCATTCCACTCCTTTTTAGGAATTTATGGTCCATCGACCTTCATATAAATCAACCTATAGAATAATTCCTTATCCTAGCGTACCCTATACAACAACCAATCTCTCCCACACTGATCTTACCAAGGAACCATTGGCTGATTGAGCTCTCACTAGAGGAACATGTAGAGGAGGCATTGAGAAAAATATGATATATCCTACTCTCATATCTACATATTATAGTTGGGTACTTAAACCAACACACGTCGATATAGATCAAATAGATACACTTAATACTCCTACATATGCACCTGATATTATTTTAAAACACAAATAAAATCATAGTTTCCACATGATCATTATAGTCGAGCATTTTATTCCCAAATAGATTCCATTATGTAAATTGATTACCTTACTTATAAATAAATATAACCAAATGAGAAACTACCAATACTTTACCACATAAGCAAATATCATATTTTAAACATATTACATGAACTAAAATTCAAGTATTTGAAACAATAAGCACAAATTTTATATAGTACCTTCCATAATGTATGGGTGTATTAAATACATTCATACAAATAGGGTAATCATAGTTTTTATAATTTCATATGAACATCCACTTGAACAAGAGAATTTTTTTCCCAGACAGCTACTTATCAAACTTACTAAGGTTAGTCTTCAATGAAAGGGTAAGCAATAGCCAATCCCCTTTCTTAGGCAGCCCATACTTGAGATACCATTGCATCAATGATACATAGACATGTTCCAATTATATATATACTAAGGAAAATACATATAAATAAATAATGTGTTCCATGAACCACTACTTTTGATAATATTTATTCGCAACAACATACTCCTATATGGCATACACAGAGTATTATCGACTCTCGAGATCTAGATATGACACCTATACATGTTCCTTAACAGTATCACTAGTATGATTCACCATATTATGAGTATATATCACATTTTTATCATCCTTTATATGGTATAATAATCTATCCCTTGCTTTATAAATATTTTAAAAAATCCAAAAAAAAAAATATTATAGAAAATACAAAAACATTCAAATAAACTCAAAAATACAAAAAAAACAACATTCCCATGTTTCCTAGATCCTTGTCATATATGTTTTTTGCTTCATTTTATTAAATATAATATCTTTTTATATACATATATATGTTTCATGTATATTTGAGTGTGATTCAAGCATACCATAGCCACCTGGCATATGCACATTAAGATATTGAACCTTTTGATGTAGGGGCATCCTATAAGGACCCCAAAAGTTGTTTAATTTTGTCTTAGATTAGTCTATAGGTGTCTTAAAGTTGTTATAGGTCATCATAAGTCCATAGGTGGAGGTTATATAGTCTCAAAGTGCATATAATTTTAATTATTCATTTTCTCGCCAAAAGGATTATTTTGAAAATTTGAATTTTGCAAGCCATTTCTAAGGACTTTGATGTGTGTTGTGAAGTGGAAAAGTATGTGAAACATGTATAAGTGTTTTTTCATTATAATAGGTCCTTTCAATGTTCTATATCATATAGTTAAGGTCATATAATGGTCATCATGTGTAAATAGAAATCATGTCATGTAACTCAATGACCATTTAGAGGGAAAGTTGACAAGATTCAGTTATGCCTCTTCTTTAGGAATATAGGAGTTAGATATGTTTGATTATATAGAGTTTTCCATTAAAATAGAGGAATGGATAAAATTAATGTAAGGATAATATGAAAGGAAGGGGAGTTTAAAGTGGTAAACAAACCCCTAATTTTGAAAAGAACATATGCAGACCCTGTTGAGGTCTTTGCTATTATAGTTAAATTGTATGTGATTTATTCATAAATAATGGAGTTGATAGTTGATTTAAAGTGTATTTTAAAGTTAATTATTATGTGCTTAATAATAAACCTTAAATATTTAGAGTTTAAGAAGAGAAACCCTTATTTTTGGAGAAGTAAACCCTATATTTGAGTTGACTATTTATTGCTACAGACTGTGTTTTGCATGGTATATGATCAAATAATAATTTTTAATAATTATTAATGATTATTGAAGATTTTTTAATGATTTTTTAGGTTGTGATTTTAATAAATAGTAATAAATTCATCTAATGATTAGGTAAGATATAAATAGATCCCTATTTAGGTGAAGTTCCTATGTATACAAACAATATTTATTGTTATGGATAAAAATATGTTGGAATTGAATATTTAAGCATGCATGAAGGCTATTTTATACCTTTAAAAATATATATTTACTAAAAATAATAACAAAGACCCTAGTTTGAAGTGTGATAATACACAGACTTTATTTTCTTGCATTTACATTAAAGAGTTTAGGACTATGTTTATGGCAGAGTGGGAGTTTATCTAAATAAAATAGATGAGGTAACATTTAACACCTTTTGGGTGATTTATTACATTATTTTAAACTTTTTTCATTGTTTTCCTTAATGGAGGATTGTTTAATAAGCCAATAGAGTTCTACCCAATTTCTTGAGTAAGGATTCCTACACAGTCAAGTGCAAATGTGTCTTGAAATGTGGAAGTGGATTATAAGAGTCATTACATTGATTATGGAAGGTGTTATAGGTTTATAAAGACCCTAATAATATAATTTATATCTTTGAAATTCATTATAACATTCACAGTGTAAAATTGAAGTCTCTTGATTGAGATAGTGAACAAGAAACCCTAAACTAGGGTTTTACCCATATCTTTTTATCCAACTGCTCAAAATTATTCAAACTTTGTAGTTTGGTCAATTTAAATATTCCCTAAGTGAATAAAAAAAATTATAGGTTTATGGACTCAATTTTATATATTAATGATGATTGTATTGAGTTTTGACCTAAGGAGGCCTAATTGAGAGGGGTAATAACAAGAAAGTGGGTCATAAGAAGGAGTTAGACATCCAAATTTCATATGTAGGTAAGTTTTGTCATGTGGAAAAATAATTGATTTTTGTTTTTTCATTAATTTTACTTTTTATATACTAAAGATATTTAATCCACATAGGGATACAAGGATTGTCTTAAAAGAGATTAGAGTTGTGTAAAGGTAGAGTTGAGTCTTGGGAAGTCTTGGTTTAGTTGATGAAAGGGTAGAGAGGGTTAATAAAATATGAATGAGAATATTCAAGACCATTGAAGCCATATATTGACAAGTGAAAATTATAATATTGCATAGATAAGTGAACTAGTAAGCATTCCTTAAGGAAGAGGATTTTGAAATAAGGTTAAGAGTGATCAATTGGTATATGCTTTGCATCACCTTTCCTCAACCAACATCATATATTATGTTGGTGGGAATATGCTTCATTGATCATGATTGATACAATTTACATATCATTTTTTATCATGTATACATTATCATTTTGTAGCTTATATACTAATGCTTACACATTTTTATATCCATGATCATATATTTCACAAGTGTACTTGATATACTATGTTACATGACATCTTTTTATAACACATATATGCATGTACCAGTATGATATGTTTATGTTGGTTGATTATACTTCATTTATTCACATTTTTAGTTCCTTGAGTGTATTTTTTACTTTCCATTGTATTTATTATGGAATGTTTAATTATGTTCATTGCTTTTAGGCCCCTGTGTTATTGTATGTTATGTGGACATTTGAATTTATCATTCTATGTTGATTGTGTATTTGAATATGTCAGTGCCTTTTGATTGTGCAGAATTTGAACATGCCCCTTGTAAGAGGTCTCCTTGGACCATTCCTTTTACATTACATTGAATTCTCTTGTGTGTGTGTTTGATTGTTTGTTGAGCTTGTATTGTTACTTTCTAGACATTGTCATGATCTATATCATACATATTAGGGCTTGATGTGATCATATACTATGACCTTCATTGATATATTTATTTATACATGTTACTCTTATATGACACATATTATATAGGTATCTTATCCTTTTGAGGTAAGGTACCTACTAGATGTTATTTCCCTTGTCTCAAAATGGAGGGGGACATATTAATGGGTGCATGTCATAAAGGCATGATCTCCACATTTACACATCTCTCAAATTTTAGTGGGGGCATATCATAAATACATGACTTCTACACTTAGTTCTCAGTGTCTCTAGATTTTAGTCGGGGCATGTCACAAAGACATGACCTTCACACTTGCATAACCTCTAGTATAGTTCTATAAATTTATATATAAACTTGGGTCATAATTTTATACATTACACCAATTTTTCATAGATTTGAAATTAAAAAAGTCATATTTATGACACATATATTTTAGTTGAGACATATTAGAGGTGCATATGTCATGCTAGTACACCAGAAATTACAAATTTACCAATTATATCTCTAAATTACTATCACCAAAAATCACCATTTACACCAAAAAGTAATAATATCAAACATTTTCTATCTATGACAGTTGGTTCTCTTTATAGGTTGAAGTGATTAAATCATTCAACCTCACAAAATCTATAGGTTAGGTTAATTAAATCAACAAACCTCACTATATTGATAGGATGAGTTGATTAAATCACTCACCCTCAACAAAATATATATTCACACTTGATTTTTATGATTAAAACTTAGTGATCTCAATGGTCATGTCATAAATCACCCTTACACCAGATTGGATGCATAATACCTTCCAATCTCCCTCTTTAAATGTCCAAATTTTAGGTTTAAACCTCTCTTATCTCCAATTCTTCATAAGGAAGCATCTTTACCAAGCAGAATACAAAATGGGTGACATGTTTGCATCAACACATGAGTGTACTCCTTCCTTGATTTCTTTCTTTTAAAACATTTTAATTATTTCAAATTTTAGATTATATGCACTGATTTATATTATAGCATGCCCTTGGTTACATGTCATACAAAAAAATACTCAAAGTGGGCTCAATCAAAGGCAAGGTGTGTTGTACACACTCAAGTGTACATTTATTTCCTTTAACCTGATATTTTCATCCTTCTGCATTACTATATAAAATGCAAATATTAAAACTAAATATTTATAGCATCTCAATCTTGTAAATTTGAAAAATACCAATCAAGGCTCTACCCTTTAGTGTTAGACCTTACCACTACTGAAAGGCTCACATCACCATCTCACTGGGCTTAAATGATTATTTAATAGTCTGACCCTTATCATTATGATGACCTAGACAACCTTTACACTATATAAAGCTAAAAACTCGATATATCCTTCACTATGAATTACAAATCCATACCTATTTTTTAGCCTTTTGGACATTATTGGCCATAGAGGGACACTAGCATCAACGCTAGTGTCTAGATCCTTATTTAGTGTCTAGTACTCAAAAGTCATCCAAATCACAAACTATTTGAAACCTATGGGTCAACTTATTTTTATCATTAAACCCTAACATGAGATATTTTCAAAATGTGTGGTATAAATACAATTCTAATCCTTCTTATTAATTCATTTATAAAAATATCAAGCAAGCACCTACCAAGGCTCATTCAAGCAATTGCATAGCTAAGTTAATATGCCTTATTTATCCCTATTTCTATATCAATCATAGGATCATTCATAAAAAATGTCTAAAGCATACAAATAGCATCCCATGAGTGGTATTTTTCAAGTTACAAGATTGATCATTGCATGCATATACATATAACATATTACACCATTATTCACACACACTCCCACCCATAGTGGAGAACTAAATAAGTCTGAGGTCCTCCTTGGATTATTGGCTTTGTAGATAGTGCTTATTAGTAGAGACGTCTTTGAGGTCAGCTCGACACCTTGAGCCTACTAACTCATTTTTTGTTAGGCATAAATCAATGGTGAAGAGATAGGGTTTTGATCTATAATCAAACATAGATAGCCTATGCACAAGCTCTGAAGACATCAATAGAAAGGAAATGAAAAACCCCAAACAAATGAAACTAATAGATCCAAAAAAGATTCTATACTTTTGGTAGGATATAAAATTACATAGAATGACACTAATATTGGCATTAGTTTGTGTGGTTTGACAATAGTGTTCAGTGAATAAAAATAGGCAAAAATCTGAATGAATGAAACACAAAGCTAAGTTGTGGAGCTGAGACAAAGTTAGACAATAATTATAGTCCGTAAAAAAATAGTAAATAATATATGCTTAGATCTTAACCCTTAGTTTTATAAACATTTGCATATTTATTGCACATGCTTAGATGAAATTATTATCAAATATTGCATTATATTTCCTAGATCTTAATATTACATTATTGCATTCAAACATTTTATTTACATAGTGTGTTTATGTAATAGGCCCATTTTATATAAAACAATTATGGAATATCAACCGAGTGTGAAGTAGAATAATAAGAAAAATATAATTTAGATTAAAACATAATTATAAAATTGAGCATGAAATTTTACCCACACTAGAATTAAATGGTGTTAGTTAACAATTATAAAAAATCAAAACAAAGTTGTAGAACACTTTTCAAAATAATTTTTTGAAATGGGGGTATAAATTTTGAAATAACATATTCTACTTGACTCATCAACTTCTTGTCTCTTCATTTTTCATCCTTTAAATCCTATGGAATGTTCAACATTCCATTTCTCTTACCTACTTACATGGCTCATTATAACATATACATTTATAACATCTATAAATATACAAAATGCTTAAAAACTATCGTTCATTATTCCCTAATGATAGATTTCACCAAGATCTCTGAATAGCAGCCATGTGATGAATGTTAAATTCCTATAGAGATAGAATGAGAGCTCCAAAAACAAGAAAATTTTATAAAGGAAATGTTTGCATTAGCCACTTTAGGAAAAAAGAAAGTACATATAGGGTGAGATTAGGTTACCAAAAAGGTAAAACCCTAACTCATAATTAGAACCCACTTAAAGGTAAATAACCCCTAATGACTTAATTAACTAGCCTAAGTAAGCTAAAAATACATGTAGGTAAAACCACTAGGTGGGAAAAATCCTACACTAATACCCCCCTGAATCATAGCTTAGGTGGGTAGAAGAACTGGGTTCTAACAATGAGGCATGATGAAGTACCCAAGTACAATGCAACTCCCATAAACTAAGTTAAAGGAAAAAAACCCATAGGAATAAAACTCCTCCCCAAAAGAGAGCAAAGAAGAGAAGAGGGATAAAAAGGTACATTAAGGTCTACAATTGACTATAGCCATCTAGTGTCCCCCAGAGGAATGCTTGAAAGTGACTGTGAATCAGAAGTAGATGTAGTGAAGAGTGAATTACCCTAGAACAATGAGTTTGTATCTCAAGTGTTTGATGGATCTTCAACCAAGGTGTATTCTTATAAAAGGAATACTCCTCATACTACAAGATAGGTGGCCCATTTTATCTATGCCAAGATGGTGCAATTGAATCAGAGGTGAAGAAGGTCTATGAAATCTTTTGTAACTATGGAATAGACTGCTTGATGTCTAATGTGTCCTAGATCAATAGATTGTTACCCTATAATGTCAGAAGTAGACCAGAGATAGGTGTGTCAAGAACTAACTCTTGAATATATGGAAGGTGACAAGGATATGGTGGAGGTGTGTCCACTTCACTATTATAGTCATTTGTATAAGAAGAGTTATCAATATCATAAAGAATCTCAGGCTTAGAAGTGTCATCAGGTATAGGTGAGCTCGAAGAGGAATTTGAATAATTTGAAGGAGATTCAAGAGCAAAGTGAGTTTGAAGAGGAATTTGAAGAATTTCAAGGAGATTCAAGAGTAAAGTGAGTTTGAAGAGGAATTTGAAGAATTTGAAGGAGATTCGAGAGCAAAGTGTGAGAAGTTATATAGCTGAGTCTAATGATCAACCATTCTCACAGCTAAAATAGTATCACTATACAACTCCCTGATGTATATTGAATCTTAAGTGAATTCAACTCACATGCCCAGACTAAGGTGAGTGATCTGGTAGACTGACAGGAGATTAGTTAAGAGTGAGGGCACACTTATAACATTATTGAATGTTCCACCACTCACTTCAATAGACCCTCTCTTGAGAAACTTTTTATAAGTGTTGTCACCCAATTGTATAGAGGACATGTCACATGGTTTCAAAGAATTAAACTCAATCTATGAAAAGGCCATGTGATATGAAGCACCAAAGTCAATGACCCATGTAGGAGGAGTTGGAGGCATAACGACAACTAAGGCATTGCCCTTATGTTTCCCCTTGTTATTCTCTTTTGCCTTTTTTTTGCCATAATCATTTGCCTTAGTGGATTCATGGGTTGATGAAGATGGTTTGATAGAATCTAGAATAGCTATGTTTTTCTGAATAAGAAGGCTAGTAAGGTGATCAATTTGTTTCTTTAAACATTTACTCTCATCATGCTTACCTGAGTAATGCCCACATTTGATTGAATCTTTCTTGAGCTTATGATTGAAAGAAGAGGTCTCATTGTTTGATTTGGAGGTGGAAAGATTTTCACCCTTCTCAACATTTTTCTTGCTCTATTTTCTCTCTCTATTGTTAGAAGCCTTATCTTTCTCAGTAAGCAATGCATGAGATTTAGATGACTTCATTGTTCCCATCTATATCAACTTATCTTGCTTCTGAATCACTTCAGTAACAAAGGTATCTAAAGAAGGAATCTTTCATGTAGTGTCAAGAGCACTCTTAGTGGCATGAAAAGTGGATACAAATATAGAATATTTAGGACCCAGTTTAGAGAGTATTGATAGAACAAGTTGTTCATTATTCTTGTCAATTATATATGCTTTCAACTACAATCTCAAAAGTATGATCTTGGTGAAGAAGTTATTAAGAGTGTTGAAGTCATTTACGCTCAATCTAATAATCTCATTTTCTAGCTCATGTCCTCTCATCACATCCTGCACTCTAAAGAGCTTGGTGAGTTGGGCCCACACTTTAGTAGGTGTTTTGGTAGATTCAATGTGAAAGAATATATTTGGGGAGATGAAAAGACATAGTAGTCCATGGAATTTATCATAATGGTTAAACCATTTGATTTTCATGCCAACATCAATAGGTTCAGTCTCAATGCCTTTTATAATTTGATGGTAACCCTTAGATTACAAGATAATTTCCATTCTAGGTTTTCATTCATGATAATTAAATAGTGTAAGTGGACTTATTAATAATGAATCCATAGTGTATAAGTAAGTATTACTATATTAAGTAAAGAAGTGATGCAGAAAAAGAAACATTGAATACATAGCAAACACACAAGTACCCCCTTAGAACTATCAGGCAATGACCCCCCCTGAATGTCTCAAATACAAGCACGCTCGTATAGATGTCGAATTCAACCTAAAATATGTCTTGAGAAATAGGTGCATAAGTACAAGGAACAAGAGGAATGTCAAATACAATTAATAATGTGTTCAAGAGTGTACAAAAAATGTGAAAAAAAATTATATCTGTGGAAGGCCAAATGATAGGTCCAATGTAGAGCATAAAAAATAAGCACTTTTGAAAAAAATAACACTCAAAAAGGAGTTATCGATCAAAATTTATAGCACTTACAAGTTCTTACTTCAACATATTCCTGGACCCTTTCCAAAAATAGAAACTTGTTTTCCACACTTGTGTTTTTTCACCAAACCAAAAATCCTAAAAAAAACAACTTAAGTCTATTTTTTCATTACCTTTCACCTGAAATTTGATGGCTTCTAGAACATCACGCACTTACTTACTTGGGGTTCCGAACAACTTCAACTTTAGGGTCTCACCAAAAATCCAAAAAAGGAAACAACTTAAGTCTATTTCTTCATTACCTTTCACCTAAAATTTTATGGCTTCTGGAACGTCATGCACTTACTTACTCGAGGTTCTGAATAACTTCAACTTTGGGTTCTCAAACTACTTCAACTTATAAAAAATTATAAGCAGTTGACCCTGGAAAACTTGATTACTTCTTCACAATGTATTTTAGGTTCTTCGAGCTACTTTACTTCAGAGTTTCAAATAATTGCAACTTATGAAACAAGTAATGAGTAATCGACTATGGAAAACCTGAATGGATCTAGTAAGCAAGTAATTGGGGTTGAGAAACTCGATTACTTATAAGTTGTCACCCTGGAGAAGCCCAATTACTTCTACGTATAATCACTTGAGAAACCCAATTTGGTCTATAAGCAAGTAGTCAAGTAGTCAGGGTTGAGAAACCTGATTACTTATAAGTTGTCACCCTGGAGAAACTTGATTACTTCCCAATAGAAGCACTCTGAAAACTCAATTAAGTAGAAGCACTCTAAAAACCTGATTTGGTCGATGAGCAAGTAGAAGCACTTTAGAAACCTGATTTAGTCTACGGAGAGTAAATCAAGGTTTGCATGCTAGATTACCTCAACTGTATGGATGACGACTAGATAGAATAAATTGATTTTTTTGAAAAATCCATGAACTTTCTCAAAAAACTAAGAACAACCCATTTT
The DNA here is from genome assembly GCA_037957365.1 of Torreya grandis. Taxonomy (NCBI): domain Eukaryota; kingdom Viridiplantae; phylum Streptophyta; class Pinopsida; order Cupressales; family Taxaceae; genus Torreya; species Torreya grandis. The sequence goes on along the minus strand of JARHVA010000671.1, from coordinate 2,934,725 downwards.
AGATCTCAAAAAACCCACAAAATATATATAAATTAATTTTTCATCAAAGGCCTTTTGACATGAGTTTTGAGGTAGTTTTTAGAAAATGCCTCCAAGGTCAAAAATGGCAGTTGGACATTATGAAAAAACAACAAAGTGAATGTAGGAAGATCTTACCAAATGAGATAAATGAATGAGGCTATCAAGAACACTCTGGTAACTTGATAGATTTCACCAAGATCTCTGAATAGCAGCCATGTGATGAATGTCGAATTCTTATAGAGGCAGAATGAGAGCTCCAAAAACAAAAAAAAATCACAAAGGAAATGTTTGATTTAGCCACTTTAGGGGGGGAAAGTGCATATAAGGTGAGATTAAGTCACCGAAAAGGTAAAAACCTAACTCACAATTAGAACTCACTTAAAATTAAATGACCCCTAATGACTTAATTAACTAATCTAGGTAAGCTGAAAAGACCTGTAGGTAAAACCGCTAGGTGGGAAAAATCCTACACTAACACCTACTAACACTTTATTAGACTTAAATAGTTATATCATCTTGAGACAAAATTTATTTTTAAAATGAATTAGACCTCATCATTATTGACTTCTAGTTGATCTTCATGTTATATGTCTGCTTCTACCTTATTATGAATCTTTGCTCACAATTTTGTAACAAGTGTCATTTATTAGTTTTAACTCCCTACACACTACTCAGCCACCCTTTTAGGTTTTCAATTAAATAACGTACAAAAATATTACCATTTATGTGTTTTTAATAGGCTATAAGAACTAGGATTCTACCCATTATGTGTTTTTGACCTTCCTATCCCTACTCACAAAGTTTTTTCCAAAATATGCTCATTCAAAAACTCACACTAACGTAAAATATGGAAAAAAATGTAGAATCGTGGGATCCCTTATTGTGACGGTGGAATTGGTGGTTTCATATTCATTGGATAAATACCTTTAAAAAATATACATTATGATGAATATTATGCTTTTGGCATGGAATATATGTGTGATGTTGGGTGTTATAAGGAGCATTATGTGGCTAGCTAGATTTTTTGCTCTTGTTGGCCTCACAATATTTTTATAGATCAACATGTGACACATATGTAATATGTTACACCACATTATTTAATAAATACATTATGTTCATGAGGTTTCCTTTGAACCCCATCCACTCTACTAGGCCCTCCCTTATGATGGTTAAGAACATGCACGGTTGTGTCAAACATTAGATACTTGCCATCATGCCATCTTCTCCTATGGTTGTGATGATTAGCATATGGACCACAACATTTTTATCTATGTTAGCCTAAGATTTTTCAAAACATTCCATGAATACATGTGTTTTTACCCCCATGAATGTGCTACATAGCATTTACAATTCCAATATTTATATGCATTCCATCACATTGTCCTACAACAAGAGATACTTTATCAAAACAACTTCCTTCTTGGTTAGATCCTCACCTCCAAAAATTACCAATTGCATTGGATTTGATTTATCCAAACTTTCCTTATTATATTTCATCATATATTCATGTTGTTCTTTATATTCCATGAGTTAGATGACTACACTATTTCCATGTACAAGTAACATCTTATACTCTTCTAGTATCTCATTAATGGTTTGGGATTCAAGGCATTACCTTCACACCTACACTTTTATTTCTTCAATTCATTTCATGGAATTATAATCTTGTGATATTTTTTTCCCAATGTCATGATTTGAAGGTGCTCCAACATTATTTGGTTAATTAAGATTTGCTGCAATACTGTTATTAAATTCTCCTTCATTGATTTCATTACCTTGAAAATGTTATCCCTTGGTGTAATTTTTTATTAATTAAGTTTAAATGTGGTGTTCCCGATAGATATATTAAATACATATGTACCCTTAAAATTATTCTCCAATGATAATTATATCACATCCATAGCTATTTATTTTTGAATTGGTGTCAACATAAGTTGTGTTGAATACATCATTCATGGTAATTAGAATTTGTGTAGCTTAGTTGTGAGTATTAAAAATGTGGTGTGCCTCTTGTGTTTAACCTATACTTATAACTACCAAAAACCAATTATATCATCACCCATGTTCATCCCACTCCTACAATCCCAATTCTATAGAGCTAGATCCTACAGTTATTTTCTCTAGTTGGCCTATGATTCAGTTTTCCCCACTACCTTTGGATTAGATCCTTTGTTTGTTAGGATCGTTCCTTGGTCCTATTTATTTTTTGTGTCACTATGTTGACATGAAATATTTTATTTTTTTCAATATAATTAAACTTCTCATTCAATCAAATCATTTGGTGAGTAATCTTTATGACCCCCTTTATTGCTTTCTTTTCTCCTTTGTGTGTTTTCCAATATAGTTTCATCATACACTCACCAATACTCATATTAGTCTGTCAGTTACTTTCTTTATAGGGACACCATGGGTTTTTATTGCATATTTCATTTTTATTTCAAGGTAACATGGTTGGTTTATGTTTCAATGACTTGACCCTTACCTTCAACCTTGTTTCTTTCACAATCTTTACAATACTAATTAAAATTATTATCTAGGGTGACAGTCGTATGGACCCCTCATTATATCAACCAAGAAAAATATAATAGATCTCATAATTTTTTTAAAATATTAGCATCCACACTAATCCCTCTACATATGGTACTTTTAGTGGATTTTATGGTGCAATAGAAACTTTTCCTTGACTAAGTGCTCTTTGGTATTGTTGGTCTATAAACTACTACATTTAAATGAAATAAAAAGGTTTTGAATCATTCCAATTATTTTATCACAGTGTGAGCCCAATTCCCATTTTTCCTTCTTTGTACTTCTCAATATTAGAAATATGGTTTGTGGTTCTACCTTTGTGCCTATTCTAAATGATTGATTCTATTATCTTATGATTTGACATTTGCCTTACCAACTTTCACTTGTTAGTTTTAAAATTCTTTTTACCTTATATTATCTCTATGATTGTATAAAATTGATCTCTAAATGCAATAAAATTTAATTTCTCTTGTTATTAAATTCCACAATGTATGAACTTCAACCCTACATGCCCCTTTATTGATGCACCATGATACCTTACAAGGATCCATTGAGTTGCTTTCCATGCCAATTTTATCTTTCATTAACTTACTATCCATTATTAACATGAAATTTTATTATTTTCATAGTTTTCCCAATTAATGCATTTAATAGATTTGATGTGCCACCACTATTTGATTTATTTCCCATTTTTAGCACTTTAATTTTTTCTTTACTTTAAAATTGACTTAATATTCACATCGTTACCTATATTTTTCCCATTCATATCTCCATATTCTATTGCATGTTACTCCCATAATTATTGGATTTTCATAGATTCTTCTCACAAATTTGATCCATCCTTTTCCTTTAATTGGCACTGAGAATTTATTTTATCCCATATTCTAATTTATTTACTATTTGTTCCCTTTCATATTCCCTCTTCTACCTATTCACTAATCTAATCCCTTATACTATTATATAAGGTTATATATTATACCACATTTGTGAAAAATTAAAATCCTACCCTACTTCTATCATCTAGAACTTAATTTTGTTTTACCCTTCTACATTGATGTAGTGGTGATAAGGTTTGATCCTACTACCATTCACCCTTCCTAGAATTACATTCTCATATGAGTCTCACAATACTATAGTTCCATAATTTTTCATATGATGGACTATATATGGCCTATTACACTTTATTCAAAACTTTCCCAAGTGTACTTTGAACCTAATTTTATTCATTAGTACCAATCATTACTATATAAATTCCTTTTATTTCAAGTTATGATCATGCCATGACTTTTAGATTCATATATAAACTTCTTTATTTCAACAAGCCATCAATAAAGTCTCCTTCATGCAAGATAGATACATTGATTAATTTTTTAGAGATTCTTTGTCATCGGGTCATGTATCCATTGTAATACACAAGCCAGAGATAAAATATTTCATTGACATCACTGCTTCCATGCCATAAAATGGGGTGTTTCTAGTCACACACTTGTAATTGGTTTATTATAACATTAATATCATAGGGATGTGATCCTCATAATAATCTCTCTACATATTACACATTTTGGTTAGTATTATTTCAAGTACCTTATTTGAGGCTTCAACTTGGCCAATAGCTTGTAGGTGTTATGTGATACTCTTCTAATGAAATATCATGAAATTCTTTGTGAGAGTTCTGATGGTCTTATTGATGAAATGTGTGCTTAATAACTAATAAGCTTTTCCACACATCCAAATCCTCTGGTGATGTTCTTGTATAAAATTTCATAACATTTTTTACTCTACAGTCTATAGTCACAACTAATTCTACCCACTTTTTAAAATGGTCCATCATAATGATTATGTAGAGAGCATTAGAGAATTTTATTGGTAGATTAGTAGGCTTAGTAAAATATATCCTCCATTGTTCAAATTTTTGCATTGTGAGAACTATATTAGGTGTAGTTTCATCCCTTTGATTTGGTTTGTCAAAGCACTGGCACACATCATAATGTTTTTCAACTCTTTATACATCTTAAAATTTTATTGGCCACCACAATCCACTTTATAGTATATTTATCATATTCATTACACCTTTGAAATGACCTTTAGAAACCCCTTCATGTGCTTCTTTCAAAACTTGTACTCTTTCATGCTCTAAAGATGAATGGCTTTCACTAAAATATTGAATTAATTTTTTTTAACAATATTTAAAGTGGGACTAAAAATATTCATAGTAGTAAGATAATCAAAATGATAATGATAAGAAATACAAAGTACCTCCACATGCTACCAAACTTGTTTCCCTTTAGGTGCAGCTTTTATGATAGACAATTATGAATGCAAATTCTTAATCGGATATACCTTGAAATCATAATAGAATCTCTCTAACTTGAAAATTATCACACCATAAGGGGGAAATATGCAAAAATTTCTCAAAATTCAATTGGAACTTAGTGAATGTATGAGCTGATTTGGTTTAGAACCTCATAAGAGTCACCAATACCACAAAGGTATTCCTAAATTTGATGGATAGACTTCATATTTGAGCTATTAAATGAAATAATTTCTTACCAGAGTGGAAAAGACACAAAGAATCAATTCACACATAATTCATATGAATTATGATTGACCAATGATTGAAAATAAAGACTAGAGACCCTTAAAATACAATAATATTTAGAATGTCCTTGATAAAGGTATCAAAAATTTTAGCTCTCAAATCCACACTAAAATATTTAGTGAACTAATAATAATAAATAGAGATTGGATCATTGTAGTAACAAGGTATATTAAATCTTCATACTAAAACTAGCTAAGAATTGAGGGAAAAATATGACAGATGGACCACTCTATACTCTTTTGTATTTTATAGACTAAGCCACGAGACCCTATAATAATATAGAATGTAAAATCAATTTATGAAGGCCTGAGAGAACACAAATCTAGTTGACATACATGACCACTCTTATCATTCTACCCAAATTTATACCACTAGAAAAATAATCATAAGCTACTCATAATATAGACAAAGATTTCAGATGGCTGTGAATAAAAATATTTATAAATTGCAGGTTCATTATTCACAAGTTTATATTCACACAAAAAGCTAAATTAATAAATATAAACTAGATAATGGAGACCTTTGTGGAATATATAAAGTGAAAGAGATCTTATAAAATAAAAAATTGAAAAGGTATATAAAAAATGTGACCTTTCCATTGTAGTTAGTGCATTCCTTCCATAGGGCCATGAATCTTCTTAGAGCTTAAACGAACATACTAGTGAAAACCAAAAGAGATATAACAATTTACACAATCATTAAAAATTCGTCCACAATTTAGACAAACAACAAACTAACCTACACAAAGATATGATTATTCATCAAAATGATGCATTATTAACCACTAAGAATGGAATAAAGACATTTTTTTTAAATTAGTAGAATGATCACATGTCAAACCACCAAAACTACATAATGATCTTTAAAACTCCACTAATTATCAATATTACACATCAGACCTCATATTTTCATGACCAAGTGACAATTTATAACTTCAACCAACTATAAAACTTTTCTCAAATTTATGAAAAGTCACCACCCATTTAATTATATGAGGCTCTCACCAATTAGGACACAAAAACCTAGACAAAATTAGACCTCAAAGACCAAAATCTTGTTCCACAAATAAAATATTGGGATGAAGGAAACCATCAATAATTTATTTTTATTTTTGCCTCCAAAACGTTATAGGGAAATTCACATCAAGGGCATAAAATATTATATATGTTTGTATTTGGGTGAAACATATTTTTAACCAATCATAGCTCATCTTAATAAAAGAAAAAATTACTCAAACAACCTCATGTGTAATTGAGTGGTAATGGGCCACATATCTCAGGTTTACTAAATAATAATCCAATTGTGATCACATGAAATTGAAGAAAACACAAAACTATCTTGAGAACGAGATATTACAGTGCAAATTTTATCCTCAAAGAAGCACAAATATCACTTTGAGAACTAACAAAATGCCTCATAGAACATGTTTTTTAGCATGAAATTAGGATAATGGAGATATAAGAGCCCCTACAATGAAACTTGGATTGATATCTCAATTTAACTCATAATAAAAAACCATCAATCTCATAAGAGAAAACAAGGATCAGTCAAAACTTCACAATGAGGTAATTTGGACACCTAGCAAACTTTGCAACTAATTATGCATTATTATTCACCATTATAAGTAATAGAGATATGAATCTCAAATATTAATAGGTATACAAATCTATACTGATTTATCTAAATTTTGGGAATATTATGTAACCCCTATCAAGACCTTTCCAACATGACCAACCATGCTCAAAATGGACTCTATAACTCAAGTTATGACTAAAATGTTGGATCACCATAATTTTGGGCAGCATGACCTATGGCCCTATTCACTAAGGATAAATGATGTGGAGACTCCATTCAAATTTTGGTCTCTAAATTTTTATTAAACAATAAGGATCTTGACTGTCTATGTGACCACACAGTTCACAATCCCATTGTACCTTTTATTTCACTGTGTCTACTCAAATTAGGGCATGTGGTCACTCTTGATTGGTCACCCGATCATATAATGGCTCAGAATTTGTAATGCCTTTATTCATTATGTGTGTCACATGAAATTATTAAAATTCCTTTGAAATTTTAAGTTTCACATGGATTATTCACCTTTACATCCTCTGAGGCCATGTGGAAATATCTTGTGTACTATGGCCCTCACATGAATTATAAGTCATCCTTACCTACTCACTTTTATGTGTCCAATTTAAGTGAAAAAAGTGTCCACTCCTTACTATATCACTATAACTAAGTTGACAATGGGATTTAAGTCATTATTCTTCACTTTTCATTATGCGGACAATGCAGGTGAGAAATGTGGAGGCCTTTGATTATCCACATAGTCATAAAGTTCATAGAGATGTCATTTACATTTGAATTTAATTCTATAGCTACATGGAACCATGGAATTAATAATTCAACTTCATTTTTCACTTGTTCACTTTTCTCTACCCCTTTATAACTATATCAACCACTTGATAGAGTTTTTGGTGATATGTCCTCTTGTCGATACCAAGTCTTCATCACCCTTTGTTTGGTATTATTTCCATGTGGAAATTATTGATTGTAATAGGTGGAAACCACTAGTTAGCTCATGATCACAAACCCAATGGAGTTGATTACGAATTCCAATGTATTTTTAAGGTCTATGAGTCTATTGGACTATTATTTTATCTTTTATTTAATTTGACATCCATAACCACATATTTTACTTGACTTGATCATAGTGATATGGTATACTTACATATTTATCAAACTCCAAGTCTGCATCCCTTCTTTGATTTATTATTGTTCCTCTAAGAAAGACACATGGCAAGTTCACATTGCCTTTAGGCCATGGGGTTCACAATGCATTCTTTGGTTTGAAAATCCTTTATTTTCCATGTGTTAACCCCTAAACTCTTTTAAATTTTTTATAATATTCCTTGGCATCCACCTTTCCACATGATAACTTTATATTCGCCACAAATATGCATTCCCATAGTGGCCTTTTATTCACAAAGTGGCCACAAAAAGCCTACATATGTATTGAATTATCTATTTAAATCAAAGCTATGGTTGGGTCCACTCATTGTAAAGATAAAAAGTGACATAACAAAGTAAACATGGATGTAAGTATTGGTAGGTGGATAGAAATAAACTTTATTAAAGTGAACCTAGACTTAAGCATATGAAAGTGGCCTTGTTTATAAAGACCATAAGTAACATTATAATGTGAACCTAGACATTAGGGATATAAAAGTGGCCCTAAGCAAACTTTAATATAATAAAGTGAACTTATACCTAGGCATATTAAAGTGCCACAAATAAACATTAATTATTGCAAGGTTATTGTGTGGTCTATTAAAGTAAGTCCACACCTAGGTGGCTCATAATGTGAATGATACCTAGAATGTATTTGTAGCATCATTAAAATGTTGGATTTTGTAAATAAAACTAGACCAAATTAGGAATATTTGCTAAAGTAATAGATAAAACTTTAAGTAGGGGTATTATAAGAGGGAACCTAGTAGGAGTGGTTAGAACACTTCTCAACCCTAATAGATCCACATATTTTTTAAACATAGGGATCTTGACATTTGGGGTTTTAAAATCCCCTTTAAATCCTTTGATAATAATTTATATTATCTTGGGACCTATTTAGACCCTATATCCTTTCTCTTAATAATAGGCTTTGGAACCCTTTGCACTCAATATTGAGTATAGATTACCATATACTAGATCCATAATTTTTACACCCCTTGGTTACATTGTTGTATTTTCATGTACACATTCTATAATTTAGTCTTCCATTTATAGCCTAATATATAGAGAGAAATAAGATAGTTATCTTGATCTTCTTAACCTACATATATTTTGGTAAATCCAATGTGAATCCTATCCCATAATTGTTTGGGTTGTCTTCATGTTTCCATTTTATTTTCTTTATTATCATCACATAAACTTCAGTATCATTACATTATGGTGATCTTTATGTTAATCATATCCCATCACTAGTTAGATTGTATTCATATTTCCATATCCATAGACACATAAATTTGGTATTAGACATTCAAAAATGCTAATTTTGACCAATCCTTAACATACATGAATTTTGCATACATAATTTAATATTGATTACATTCTATCATATCCATTCATATATATATGGACTTGGCCTTCTCTATTTTACATCATACATATACATGATCTCTCTAGCTTATGCCTAACTATTATATTATCCTCAGCAAACTATTGTTATTCTCCATGTCTATATTTCCTTCAAATTGGATAGTTATGGAAATATTTTGCATTCATTTTATTATCCCAAGTTATCTAAACTATATTTTTAAAATTTAAAACCATCTCTAGGATTAACCCACATGTTTTTCATGCTGGTTATGAAGATAAATTAGACAAAGAGTCATCTACATAAACACATCAATCTTAAGGATATTTATATCTATAACTCACCTAAAAATCACTTTTTCATGAAAGAATGCATTTGCACATCCTTGAAGCACTACCCTATAGTATAAAAATCTAAAATCCCCTCAATTAACAATAACTAAGCCAATTATGAACATATAAATCAAGATCCAAGTTGCATATTGTCAAGTTTCAAAATCTAAATAGGTTGTATACATTCTAGTAGATCTCTATTGAGCACATATACACATAAGTATGAGTACTATGTGTAGTTTGATCCCTCTTCAGAGTATTGGAACATAAACAACACTCAAATACACACTGGGGTGTGTTGGGGTTGTACAACCCATATTTCTAACACCTTTTTATATGCAAGAAAATAATCTAAAGTGGAGCTAGGGTTTCAAGGTGAAGGAAGGCAAATTTGAATATGTGCATATGATTAAACATCTAAAATTACATAGAAATCATATTGATAGGCAAGGACAATGGTTTACGATATAATAGACTAAAATTTACATAGATATTGTAGTAGTAGATAGTGTATGAATCTAGATACCACATGTATCTGTACCTTACCAAAAGTGACATGGAAAGGTTTTGACACTATTTCTTGAGTTGAGCAATCACAAATCCATTAAAAATAGTTTTAAGTGATTGTGCATAGATTAAGACCATAATAGAACATAAATAAGCTAAGTACCCTATCCTCTTGTAATTTTTATAAATGTTAAGCTCAATCTCAATCTACCTTATACACTTTAATCTACATAATTTAGGATAAATCTTATATAATATGAATATTTTGAAGTTTTAGCTTGTTTAGACCACTAAATCCAAAATGATTTAAAACATTATAGTAAACTTGATCATTCTTTAGATCACGGTAAACCCTAGGTTTCAATTAGGTTTTCGCCCTACCTTATTAGGGTCTTAGATTTTTAAGTTAGAGTTTTAGATTTGAATTTTGATTTCCTCATTCTCACATAGTTATAAAAGAAACTATAATTGATGAGGATATTAATAAAGGAAATTAATATAATAATTTTCATGTTAGATTCAATGATGTGTATTGATAGAACTTAAATTAATATCTTAAATTGAATTCACAAATGTTTGATGCATTGTTAAATATAACTAAAGATGAAATGAATAAGAATGTAAGAATGTTAATATTATCACATCTAAGGAACAATATGAACCCTTCAATGATAATAACTTACATTTTAGAGCTACATAATCTAAAGTAGGTATTAATAACACTATTCCTATTGTTATTATTCATATGTCTACACCTATGATTACACGTGATGTTCACTCATAATATGGGGTCAACATAAGGTTTTCATGGCTATCCCTACACAACATGATTTTTTGCCTCATATAATGGCTACTCATATGACATCATCTATTGATACACAATTTTATATGCCTACTACTTAAGATATTATATAAATTATATAGGATATTCAAAAACTAGAACAAGTTTCTTCTAGAGTGGTTATTCCATTGATTCTCAAGCATTGTTATAAAATCATTAGCCCTATATATTTTAGCATGTCCCTTACCTACAATATTTTTGGAAACTAATATTATACTATATGATGGTAAAGGTGATCAAAAAAAACACCTTAGATCCTTTCATGTAGCATGTTTGAACTATGCATCTAGTGAAAAAAAATTGACTAAGTTGTTACAGTCCTAGATTTTCCCTATGAATATCCTATACATATAGATATGTTTCCATGGAAACCTACCCCATAACCTATTATATAACATATATAGGTTTATTATACAACTATTTTTAAGATATAGGTAATTTATCTTCCTCAAATCTCAATGCTTCCACATTTATTACATTAGAGGTCTATTTAGGTTACATAATAGGCGCTACCTAGTCATCCATGCCCTAATTGGTTCTATAGGCCACTTCACATTTTTCAAAATAAAAACCATATCATAATCCTAAAGTATATAAAAACTCATAGGTTGATATGGTTTCTATATTTACATAGGGTAGACAAGGCCATGTTGGATATGATGAACATGATGAATATGTTAAATTGCATGATACTTCTCAAATTTTGATATAGATACATGTATTAATACTCACCCATAATGGATGACATTCACCACAATTGATTTGGGAGCTCCTTGTAAGAAACACATTTATGCTATAATTGGTTAGCATGAACATAGCTCAAATTTAAAAAATATTAAAAAAAAATAAAAGTAAAATTAGGACCTATGCATGACATGTGTTGTTATTTTACCTGGTTACTTTATGTTATTTATCATATATACATGATATATTACATGTTCATTTTATATGCACATAATTTTCATGGTATACATGAGTGGGATGTAGAACATACATGTTGAATATGACATGGACATATATATGTGGGACATTTTTACACCTAGAGGCTACCTTCCTACATTAGGGGCATGCCTACACTATATAGGTTCTATCTTTATATGACCATTACATTTAGCATATATAGATACTTAGACTTATTACACATGATTTTATATTATGTATACTATTTATATTGTTATATTATATGGATATTATATTTTTCTATGTGTGATAATGACATGGATTAATTGTGTAGACTAACATTGCTTATTCTATGCATGTTTGATGATAATAACTATTACACAGTATGATCCTTTATTGTGCAATACATTATGTGAATATTTTTACACATGACATTGTGTGACCATTGTGTGTTCCATGAGTGACCATTGATGAGTGTTATATTATGTGACTATGCATATGTGTGATATTAAATGTTGTCTTGCATATTTCTATGAGTGCATTAATTATTTGTTGTCACTTCATGTGTTAGTTTTGTCGATGATCCTCTAGTCTATCTCATGGCCATGTTGTTTATATTTGGTTAGTCTCATATCATGTCATGAGTGTTTGTGTGCATCATGATCATGACAATGTGTGCATATGTTTTTGTATCTACATGATTACTAATCTTGTGATGTTGTGATTTATATCACACATTCCTCTACTTGTGTGTGATTCCTTGAATCATATCATGCATATTCTATGTTATTTACTATTGAGTGTTTATATATATGGTGATCATTATTTGGATGACTATTATTTCATGGCTAATTGGTATATATATCTTGGCATGACACTTGTATGACTTAGGATACATTTTTCATATGTGTGTGAATTGTCAAATATTTATATGATGAAATAATCTAATCATGTTACCACACATGACTTGCATATTTACATATTTTATATATAACAATATGTGTATTAACTCTTTTGTTTTGAGATGATTAACTTATAGGCTACATCCCTCACCTCAAAATAGGGAATATTAGTGGGCTTGTCATATAGATTTAGGTATTAACATATATAAAATTTAGGTTATGGGTTAGATTATATGATTCAAATTATTCATATGGGACATATTATGATTTAGATTGGGATAGATTGATACTTTTACACATATTCAGAGTATATGTGGGGAATTTTACAAGAAAAAGTGATAAACTATATGACGTTATGTGACATATTACATGGACTAGATTGTGAATAATTATCATATTACAAGAATAATATTATCATATTGGGTTAGATTATTAGGTTGGACATAGTGATATATAGATTAATGGCATTCTATATCATATTGAGGTAGACATGGATCATATTACAGGGCATATATATTTTTCATTCATGAACTTATATATTTCTATGATAGTAACAAAGGTAACTACATAATAACTTTGAATCTAAAATCCATTTGTAGTGGTTAATTCAAAGTTTCTAGATTTATATAAGAGCCTAGCTTGGGGCTCTACCCTTGGAATGTGAACATAGTATATGTTCCACTAAAATAATTATGATCATGTTGTGATATGTGAAATTTATGTTTTCACATCATTCAACTACTAGTACTTCTCAATATTTAATGAGGGTTGAGGCACATAACTTTTCTATTTTCTGAGGCCTAAGCCTCAAGTTCCTTAGCAAAAAAATTTCTAGTTTCTACCCATTTTATAGATAGATGCAGAGATAGTTTTTAATAATTTTTATAGTTTTTGAAGATTAATCCTTAATTAACTTATCACTATTCACATGGCATGTCTAGTACAAAGTAACAACCTCATTTTTAGCTAGAACTACCTCTTTAACAAGATGAGTTGTTTCCTCCTCCATGAGTGGAAGCTTCCAAGAAGAGAAATGAAAAATAATTTCATCTCTACTCATAGTTTTATTGAGTGTCTGAGTTCATACCTACTTGAATACCATGGTGGTAAATCCCTTGGACCCTTTCAAATTGGATGACCAAAGCCTAATTCATTATGAAATGTTTAAAATGTAGGAAATGTAGTAAAATTTTGACTAAATATCAACATTATGCATAAATATTTTTTATTTTCACTAGAAAACTAAATATTTGTTTCAGAATTATCACATTTATTAAGAACAGTCTTTGCATTGAAAAAGATTCATGACTAAACTTTATCATATTAAGCATTTCCTTGAGGTGTATGAATAGTGAAGGAAAAATAAATTCTAGTTATTTTTTGTCAAATCTCTTTCACCTTGGCTATATTGGTTCCCAAACCTTCAAGATATCTAAAAGATAAATCAAAATAAATAAAAGCATAATGTGAAATATTCAAATCAAAGTTATAATATTTCTCCTAAAGAGTGATTTTATTAATCTCCATCAGGGTTATATACACATGTCTGGCAATGGAGCATGGCTTAGAGTGGAGCCAAATGTATCTCTCTTGGGGCTGTAGATGTCTGACTAGAAAAAAATCAATGCCCAATCCTTACCACCAAAGCCCTTCCCATAAAATAAATAAAAGTCAAAAATAAAAATATAATACCCTTTTTGATCATGTGATCACTCTCGACCTAAAAACTTAAAGGCAAGTACATCAATCACTATACATACACATTTGAGTCTTTGTAGATGTCAAGCCTTAGTTTGTTGTGTGCTAATATTAAAGCTAAAACTTAGGTTTATTTTGAATTTTTTATCCATTTGATAAACCATTTAGTCTTATAAAGCATTATCATTTCACATTTGGTAGTGTTCTTAAGTTTATTACCCCTAAATAAGATTTTAGCCTTTTCTATTCTCCCTTGTTTGAGAGGAAAAGATTATCACAATATTTTCCTTCATTAACTAAGTTATATTTTTAGAGAAAATTCCTTGATCTTAACACTCCAATTGTTGCTCAAATTTCTACACCTTTAAATCAAAATTTCCCCATGGATTAGTCCAACCCTATCACAATGTTGAACCAAATAAGAGTTGGAAATAACAAGGTGAATCCCAATGAAATTATGATACCTCCTTGTCCTTTTATTGGAGATAACATATATAGATAAATTGATTTCATTGAGATGCAAGGGTATCCATATGAGGTTCCAACTGATATAAGAAAGAGATTGCCTAAGTTCCAAGGTAATAATATAGTCTCTAGTGAACAACACTAGAGAAATTATATTAATATCACTGATGCTTATGAAATTGTGTTTGAGAATGTAATGATAAATTTATTCACTCACACTTTGGAGGAAGATGTTATGGATTGATTTAATGCATAGCCTGATAACAACATTAATTGTGGCCTAAGATGAAGCAAGCATTCAATCTCCAATATGAAAAATTAACTAAGGCAATTTTTAATTTATGAATATGAAAATATAAATAAACATTATAATGACTATGTGAAATATTTTAATAATAATTTCAATAATACTTTGTTCAGAGTTCCTAGAAAATGTGATGCCCAATGAAGCTACGTGTTTGATTGAATATTGTGAAGCATCTTATGCTAAATCATGTTTTTATCTAAAATATAAAGGTATATATAATTTGAGATAGGCCTATTTTATGGCCATTTAAATTTATAATAATATAAAATCCACATTAAAACCTAAAAAAATGGATAATTAAAATTGTTGGCACTTGATAAGTAACCAATAAATAAATCTTTGAGTTTGGATGAAAAGCTAGATAAACTCTTGGGAGATTTCAAGGATTTAGCTTATAGAGTGGCATGAAATTATAAGGTTTTCCTTTTATGAAAATAAATCAATATATTCAAGAGCAACCACATAATCAAGAAAGAGGGCCAACACATGATAAATCAAATTACAAGGGAAAGAAGACATTTCACCAATAAAGGAACCTGATCATAAGAATGTTGTGAGAGAAACATTGGCCCAATTTCCACTAATGCCAATGATATTGATTAAATGGATGAATTTTAATTATGTGATTAATTTTTTATGTTGCATCATTTTCATGTTGTTGTTGCAATTATGGCCTATGTTGATAATGATGTTGCTAGTGACCTAAAAATGATGAGTTTATTTACATGTTTGATTAAATAAAATATTTAGTTAGCATGGCAAAGACCTATGAGATTTTTGGTCATGATTTAGAGTATTTATGAGTTTAAAATATTAAAAAATATATGATGGAAGTGGTTTACCTTATTTTGGATTAATGTACCTAAAAACACATTAAAAATTTTAACTATTCAGATTGTATAATATATAGCAATAACACACAAATATCAATGCTATATCAAATTATGATAGAACAAATATAATTTACTATTTATAAAATTAATAAGAGACTACGGTACTTATCTAGTTATCGATAGGTTCTAGTCTAATACTATGAGCAGGGAGCTAAGACGATTTAAAATTATTCTAGAGTCACTCTGATAAAGGAACTATCTAGGTTTTCCTAGAAGTGTGACATGATATGGATGCATGCACTGGACATAAGCATTTTCCTTCTACTAGGTTTGTCCCTATAAATTTTACCTCACTATTTTTTCATATACTGATGTACCTACTTTTAAATTTTATTCATATGCAATACCAAGAGCTCATTATGTGCATAGTATCCAAAATATTATCTCCTTCACTTCAAACCCCTAGTTTCACTTTCAACACTAGGCTAACCTATAAAACAAGGAATAATTATGGGTTTATCCAACCCCAACCACTCACAAATTGATGGTTGATCATTGCCTACATATCCAATACATCGAGGAGGCAAATTAAACCACATGTAGTTATTCCATTTAAGTGTATGTGTGCATTCATGATCCACTAGTAGGGATAAAATTGTAATCTAGAATTACAATTCATAATGAAAAACTTGACCTTGTTTAGGTACTTTAGAATTTGATAGGTCCTATTCCTTGTGGTTGATTTATGATTTGGTATATTTGGGGTAGTCCCTCTCAATGTCCAAGTGGTAGAATAGGATTGCATAGTAATTGGTTGATAGATGTTAGATAGAGAAATAGGAATAGACTTATTATGTATAAATATATGACTCTTTGGGTAAATTCTCATTCTACTTACATGTGGAATGTATGGTATAAGGATGATTTAAATTTTTAAAATGGCCTCTGCATAGTGTGTAGATGAGTCCAAAAAAGGTGGATGGTTTTATAAATATAAATCCATCTATGTATGTCCAAAAGTGTCTATAAATTTAGGAACAATTATCTGATGATCATGATACAATCTAATTATAATCAAAACTAGGATAGACATAGACTAGGAGATTATTGTAGGTGATTAATAGTAAATTGGGAAGGATGGGCCCATAAAAGGAAAGTGGATAAGAGATAAGGGTGTTTATGAGCCATATGTTACATACAAATCATTTGAGATAAGGATAGGTCAAGATTAAAATTTCCAAGTGTCTAATACCAAATTTTAGTCTCTACATATGCCCACATTTAATTCTAGTATTGAAAATAAAAATAATTTTCAAGTAAAAGGATAAACAAATGTACCTTAGGGTGTAAACACACTTTATATTTGGGATAAGACTCTAAATGTCCATATTTCTCCATGAAAACTTGTAAGGAAACATGTATCAATATATTTCTATATGTTAAATGAAATCTAAAATAAATTAGATCAATAAAAGATTTTAAATTTGAAGAGCAATGAAAGAATGCATCTATAAGTGGATAAATTGTGTTGCCCTCTAAATCTTTATATGTGCTTCTTTCTGAAGCATTGGATATTGGGGTGATTATGCCCTAATGGATAATTTAATTGGGGTGATCATGAAGAGGGAGTAGTGTTAAGTCATTGAGCAATGCAGAACCTCAACCGTACTACATGTTTATTTGATCTTGAACCTCAAGATGGAAGGAAGAGAATATATTAGGCTCATGTAAACTAATTCAACTACTAGTTGTGGATTTTATATTCAAAGTGTTACATTCATTCCCTTGAGTACCATCAATTCCAACTTGAAAATATAAAGAACTATAATAGTGTGTATGCATGAATAATGTTCATGCCCCATAATTTGATCAACTATCCCAATCTGATATAGAATGTCATAAAATATATATGCCACTATATCCCAAACTTAATATTTGAATACATGTCACTTATGATCTTTTAAAATGTCTACATATGCATTATATATGCCAAAAAATCTACCTCAATCTATAAATATTTGAACAATAATATAAACCAAAATTATGACCTAACCCAATCTATACTCTTTGAATCTTGTATCATATCCCAAAATTTGAATTATCTAGGTATGGAGGCTTGAATATATATGAAAAAACCCACTAATATGCCCCCCTTTTGAGGTGATAAATATAACCTATGATATTACTCATCTCAAAATAAAAGACTTAAGTGCATCTTGTTATATAGAAAGATGTAAGAGTGTAAAGTACGTGCTAACATGTGGATAATATTCCATCATAGTTTGAATATATCATCAAATCACATATGAAACATGTAACCTAAGGCATATAAGTGTCATTTCAAGCTAAATATAACAATTAGGCATTCTACAGTGATCATCATAGATATAAGAAATGAATAGTAACCTACACAAAAATGTGCATGATATGGATCATGACACCACACACAAGTAGAAAATTACATGATATGAATTATAATAAAATAATCTCAATATAAGATCTTGGATATATGCACTTATAAGCACAAAATTTCATGGCCATGGTGCACATAATGAATTGTATGAAATATCACTCAAAGCCACACAAGGTAAGAGTCATACAAAATGTGTTATTTCTTTCACAACACATCCTAGTTCCTCTAGAATCATGGTACTCTTATTTTTGTTTTTTTCACTGCTCTTGCTTGTGCTTGCAGGCTAGTTAGTCTTGGCTCTCTCAAGTTTTTTTTATGGGTCGTCTCAATTTTTTACCAAATTGAGTTCTAAAACCACCTCCATTAGTAAGACCATACTCATGTGAGAAACTTTTATATGAAGCACTTAGTCTAAAAATGGAGTTTTTATAGTTTAATTCACCTTTAAAAATCTTGTGAAAAACCTGGGTCTCTATTGCTCATGTTTAATTTTATAGTGTCCTATGAGATTTTTTTATTTCATAGGTCTCATCATAATATCCCATAGCATTTGTATCCCACATGGGTTTATGTGGCTTGGTCAAAGATGGAGTGAATTAAGAGTAGGGCAGCATTGTTTTTTTATGTCATGGTTTAATAATGTTTAAATCTCCCAAAAAAGGGTGAATTCTTTTTCACAAAATATGTTATGTGGTGTGAAACATATTAATTCCCAACCTCCATGAAATCAAAGTGGAGATTTACCATATTTCAAGATTTATGGGAAGGTGGGCATGGGACCCCAAAAGTGGGGGAACCCATTAATTTAAAAGAAAACAAAATATGATGCCGCACAATAGATAAATAAAACAAAATTTATTGTCATGAAGTCTACAATAGGGGAATAAGGGGTGGAATGAATTGGTAAATGAAGGCATAGCCACATTGTATTTTAATGCCACAAAGTTTGAATCCAAATCTAAATTTTTATTATTTTTTAGTAAAAATTAATTTTATTTAATGTTTGCAAAGTACATGATTATTTAAACCAAAAGCTCAAATTGGTCTGGGACATCATTTTTGACCTCTCGTTGGTATTTCAACTATAAATTTTCACTTGCAACTCCATTTTGTGATCTATTTATGGTGCTAAAAATCTAGTTCCAACTTGGACATGGTGGTGTCTTCATTTATTTTAAATTTGTGTGATTTAAAACCTATTCATTTTTTCCTTTCTTGCTTAGTTGAAAAATGATTTTATTAAAATTTAAATAGTTAATTATTGTGTTTTACAGCCAAAAAAGAGAATGTGGTGTAGCACTTATAGGGAAGATAAGGTTGGTGCAAGGAATTTATTTCCCTCAACTACATTTTAGGGGGAAACTCTGATTGATGCATTGACAAAATTTATATAAGTATCTAGCCCAAAGCCATTTTCAAGGATTGGCTCTTTTTGTATTCTAGGAGGAGATATTGGACTAGACACTCTCCCTTTATGCATTTTCATGATTTTGTAGTGTAATTTCTCTATTCTTTTTCTAAAAATTGTTGTTATGCTACCCAAATTTATAAATAGATGATCATTTCAAACTCAGACTTGTATTTTATTCAAGTGAACACATTTATAAACACAATGTTGTGAAGTTTTTTGTTATAATTTATGCATGTAAACAGTGGCTGTGATTTTCCTCTTCTTAGTGTGAATCCCTAAACTCTTACATAATCTAAATTTTTGGTTGTGTGTATACTAGCCACATGGGAGAATAATTTATGTGGTTCAATTTGATCAAATGGAATAGATTTGGCTTCTTATTAGCAACTTTTCTTTCCTTTTCCCTCTTTCTTTTGTACCTTTTTATCAAATCTATTAGTTAGGGTTTCAAATTGAATGCAATTTGTGTTTAAATGATTTATCTTAATTTCAAAATATTGTCTATTACTTTTTATGCATGGTCAAATTTATATAATGGAATGAAAATTTTGATCATTCGCATTTTCATTTGCTAAACTCAAAACATTGGTTTTTATTTGGGAAAACTTGTATAATGTGTGCTTGTTATTGTTTACCAAAATATGTATAAAACCTACATCAATGAAATAAACACAATAAAAACTGTCTATAATCTATTAATAGCTAAAATGACATTTAAATTTTAGAACCAATAAAGACCCCTTAAATTGTAACAATTACACATTGACCAAATAGGTTACTTAGTATGTAATGACTGTGTAGATATTGTTTAAACCTAAATCTATTTTTAGTACAAGGGTAATATAGGGTTAAGAACATATAAATGAATAATCACAAGGGTGATAAATAGATCTATAGTAGGTAATTAATTTTCAAACTTAGATAAACAATATTCTGAATTTATAATATTGGGATAAGCTAGAAATAGAAATTACAACTATTGATTAATATTATAATAAATTGAAAACACTAGCACTTAGCTAGTTTATTGTGCATATGCAGATCTAGATTGAAATAGGCTATAAGCGGACTAGATCAAGATTTTAGAATAGTCATCAAATTCTAAAATTTTACTCTCTATAGCCTCGAACACTTGCATCTAAGTAGATGGTTATGTCAACATCGATGTTTGACGTAAACGCAGGTGTCTAGAATATAATAGTGATTGGATATAGATGAGACCACTTGGAGCCTTTTAGATTTTATGTATCTTTTATTATGGAGTGTTCATATCACATTCATAGGTTATATCTCTTTTCCAAATGATTAAACCCTAGTTTCCTCACCCTTGGAGTGACTATGGGAAAAATGTGTTAGTGGGCATATGTTGTCAAATTTCCCCAAGGACCCCTCTATCAATGGGAATTGCCTACATAGCCAATACTTTTAATATTTCCTTAGACTTATTTAGTTTTCCCCTATGTGTTGGATTATGTGTGTATAAAGATGCAATGCATGATAATCAAGTGTATAGAGTGACCTAGCTTATAACTTAGAAAATATGGCTCATGGGATGTTCCTTCAGTAATTTAGACCTATAGGGATATTTCTCATATGCTTGATATGGACATAGGGATTAATAGGGCATGTTTTCTTACTTAAATGCTTGATTGAGTGCTCTTGGTAAGTTGCCTTGTAAGTCCTAGTACATGTTAGGTGAGGAATGGATGGGGGTTTATATTGTATATATACCAACCCCATTTGAAAATATCTCACACTAAATAACTTAGACCAAAATTTAGGATAATTTTCCTTTGTAAATTAGATGACTTTTGGGCACTAGACACTTAGTTTGAAAATGGACACCTTCATCAACATAGGAATTTGATTGGGATACAAGTGTTCAAAAAGCTAGAAAAGAGGTAAAGGTCCAAAACTGGTAAAGAAGGATAATGATCAAGTTTAGAGAATTTTGTATAGTATAGAAGTCTTGGTCATCAGAATCATAGTGATCAGACTAAGAGATAATAAATTTAGGCACAAGAGATAGTTAACATGAGCCTTGTAGTAGAGGGAAGGTCTTAAAACTAAAGGGAATAACCATGATAGGTATTTTCTAAATGTAGAATACTGAGGTGATATATAATTTAGATTTAGTTTATAAATTTTCCCTCATTTAATCTAGTAATGAAATTTATATTTTAAAGGAAAATAAATGCATACTTGTGTGTGTGTAACACACCTTTCTTTTATGTGAGTCCAACTTGAATGCTTTATCGGTTACTGGCCTACAACCAAGATCATGTTATAATATATAATCAGTGCATATAATCTATAATTTAAAGAATTTAAAATTCTTGAAATTAAAGAGAGAAAGGTTAAGAGTACACATGTGTATTGATGTAACCATCTTAACTTTAATAAATTTGATTTGAATAGATGTTACATCATGAAGTGTTAGAAATGAGATTAGGATAATTTGGAAACCTAAAAGTGCATATATATATATATATATATAGAGAGAGAGAGAGAGAGAGATTGAAGGACACCATCCCCCCAACATTAGGAAAAAGGTGAGTTGTCACATGGCCATTGAGCTCATCTCAATCATGCAACCTAATCATACTTATAACATGGCGAGTGTAAGTGATCCAATCAAATCATATTATATATCTAGGGAGGGTGGATGATTTAATCACTCCATCCTATAAATATGATGAAGTTATATGATTCAATCAATTACAACTTATAAACTTGATAATATTGAGTGGTTTAATCACCTCAACCTTGCCAAAAGGTGAACCAACTACTACAATATATTGGCTCAATATAATCTATAAAAGTCTATCCTAAGTATGATAATAGTCTATAATAATATATCAAATATGAAATCTGATTTGATTTTTCAAATTTAAGGTGCTCTTTGCATGGCATATGCACCTCATATATGTATCAATATAACACCTGGGTATAAAAATGGTGCCAATGTATATCATGTTGCCACAAATTTGTATTTTAATCATTTAAATATGAAATTTTTCAAATTTTAAATTTTTCAAGTGTGGAAGACATGTTCCCATGGCATGCTTCCATTAAATCTAGAGAATTTGAGAATTGGTGTAAGTGTGGAAAACATGTTTCCATAACATGCCTCCACTAAATTTGAAACTATGAAAATGTAGAATCCATGCCTCTATGACATACCCCAATTTATATGCCCCCACCCCACCCCACTTTTGGAGTGATGGGAAGTATAAATTGGTAGTTACTTTACCTCAAAATGATAAGATAATTGCATAATCTATGTATGGATCATGTAGCATATAGGATTAGCATGTATAGGTATATATAAAAATGAAGTACATAGTATGTGATCACATCAAGTCCTAATATACTAAATGTAAATCATGTCAATGTTTAGAGAGTAACATTACAAGCTCATCAATCAATCAAGCACACACACAAGATCATTCAAAAGCAAAACAAAAGTAAATGGTCCAAGAGACCTCATACAAGGGGCATGTTCAAATGTCACATAATAAAAGGGACATGACTTGGTCAAATGTCCAAAAATCATAGAAATACATGTTCAAATGTCCACATACAACAAACTTTGACATATGCAAATGTCAAAATAGGAAAACATAGACAGGGTGGCCATAATCAATGGAGAATATTCAAATGCTTAAACAACTAATGAAATGCAAGACAATATCAAGGAAAGATCACATTGAAAGAAGTGAAAAAAGGAAAGCATGGAATCATAAGCAACTATCATAATCTTATCATATTAATCCTTGGATATATGGGTTTGCAAAAAATTGTTAAGACACAGCATATCAAGTACACTATAAAATATATAAGCATGGATAAAGGCATGTGTAACTATATAAGCTCAAACATGATAATGGAAATGATAATAGAATAATATAACATGGGTGTATCTTGATTAAATAAGAGGATGCCCCTAACGTATTGATGACGTGAATAGAGAGAAGTCTCAACATTTGTATGTGTATATATCTTGTGCTTGGGTATGCATGTATCACACTCAAAATAAGCATAAAACATATATGTGTATATAAAAAGAAATGATATGTTATCTACCAACATGGAACCAATAGCATAGATGCCAAGGAGCTAATAAAACATGAAAATGTTGAATATTTTTGGATATTTGAATTTTTTATTTTTTTTTTATTTTTAGAATATTTGAAAGGACTAATAGAAGAAGTCTTCATCTTCAAAAGGTGTAGGATTACTTGAGATATTTTTTAATATTTGTTTATAGTGGCATATTGTCGCCTCCTCAATGTTATTGTGTAGTTATTTTATAGAAACCATTGGTAGGGGCGGATGAGCATATCCATCATGGTGTATGCAAATATTACTATCTCTAATAGTAAAAGTGTTACACATATCTGTAGTATTCAATGTTTCATTCCAATAGGTGAACCAATGTTGTCCAAATTTAAATGTCAAATGTGGTTCTTGATCTAATATCCATATGATCATGGGGACCACTTGTAGTCCACATACAATGGGTATATTGATGTACCAACAAGATTTTAGTATCAATGGAGAGTATGTTAATTCAGATGTATTATGGCCCCACTATTAAGGAAATGTGGTGTTACAAATTGTACCCCAATTTTTCTTATCAAATTTGAGATGTTGACAATAGACCCTTTCAATATTAATAGTAATAATTATATCTTCGCGCCTTGATCATTTTTAAGGATGTATTTCTTGTGAACCTTTGGAAGTATTATGTCTTTTTCACTTCTTGGGTACAATTTGTATGTGACCTTGACTCTTATATTTCTAAATTTGGTTTTGAACTAACTCACATTGATGTGTATTATGCCCAATGATCCAATTATAGTTATAATAAGGTAATCCCTCTTTAGGAATATGTTTTTTGTCCAATCTATGTCTCTTAGGGGGTGAACATATCATCCTATGTTCAAGTGACATAGAAAGTATTGTATTTAGAGTATCTTAGTTTGTTATTATATGTAACATCTCTTGCAGATTATTATGAGGGACATACACTTTATTTACATGATGAATCTACATTTTTCCCTTGTTAGGTTGACTCAATGTTTGTAACCAAGAGGAATGTATGGAATAACAAGCATTTACATGCTCATCTTCTATTTTTCCTTTGCCCTTATTTTGATGAGATGTTGCATCCTCTAAAAATGGATTTAGTTTATATGTGTTAGGACCTGTAAGTGTGAATGGTTTATGTGAAAAATGCTCAAGTGGATCAAAGTTTATTTTTTTAAATTTCTCATTGGTGATATCATGGGGTAAATCATCATCACTATCATAGTAATATGAAACATGGCCATCTTATTGATCGGTGTTGATTACTAAAGGAAGCTCAAATGTTTGATTTTTTTTTGGGTATGGTATTATCAGTTCCTTTGGTAATTGTTCTTACTCTTGATGTGCATCCATCTACACATCAATGGTTAGTGACTTGTTTGTATCTAGAGGTAAATGATCCATTGTATTTGATTTATCCATTTCAAAGGTTTATATATTTTTAATGGGAATACATTATTTGAGTGGGACCATTTCATAGATTCCCTCTATATTGAAATGTATCATTTTCCAAATTTTTAAAGTTTCATAATCAGAAGGCATTGTCAATAATTTTCCCTCATGTATGAATTTTACACATTGATGTAATGTAGATGTTACAACTTCAATTATGTGTATCAATGGTCAACACAAAATTAAGTCATATTGTAAGGATTGGGACATGACTTAGAATGTAGTTGGAACCGTTTTTGTCCCCAATGTCATATCCTATGTGATTTGGCCAACCGGAGGGCTATGCAAATTATCAAAACCTTTGATATGCATAACTAATTTTGGATAAGATTGGTATCAATGCCCATGATGGTTAAGAAATTTATGCTACAAATGTTTATCCTGATCTATTATCAATGAGCACCCTTTTGATTCATTTGTTATGCATACTTACTTGTATGAACAAAGGTAAATGATGGTAAATAATATCCTTGGATGGTAAATTTATTAGATCAAAGGTGTTTAATTTTGCATTATTTTTGAGATCTTACATAATATTTGCAAAGAGAATTGGTTCAATATCACATGGAAATTGGGTATCACATAATGTTTCATATAGGATATCCTTATAGATAGTAGATTTATTTATAAGTTCAAGGATTGAGATATTATCATGTGTGTTTCTAAATTGGTCAATAAGGTCACATAATTTATATTTGATCACAAATTTAGGTTTAGGAGGCACATTTTGTTTATTAACAAGTGATAGATTAGGTTGTGCACCTTTACCTTTTTGTGTAGTGGTAGTGTGGCTTGTGGAATGTAATATAAGCCATGGGCAAATAATGGGTGTGGGATGTTATATGTCACTCAAATAATATGTAGGTGGAACAAATGTATGAGAGCATGCAGGTTAGAATTAAGATAACAACTCTTTTTTATTACAAAAAGACTTAGAAAGAGATACTAAATGTTGCTTTCATTTTAAAATTCTCTCATTATATTGACAGATTCATTTATTGCATTGGATGAAAGGTTTGATTAAGTAATCATAATATCAAACCAAAACTATAATTATAAATTGGAGGCAAAAATGGAATATATATGCATCCATATTGAGCATAAGTATAATATTAGACCCTGATTTTTTAATTTTGAATATTTTAGAATAGAAAAAAAATCAAGAACAATAAATCAAGAAACCCTAGGTCAATTCTAGGGTTTTGAGACCAAAGGTCAGGTTCACCAAATATTTAACCCTAAATTTATTTTTGGTACAAGGATACTCTAGGGTTAATAATATAAAAATAAATAAGCACAAAGGTGATGAATATATCTATATCAGGTGAATCAATTTACAAACTTAGATAAACAATATTCTAAATTTATAATATTGAGATATGATAGAAATAAAAAGTAAAATTATTGATTGATATTTTAACAAATTGAAAATGAGAGTATGTATTTAGTTTATTGTGCTTATGGAAATTTGGGATGAAACAGTCTGAAAGTGGACTGGATCAAGTTTATGAAATAACCATCATTTTTAAAAAAATTCACTCTGTGACCTCAAATGCTTGTGTCAGATCTAGATGGTTTTATTGACACTAATGTTTGATTTGGATGTAGGTATGTAGTATAGAATATTTAATAGATATAAATGTAACCATCTATATCCTTTTGGGTTTCATGTTTCCTTTCTTCTGGTGTGTATAGTTCATGCACATAGGTTGTCGCTCTTTATCAAATGATCAAACCCCAGCTTCCTCACCCTTGGAGTGACTATGGAAAAAATGGGTTAGTGGGTACATCATTTCAAGCTTCCCCAAGGACCCCTATATAAATGGACACTACTTACATATCTAATACTCTGAAGAGGGCCTCAGACTTATGTAGTTATCACCTATGTGTTGGCTTGTGTGTACATAAGGATGTAATGTGTGATAAGTAAGTATATAGAGTGACCTAGCTTGTAACTTATAAAATATGGCTCATGTGATTTTCCTTAATTAATTTAGAATTTTTGGCATACTAATCTTATTCATAATATGGAAATAGGGATGAATAGGATAGATTTTCTCACTTGAATGTTTGATCGAGTGTTTCTGGTAAGTTTCCTTATGAGTTCTTGGTATTTATTAGGTGAGGAATGAATGAGGGTTGATATTTTATATATACCAAACCATTTTGAAAACATATCACACTAAATAACTTAGGCTAACCTTTAAGATAAATATTATTTGAAAATTATTACTTTTGGGTACTAGACACTTAGTTTTAATATAGACACTTGAGTTGACATAAGCATTTGACTTGATGTAAGTGTTTAGGAAGCTAGAAAATAGGTAAAGGTCCAAAAATGGTAGATAATGATAATGATCATGTTTAGATATTTTTTCATAATATATAAGTATTAGTCATCAAAATGGTAGTGGTCAAACTGGGAGATAATCAATTTAGGCACAAGAGATAGTGAACATGAGCCTTTTGGTAACAAGAAGGTCTTAGAGCTAAAGGGTACAACCATGATAGGTATTTTAGAAGTATACAAGACTGAGGTACTATATAATTTTGATTTGGTGTCTACGTATATATACCTTGGGGAGATCTCTAGACCTCCTTTTAGGAAAGGTTGGATTCTCACTCCCCTTGCCTAATTTGAGGTGCCAAATGAACCATCAACATTTTGGTGTTGGAATGAGAGCTTGACTTGCATTTTAAACCAAAATATTAAACTTTGACACTTTAAAAAGTGTTGCCTAAAATGATATATTTCAAGGATTGAAATTGGAAGAGTGAAACTCTAAACTTACCAATGACCTTTACTTGGGTTGGTGGAGGTGTTTGCCTTGTGAACATTTCATGGATTGCTCATAAATTGCCTAGGAATATTGATAATTTTTTATCAAAATACACACATCATGGGATTTTAATAGATGAAGAACACATTCAAGCATTCAAAGATGCCATTATCAAGAGTAAAGTCCATCATGATGATGTTTCCTATCATTTTTTCCCCTTATTTTTTGAATGAGATTGCTTACTTTTGGTAGCTTGAATTGATAGATAAATGTATTACCTCATGGGTTACCTTAAAAAATGCATTTTTCAATAATTTCAGTATGTCCATCAATTTTTTTACCATTTACCATCAATTTTATACTACTCGTAAAGATCCCAACAAACCTATAAGCATGTTCAATGTTCATTTTCATTGTTTATATAAGAGGTTGAGATACCCATTCCTATAAATGAAAATGGTTTCCATCGGGATCTATCTGAAAATGTTAAACCCCCTCACTGATGTGTTTATCCAAAGGACTCCATCTGCATTAGCATCTTTGGAGTTGATGTATCAAGAAGCCTTTACTATTGATAAAAAAATCAATGTTTCATGGATTTGGTCCCAACTTAAGGCATTCATTAAGACAGTCAAGGATTTACACCCAAACTCATTTGATTTACATGCATATAAGTCATCCTATGAATCAATTTGTGCTTCTTAATCAATCATTTCCTCAATCTCATACTGAACCAAACCTCCCTGTGATGAATGAATACACTAGTGTTACTCTTAATGCATGCAATTATTCTAGTTCGCTATATAATTAGTAATTTATTTTACCTTGTTTTAATACTCAAGCATCTTTTAGTGTTGTTTATAATCTAATTTCATTTGTTGTAAGATATTCACAACAAGCAATGCAAGTGATGATTTAGGATACTGCATTTCCATAATCATAATTTGTGGCTTATGAATGTGGAAATAATCAAATGCTAAATTAAACATGTTGACTAAAAATGTTCCATTTAATAGGCAAGAACTAGTCTAGGATAGTAGTGTCAATGATGGATCTAATGATGAAATTATCAAGGTTGTCTCAAACAAGTTCATGGGTGAAAATTTGAATAGAAATTAGTTATTTGTATGAGAAGATAAACTTGAAATTCCATGTGATTAGCTTGAAGATGAAATAGAATAATTATAATATTTGGATGAGGAGGATGCATTCTATGCATTCAAATTGAGCCCATCATTTATTTTTTTCCTACATTTACATACCTAATTTAGGAAGATCAATATTCAAGTTGTAGTAGTTCAACTTTCTCCCAAACATTGGAGATAGCAGAAATAGAAGAAAACAAGGTTGAACATGGTTTTCCATGTGAGGGTGAAGAACTAAGGGAGCTCAAACTTGAATATATCCCACTTTGTAAACACCCTAATTTGGTTAAGCAACCAAAAACACTATGTCTTTTATTGTTCTTTCATGCAAGGGTCTTAGTGATGGTTATAGTCCTTGTTCGTGTGGTCATTTTAAGTTTTTTGATCTTTCTTATGTCTTATTTCCCCTATTTTTGACACTCCCAATAGTCACAAGTCACCTTTTCCCAGTCCCAAGGGCTATTAGCCTATCGTCCATGTTTTTTTCTCTATTCTGATCCTTTGGGCATTAGTGCCACTTTTAGGATAATATTACCACATGGTGTTAGTGTCCACTTTTGGCTTTAGTGTTTGACGGGCCCTTTCACCTGTGTTTGAGTATTGACCCCTATGTGACCCTTATCTTATGGTTTTTTATATTTTTTTCATGACTTGTCATCCAAAAAATAAGGTATTATATTCCAAATAAATATCCTCCTATATAAAGAGCCTCACAAGACATTTTACATCTAGCACTTACTATTTTGGTACTTATTTACATAAAATCAACCAATAATATAGCTCAGATAATGTGCATACTACTCAGCTTTCACACTTAAAAATTTACATGCTTGATCAAAGAATGGCCTAGGAAAAATTCATTCTAGAATACTATGAAATTTGATAGTGCACATTTCCTAAGGGATAACTACGTGTGATCTGAGACCCCTAGCATTGGGGTTAATGTAGGCAGTGTGTAGGACAATAGGAGTTCTACTCCATGTGATTATAACATCTTAAAACCCAATTTTTCCTTTACTTTTGCATTTTATTAGTTCATTATTTCATGTGTAGGTATTAATTAGGGTTTTAGAGAAGAATCAATCAAAATAGTGACACTGTCAAGCTCCCACATGACATAGAATCACACACAAGACTTCTAGGAACTCCTGTAGCTTCCTTGAAAGTTACAAATAGTTGTTATAAGGACATTAGCACCAATATTGGACATTAGTTCCACATGGTGCTACTATACTAAAGGGGGTGTTACTATTTGGAGCTAGATCTTGAAAAATAGTCAACAGACAAAAGATTTCTCTATGTTTGCTCAATCGTCTTTGATACTCAAATCCACAAAAAAATCTGTGTATATCCTGATAAGTCCCCTTTCTCCTTGTATTTACTAATTTTTGAAAGTTCCATAGAATGAATAAATTCTAATTTTATTCCAAATTAACAATAGACCCAGCCCTTTAATCTAGCTTAGGATTTACATAATAAAATCCTAAAAGGTTAAAACATTGGTGAACCCGTCTTACTTCAAATATTACTTCAAAACCCTAATTTTCCTTAGGGTTTACCTTATTTAAATTTTTTACATTAAATTAGGGTTATAAAAATCTATTTTATAATTTTTTGGATTAACATAACTAATTTAATTAATGCTATACTAGGGTTTTATTTATTTAATTCAATTTAAATATTTACAACACAACCCTAAATTAAAACCCTAGATCCACATAATAGGTCCCTATACACACAAACATTAGCAATTAGGGTTTAAATAATAATCCTATTTTATATTACAATCTTTGTTCAAAAAGTTCACACATTTACACATACTTATGTTAGATTATATTCTACCCCCTGTGTGCTTATTATTCCTTCTTTACACTATCTTCTTTGGCAAGTTTAAACTGGCATCTAAAAAATATTCAACCCATCAGCCACTTAATGCAAACTTGAATTTCTCTCATGATTATAAGAAATAAATGGACAAATTTTCAAGATTATATATTAGAATATGATAATGATTTCATTTATAATGATGATGATGACTATTGTTATAATGATGGCTCTAAGGATTATTATGAGCATGACAATATAAATGAACATAAGGATACATTAGATACATCATCTTCTCTTTCCTCTTACTCTTCTCTTACTCATAAAATTCAAATTAACAATATAATGCCAAAGGAACCTCTCGTTGGTAGTGTTTTATTCCAATGTGATCCTAGTTTTTTAACTACTTTTGGTACTTCATTTTTCAAAATAAATCAATATAAGTGCACTACACAAAAATAACTTTTGCATGCTTCAATTAAAGTAGATAATAAAAATGCATCTTCTTTACCCTTCTCAATTACATTTAAAAAATCAAATACAAAAGATGCACCTTTTATCTATGCACAAACTAAGGTATATGAAATTCCTCTATCACCTTCATTCACATTTCAAGTTCAATGCAATGATTCTTTGCCACAAATAGATAATGCATATGTTTATAAATCTTATCTTATATGTCATAATGTGAAAAAATAAAACATGGGTGTTACTTCTCCTTCCATTTATCCCAAAATAGAAAGTGATAATCATGCTTGCATTTCAAAAATGACTAGCGAACAAATGCCTTACATTACACTTACACATGATATTGCATTGCATAGTAGTAAAAATTTAAAATATTCTCCTTCCCCTTCTCTTAATGAGAATGTGTATGATACTTCTTCTAATATTACCTCTTAAAATGAATTAAATTATGATTTTGATGAACCATGGAATAATGATGATTTTTGTGATTATGATGAAGATGACATAGAATCTACAACTTCTACTTCTTCAACTAGACAATAGGTCACATGTAAAAAGACACTCTTGTTCAACCAAACAATATGCCACATGTAAAAAGACACACACACACACACACACACACACTTATTCTTATGTGCATAATTTCCATTCACTAGGGAATAAAACACCTTCTATTTAACTAGTATGTGATACTCCTTCACAACTTAATAATATAAAATATACCAATGAATCCCCCTTAACCCCCCTTACTATAATATAACCTAGTTCTCAAACAAACCTAAATGAGGGTGATAGCTCATTTCCCTCTAACCAGGTCCAAGCTATCACACCTCCAAAGTTTATTAAGAGCACACAGACCCTTCCTAAACAATATTTCCAATCTAATATTCAAGCATTAAATGAACCCCTTGATAATGATAATTTACCTACACAAGTGTTAATTTATTTAATGCATGATGTAGGTAATTTTAAAAAATAAGTACATCATCTCACTTTGGAGAAGGAAGCATACAAATCCCAAGTTGATGCCAATGTTAAACATAATAAACCTATTCCACACAGAATTTCAACAATAAGGTTTCCACATAACTTTTAGATACCAATGATAACTATCTTTGATGGACAAGGAGATCCATATTTACACATTTAGGATTATAATAAATCCATGGATCACACTACAAATAAGTTAATTCTAATACAAGTGTTTCTCAAGTCACTAAAGGATAAAGCACTAAATTGGTTCCACCATACACTCCCTAGTGGATCTTTACATATATATGAGGAGTTAAAGATAGTCTTCTTTAGGCATTATATACAGAATAAGGGACCTCTAGTCACACATGAGAGGTTACCTTCACTACAAAAAGGTGAGATAGAGCCTACATTAGAATACATTCTATGGTTCAAATCTTGTTTGCATCAGTTAATTTATCAACCAATAGATTTAAAAGTGCAATCCATCTTTGCCAAAGGTTTGATCTCTCCTCTCAAGGATAGATTATTATATCAGACATCTAAATCATTCAGATAATTATGCAATGTAGCTATATCATTAGAATCATAGTTAGAATTAGTAATTGCATAGTCAAAGGTAGATTTGGATATAGACCCCTTATAACCTCAGTCATCAAATTTGGTATAATAGCCTACTCCATTTCCAATTCAGAAACTAGTGAAACGCAAACAACCAATAAAAATACTTAGTAAGGGTAAAAAGCCACTCTACACAGCACAATATATAGTTAGTAGCACACAAGATATATGTACAAGGTTTATTTAGTTTTCATATAAGGTTGGGCCTCATGACATCTTTCTTACACTACTAGATAAAGGGATGATCACACTTCCTTCAAATAATCATCATCCAGCACACCATTTTCACCAAGTACCACATAATCATTATTTTCATTTTCACCAAATAAATAGACATTTAGATGACCATTGATATGCAGTCATAGCTCACTTCAAATAGTATGTTAGAAGAAGCATCATAAAATTCACATACGGGGCATCAATCCCTCATTCACCATACTCTCCTAGATCACACTCCTCTATGATGGAGTTATCCTCGAACATTCCTTTTAAGGAACCATTGGTTACTTATCATAAAATCCCTATGACTTTGAGGATAGCTATTTATCAATAGTATCGTATATCATAGTCTCTACAGTGATGGAAACCAATTCTTAGGGTTCAAAATGCACCTCCAATGCATACATTGATTAAGATATTTGGGAACAATTACAAACCCAAAGGTATAGTTTTGGTACAAAAACCAATCAAAATATTTGGAAACATTTATAGAGCTTAGAATTCACCTCTATTACACAAACCAATCAAAATATTTGGGAATATTTATCAACCTAAGGCAACAATTTAGTTCAATAATTGATAAAGATATATGGCAATCACTATAGAGATCAGAACCCAACTTTAGTTTGCACAATGATTAAAATATTTTCAATAAATTAGACAACTTAGAGTGTAGTTTTATAGCATCGACCAATCAATATTTTTGCATCAAAGTCTACATAATTATCCACTTGTAGTGCATCCTAGGCAACTCCAATTTCATAGTCTATATCTAGATCAACATAGCATAAGTAGTATGGTCATTGGTTCTCCATGCCACCTAGGTTCAGATAGGGCATCTCACCATCACATGTTATACACATAGACATCTTATGAGATATAAATAAAAAACCACATGCCAATATAATAAAAAAACTTCAATATCCTAAACATATGCCTAAAACATTCATAATACATATACAAATCAATTAACATTATTCCAACCAAAACAAAATTACAAACATCAACATTTCAAACAATCAAAAAAATTTAAACACATAGAAATTTATATAATATAACCATATACAGATGCCAATACACAATGCCACATTAAAACAACAACCATATATATATAACTCATAACATCATTTCAATACAAATATGATGTATCACTCAATGAGGGAAAAATGATTATTGGGACTAGATCCTTTACTCTCACTATCAGACACAACAAAAGTAGAACTAGAGGCCCCACTATCTCAATGAGACCTTGATCTGTGGCTATGCCTACTCTCTCTCTCTCTCTCTCTCTCTCTCTCTCTCTCTCTCTCTCTCTCTCTCTCTCTCTCTCTCTCTCTCTCTCTCTCTCTCTCTCTCTCTCTCTCTCTCTCTCTCTCTCTCTCTCTCTCTCTCTCTCTCTCTCTCTCTCCCAATATATTTCAAGCTCAATTGTACACTTGGGATACTTCCATTGAACTCATATGTAGTCATCTACTATATGAGTACTCACCCCACCTAGAGCATAAGGAGAGGGCATGGTCTACCTCTGCAACGTTGCACCTAACTTGTCTTTATCTATTGATGCTCACTTGAATCCCATAGTTTTTATATTAACATGATCAAACAAATTATCATGCACTCCATCTATATTAGTGGCCCGCTCCACCAATTCATCATCCATAACATCATCTCAAATATGTCGTATTAACTCATGCAGTGATGATTCAATCATAACCTCCTAATACTCATCATCTCTTACACTTGAAAGTATACATATAATTCATAAGAATCCTATTATATCAAAACACATGATAAACATTATGTAGAATATACAAATTAACTATCTAACTTACCATGAATAGCCCTTAGGGGATCTACATCTAGTACCTCCTTTATGATCATCGCATCTCTTGAGGATAGAGGTGTCTATATGTGCTCACTCTACTAGGCTATGTAGGCCTTGATTACTCCAACATCATCCACATTTAGTACCTTAATATTTGGATCAGGATCCATCATTAGACTAACTCAGTAATCAATGGCCTCAGCCTATTATTTGGCCTTATAGGAGTCTAAGAACTCCTCAATTACACCACAGGTGCTAGAGGCATATCCTATACAACACCAAACTATCAGGTAATCCTTTCATACTAAAACCACTAGTATATATTATCCCACTAATCATGTATCCAATAGCTAACTTGAATATGCCTTAACTATGTGTTATCCTCAAGCCACCCCTGATATCCCTTGTAAGGTCTCTAGATGACATCTTGTGATCTCAAGATGTCTAGTAACTATCGATAATAAGTAGTACTCCTCAATGCATGCCCTATCACAATCTATCTATCTATCTATAAATATCTATTGGTGGGCCCATACATCATATAAATGTTCCATTAGCCTACTCATATCTATGTGTTTGTATGCCCAGCAATGTAATAGTGTCAATTCATCAATACCCCCACCACTCATCTCCTATGAAAAGTGATATAGGTCCTTATATAAATGATCTAGCATGGTATGACCCTAAGAATACATGGTGCCATGATGCTCAATGTCATATACTAGCTTGTGCATCCTATAAGAGATAAAGACACCACTCCCATCCATAAAAATAAATGATGATAACAACACAATTAGAAATATTTACAATCATATAACATAAGCCATCACAATCATGGTCAATAATATGTCACTCTGCTCTCCAAGTGATGAGTCCTTACGACCATGGTAGAAAAGTACCTAGATTCCCATTGTATATCTTGAAGACTAGTAGCCTCTTGTAATACAACCTATTACCCAAATATCAACAACTAAAATATTTGATATACATCCTCTAATTTCATAGTCATCTCACTCGTAGGTATCTAGAATGTACACATGTTTGCATTCCACCTCTCACATAATGCAATGATCATATGCTTATCCTAGGGCATAGGCTCCAAAAAAGCAACATATTATAGGCTTACTCTCTTGAGCACCTCTATCTCAGCATCAAACATGGGTAAACCCCATATATTCTCCATTATCTTACCTATATAGAGCTCCCTCATATGGGCATCAACCTACAAAATTGTAACCAAATCCAACATCAATAAAATAACACTACAACCATTAAATAACAAAAATAATCAAAAACCCATCAACCATGTAAAGCATCATATATTGGGCCTACTAGACACTATCACTACCTAGAGGATAGTGATACTAGACATTACACCACACTCTAGATAGTAGTACCAAGATCTGACACTAACACCCAAAATGGGATAGTAGTGCCAGCTTCTCTAAAATAGCCTAAAAATAATCTTTTTCTAGCAAAATCAGTAAAATAAACAACAAAAATGATTAAAAAAATAGGAAAATTTTGGGTCCCTTACCAGGTAAACCTCTTTCCTAACTTGAATACATGCCTCAACCTCCTCATAATGTGATAAACTAGCATCTCATCTCCTCAGCATGTTTCTCTCTCTCACAGACTCAAAAATTATTTCCTCTTAAATGATGCAAATAAATTACCAATGATTTGACATGACCTATTAAAGCAATAAATTAACCAATGACACCCTATTAAGTTTACCCATGCATGTAAATTACACTAATTAATACAACTCTCTTGTTATTTCCATATCTCAAGAACTGTAGCTTTGTTTTGTGAACCATTTCTTACACATGGGACTTGATACTAATACACTCTATCCCATATTTTTAAAACCAATTCCCTAATCATTTTCAAACCTATAAAATGAAAAAAATTAATCACATTGTATTAACAATAAAATAGACTAAGTACCTATCCAACTACACACTACATTATCAACTCTGACATAATCAATACATTATTCAAACCTAATACAACATCATAATTACCAAGTAACACTAGTACAATAAATCATTACTACTTTTGGTTACATATCCTCATCATAGTCTAAACTCTCTCACCAAAAGGGGGGTAAATATATATAGATTACTTTAGACATACAAAGTTACATTTAGATTTTTAGACACACACATTTATACATGCATCCAGAGTCATATTTTTTTGGATATATAGGTGCACAAGTTTACGCAAGTTTGCATAGGTATTCAAATGTACACTATACATAGATATACAACTTTGACATAGGTATACTAGTTTATTCAAATATTCGGATACAAAACTACATCACTCAGATATCAGGATTAAGGGGTATAATGCATAGCACACATTATTAATCCCCATTTTCAAATTTATCAGGTTATACTTGCATCATCACCAATATCATCACTAGGTTTTCACCAATTTAGGTCAGATGACCATCTATAGTGATTGATCCATAGCATTACACCATACCCAATTTACACATTCACATTTAGAGTAGAGGTAAATGAACCTTGTTTTTTTACACTTTTAGTTTACACATTCAAATTTGGAATGAGGGAAAGTGAGCCTTGTTTCTCCACACCTTCCATTTACACACTTAGTTTCAAAGTGGCATAAAGTGAACCTTACTTATCCACACCTTCAGTTTACATACTGAGATTCAAAGTGGGGGCAAGTGAGCCTTGTTTCTCCACACCTTCAATACATACTCAGATTTAGAGTGGGGGAAAGTGAGCCTTATTGCTCCATGCATTCAATTTACAATACTCAGATTCAGAGTGGGGGTAACCAAGTCTTGTTTCTCTACACATTCAGTTTACACACTCAGTTTAAGTATAGGAGGCATTTACATCATATGCTTCTTTTCACATACTACACTCCAGTTCTCATCCACTTCTCTAGTTAAGAAGTGGGCCGAATCCATATTATATTCACATATGTAAGTATAGGTATGCATTTCTATTTTATTTTACTCTAGTACTTCCATTTCATTATATTACTACAATAAAAGTAGGTAAAATGTAAACACCCTAATTTGGTCAAGCAATCATAAGTACTATGTCTTTTGTTGCTCTTTCACACAAGGGTCTTAATTATGGTTATAGTCCTTATCTGCATGGTCATTTTGAGTTTTTCAATCTTTTTCATGACTTATTTTCCCTATTTGTGACACTCCCAATAGTCACAGGTCACCTTTTCCCAATCCCATGGGCCCCTAACTTGTCCTCCCTAATTTTTGCTCTATTTTGAGCCTTAGGACATTAGCACCACTTTTAGAATAGAAGTACCACAAGGTGTTAGTGTCCACTTTTGGCTTCAGTGTTTGACGGGCCCTTTTACCCATGTTTGAGTCTTGACCCCTCTATGACCCTTCTCTTATATTTTTTTATATCTTTTTCATGACTTGTCAGCCAGCAAACAAGGTATTATATTCCAAACAAAGACCTTCCTATATAAAGAGCCTCATAAGGCATTTTACATCTAGAACTTACTATTTTGGCACTTATATACATAAAATCAACAATAGTATAGCTCAAATACTCTACAAACTACTCATATTTCACACCTAGACATTTACATGCTTGATCAAAGAAGGGCCTAATAAGCAAAATTTATTCTAGCATACTGTGCAAGTTGATGGTGCACATTCTCTAAGGGAGAACTACATGTGATCTAAGACCCCTAGCATTGGGGTTAATATAGGCAATGTCTAAGAAAATAGGGGTTCTACTCCATGTGATTGTAACATCTCATAACCCAATTTTTACTTTCCTTTTGCATTTGGTTAGTTCATTATTTCATATGTATAGTTATTCATTAGGGTTTTTGAGAAGAATTAGTCAAAATAGTGACACATGTAAGCTCCCACATGACATAGAATCACACATAGGACCTCCAAGAACTCTTGTAACTTCCCTAAAAGTTACAAATAATCATTATAGGAAGGACACTAGCATGATAATTGGACATTAGTGCCACATGGTGATACTATCCTAAATGAGGTGCTACTATCTAGAGCCAGATCTTAAAAAAAAAGTCAAAAGAACAAAGCATATACACCATGGTGCTTAAGAAAAATAAACAAGGCAAAGATGGTATTACTATGACACCCATGTCTCAAAGTCAACCTGTGGCTAAAATTATAATTGGCTACCTCAAAGAGTGTATCTTCACTAGGTTGGGTATTCTAACCACTCTAGTATGTGATGATATCCACATGTATCCCTCTTCATAAATCATTATGTGGGCAAAGGTATTTCCCAAACTATCCCAATTTATATTCAAGATTAAGTGTAACTTTATTACAAAATTTAATGATGGAAATTTTCTTAATTCAAGTGAAAACATCATAGATATGACTCTTTAGGATAGTGTTCATAAATGAAAATGGAAACACCATCATAGATATAACTTAGGTCCCTATCAAACTTCTAAAATCCTCGACATGAATGTGTTCCATCTCAGGTGTCTAACTAATGAAGATGCCACATTCCTTGTCAATGGGTAGGCCCTCAAACATTACTTCTAGGCACAAATTAGCCTAATAAGCTCCTGTAAATACTTTATCTTTGATTTATACTTTTGTTTCCTACTTTCATTACTAGTTTAAGTTATTTTTATTTCTTTTTTCCATTGGTTTGGCCTCGTCATTTGTCTCTTTTTGGTCTAGTCCTATTTGTTTTTTCCATGTGGGTACCTCATTGGTTGAGAAAAGGAAGAAAGGTGTGTAGGTAGATAGCCATAATGATGTTCTGGTGCTTAATTATTCTAATTAGTTTATGGCTTAAGATTATATTTATGGGTTTGGTTTCAAAATATTAGGTTGTCATATGTGTTTTGGATTTGTTCATGATTGGATGGTTTCAAGTAAATTATTTGGCCTCTAAAGATATTTTCTCAAAACCATGCATAAAAAATCACATCTTAATGATTTATAAGTTTGCTTGGATGAAATTTTTGCAATTAATATCTAGGGTGAAAAATCTATAATTTGGTCTTTCATTTGTCATGGTGGTCCCCAACCTAGGATTGAGATGTTAAAAATAAAGAAAGAAAAGAGAAAAGAAAAGAAAATTAATTTTCATAAAAAATCAATTTTGAATGACTTAGGCAACCTTTATCGGGGATATAGACACCTAGTTGGTAGTAAAGTAAATCCTTGAGTGATAGACATCTCTATCATGGCTATGGATGCTAGACTGGTAATGGTGTAATGTCCAGGCATTTGTCTCAAGGTAGAATTCACTAGCCCGCTGATCAAGGTCATCATAGTTAGTTCATGCATGTTCCAAGTAATGGTAATAAAATTATTTTCACACACTAGGTCAATGAAAATATCAAATTTGGTCTTTTAGCTATTCACTTCTTTTCCTCTTTCAAATCCATTAATGTTCCATACATTGTCTTGATCAAAGATCCAGGGTTTGTAGACACATTTTTTTCATTTTAAAATACTTAAGAGCATTTTTTAGTGGAGTTACCATTTTTTATTGCTTACACAACATGTCTTAATTCCTCTTAAATCATGGTACCCCTCTTTTTTCTTTTTTCTTTTTTCTTTTTTCTCATGTACATTCATGAATTAATTGGCCTTGACTCTCTTAAGTTAATTTGGTGGGTCATCTCGATTTGTATATTGAACCAAGTTATGAAACTACCTCCATTAAAAAGACCACATCCATACAAGAAAGTTTCATATGAAACACCTAGTCTAAAAATAAAATTTTGATGACTTAATTTGCCTTTGAAAATCTTATGAAAAAATCAATTCTATAGTTACGTTGCATTTTGTAATGTTCCGCATCACTAATTTCCCACATAGGACTCATCATAATATCATGTGTGGGTTTCTATGTGCTTGGGAAAAGATGGATCGAATTAAGAGTAGGGCAGCATTGTTATTTTTATGTCAATGATTTAGTAATATTTAAACCTCCCAAAAAGGGGGAAAATTCGTTTTCATAAAACATGTATGTATGTGGTTCTAAAACATATTAATTCCCAACCTCGTGGAGATTTTCCACATGGAAATAATGATGGGAAGGTGGGCGTGGGGCCCCAAAATGGGGGGAGCCAATTAATTTAAAATAAAATAAAATAAGATGTCACTTAGTAGATAATTAAACCAAAGATTAATGCGATGAAGTCCACGGTAGAAGTAGAAGGGGTGAAACAAATTGGTAAAGGGTGGCATGGCCACATTCTATTCTAATGACACATTAAAGCTAACACCAAATGTTTTATTATTTTTAAAAATAAAAATTAATATTATTTAAATTTTTGAAAGTGCATGCATGATTGTCTTAGCCAAAACCCTGAATTGGTTTGTGATGTCATTTATGATCCTTCATCAATATTTTAATCATAATTTTTTATTCGCAACTCTATTTTATGAACGTTTACGGTACCAAAAAGTTGGTTCCAGCTTAAACATGGTGATGTCTTTGATTTTTGTAAATTTTGTGTGGTTTAAAACTCAGTGATGTTTTTCTTTCATGTTTTGTTTAAAGGTGGTTTTATTGAAAATTTTACTTGTTCTTTTTTATGTTTTGTAACCAAAAAAGAGAATGTGGCACAACACTTAGAGGGAATATGAGGTTGGTGGGTGGATTTCCCTCAACTAAATTTTGTGGAGAAACTTAGATTGGTGTGTTGACCAAATCTATATAAGTATCTAGCCCAAATCCATTTTTAAGGGTTATCTCTTTTTTATTTTAGGAGGAGACATTGGACCAGTAACTCTCCTTTCATGTATTTTCATGCTTTTGTAGTGTAATTTCTCCCATATTTTGTATGAAATTTTTGGTATGTTACCCAAACTTATAATTGTATCATCATTTCAAATTCAGAGTTGTGTTATTCAAGTGAACACATTTATT
Organism: Torreya grandis; assembly: GCA_037957365.1. Taxonomy (NCBI): domain Eukaryota; kingdom Viridiplantae; phylum Streptophyta; class Pinopsida; order Cupressales; family Taxaceae; genus Torreya; species Torreya grandis. The sequence continues at coordinate 2,892,577 of JARHVA010000671.1, read as the reverse complement.
AATAGAAGGTTGTGAAGTTATTTTGTTTACAATCTATATGTAAATGGTGTTTGTGATTTTCCTCTTCGTAGTGAGAATCCCTAGATTCTTGCATCATTTACATTTGTGGTTATACATATGTTGACCATGTAGAAGAATGATTTATGCAATTCCATCTAATTAAACAAAATAAATTTGGCTTCCTATTAACAGGGTTTTCTTTCATCTTCCCTCTTTATTTTGCACTTATTTAATCAAATATGTTGGTTAGGGTTCCAATATGAATGCAATCTATATTTGAATGATTTAAATAAATTTTGAAATCCTTTCCTTCACTTTTTATGCATTATCAAATTTATATAATGGAATGAACATTTAAATCAATTGCATTTTCATTTTCTAAACTCAAAATGCTGATTTTTATTTGTGCAAACTTATATAATTCAAGTTTGTTATCCTTTCCCAAAAAATGTTTAAAACTTACATCAATGAAATGAACACAAAAAACTTGCCTCTAATCTATTAATGACTAAAAATGTATTTAAATTTTAGAACCAATAAAGCCCCTTTGAATTAGAACAATTTCACATTGACCAATTAGATTACCTAGTACATCGTGACCCAATATATATAGACCTTGTGGATATCTTCAGACCTCCTTTCAAGAGAGGTTGGATGATTACCCATCCCACCTAATTCGGTGTGCCAAATGACCCATAAACACAATGGATAATCAAATGTCATGTAACAAGGTAAGGTCCCTACAATGAGAAACTCAATCAAGCAAAAATCATATAAGAAGGCAAGGTCCAAACAAATAAAGAGTCATACAACGAGAAACTTGATTAATAAAATTCCATGCATTAAGTAAATAACCACATAAATCAAGATCAATGATTATCCTATATGAAACAAAATAACAAAAATGAAGCATACAACAAGTTAAACTCTTCTACACCATCAATGTATGTCAATGTTAGACTATAGGAAAATAACATATCCATGAAATGTAGAACTATAAAGAATATAAGAAAGAGCAATGCATATGTAAAAAAATAATTTAGCTTAAAATAATAAATTAAAAAAACATAGAAAGACATTACATGTACAAATGATATTCCCCTAGCATTAGCATGCCCCCCTAGGTATACAAATGCACTCCATATATTCATCCATGTATCATGTTTAGATTGTATGTCATACATCTCACTTATATATAATGTGAAATGCATGTGTATAGAAAAGGATATGTAATATACCAAACATGTGATAAATAACATAAATCATTGTTTTAACTAAAAAAATCTTTTATGCTTAAGTCTTACTTTTTTATTTTTTGGAATATTTTGAATTTTTTTGGTATTTTTAATATATTTTATTATGTTCCTATTAACCAAGGATCATATTGTTGTGATATTTTCATATAGGTCCAAGATCAATCATTGTTCACTCCATATGTTGATGATGAGGATTAATATCAATATTAATATCTAAATTAGAGAAATTGTCTTCATTAGTATAGTCAAATTGATCATGTACATATAGTGAATCTTTAGTAGTTGGAGTGACCTGTGGAATCTATTATGTGTTAATATGATTGGATTGAATAAAATGACCACTAATTAGATCTTATATATTATGTATTAGATAAAATCATCTATTTTTAGAATGCCCCCGGTATCTATGGTAATCACAATATGCATTATCTTCAAATCCCTTAGGTTGAGGCCTACTCATATCAACTTCTTATATGAGATTATGTAGAATTAGAATTTGGAATATGTTTTGAGGAGACTATAGTAATATTTTAAACTTCCTCTTTATAAAAAGTGTATTAACCTAATGTGTAGTATGGTTGATTGGTGATTGGATTATTATCATAATGCTCTCTCTTTAAGCTTTTGAATTATTATCATAATTCCCAATAATTATTCGGTCTATTCCTCATTATTCTATGATAAGCACAATGTTGTCTACCCTTCTAAAAATTATCTTTAGCTCTATGTCAAGTTGAAGTTAGACTAATCAAATACTTATAAAGTACCATTGGTAATAAAATACTCAATGTATCTTGATTTTTGGTTACTTAAAACATTATGGAAGACTCTACATCCATAAACTTCACATTTTTACTAAAATTTACTTTGGACCTTTGATACACTTCATAACATAACATTGTTCTTGTGTTTGAGACGTTTAATTTTATAAAGGTTTTCTGTAATGGTGCACTTAGTATATGGTTTTTTTTGAGATAATTTGAAATAATGAGTCTCAAAAAAACTATTATATTGAAGTATCATCTTTCCTTTATCACATTTAGATTGTTCTTGAGTAAGGACATTTAATTTATCAATACTCTTTACATATGAACTATCTCGATACTCTCCTAGACCAATAAGTGTAAACAAAGTATTCAATAAATACTCATCTAGATCCATAGGTGTAAAATTTCATTTACCCAGATAATAATATATATTTCCTTGCATTTCATTATCATCATCATAATATGAGATTATGCAAACTATATTTTCTAAATTAACCAATAAGGAAAGATCTAGTATTATGTTTTTCCATTGCTTGACATGAATATGTGATTCTTTCCTTGGATCTTGTTTGATTGCTACATTTGTAATTGGTTCCTTATCATGTTCTTTATTTGATTCCCCAACATCATGTGTATAATTTTATCTATTGGAATAATATGTGATGGAGGTACTATGGAATAATGAATGGAATCTGATTGTGAATTACCTTCATTATTAGATTGCATCATTTTACAATATTTGAATGGAATATTGTCTATAAGACATGTATACAAATATACACTATGCATGAATTTCAAACATTTGTGTAGTGTAGATGGTATTACTTCCATATCATATATCTGAGGTTGAACGAATGTAGGTTATAATGTAAATTATTAGGCATGACTTGAAATAGGGTAGTCAATGTCTTGAGTCCAAACATCACATCCAATGATGTTGATATAAGTACCTCATGTAGAATATTCTCAAATGTTTTTATGCTTTTATCTAATTTTTTAATAGTATCCATATTGACCCCCATTTTATATAATAAAGTTGTATTACATATATTCATTCATGATCTATTATCTATCAAGACACATTTTACTCCTATATTTTTTATTTTATCTTGATTGAGCAAAGGGATAGTTCACTCTATTGTATATTTGGTGGGAAAATATTCATTTTCAATGCAAATCATTTCTTCACCATTATTTAATGTACTCATAATGTAAATAAAGTATACATGATTTGTATCATTTAGATAAGTCGTATCACACAAAACGTCATATAGGATATCCTTGTATATGGGTGATCTCCTTAATAGTTCAAGGATAAAAATCTTAGAATGAGTATTGTATAGTTGACTGACAATATCATAACCTTTTCTTTGATTGGTTTTCCTCTTGGGAGGAGGAGGAACATGTTGGCTTCCTTTGTTATGTTGCACATGGTGGGGAACCCTACCTCTTTGTATTGTGATAACCTTGACCACAATATCCAATATAAGCCTAGGGAAATTAATTGGGACAAAATGGTAAGTAGCATGACCTTGAGGTCTAGGAGGAGGAACAAAAAGATTCATGCATGCCCTTTGATGCCTAGTAGTGGTCTAAATTAATTTAAATTAGATATTTATAAAATATGAATTATGAAAGGCTAGAGATTTTTCATTATTAATTTCATCCTTAGAATTATTACTTAAAGATTTGACCTGTGAAAATACATAGTTGTTAAAAATTTTGCATATTAAATGGAAACATGTAATGATTAAAATTATAGATTGAGTTAGAAAATAAAAACTACTTATATCCATTATAGCCACGAGTAATTTGTAAATAGGGAGAAATCATAAATTAGGTTTAAAAATATAATTTGAATTCAAAAATTTGAAACAATATAAATAAAGATGAAACCCTAAGGGAAAACCTAGGGTTTTAAATTCTCAACATAAGAAACGAGTTCACCAATATGTTTTATCTTATTTTGGATTGATGAACCTAAACAAGCATAAAAATTTTGAACTATTTAGATTGTATAATATATATAAATAACACACAAATATGAATGTTACAACAAAGTATTATTGAACAATTACAACTTAATACTTTAGGAAAGTAATAAGAGGCCTATGGTACTTAGCTTTTTACTGATATGTTCTTATTTGAGACTGTGCACAGGTGACTAAAAGGACTAAAAATGAACCTTGAGTCACTCAGATCAGGAAACCACATATTGATATCTACTTGGATGAGTTTTTAGATGTAGGTATCTACTTTCTATAATACTTATCCCTATAAACTATGCCTCATTATTTAGCATAGGCCAATTCACTTGCTTATAATCCATTTTCATATATGATATCAAGAACTTTCTATATATGCAATATCCAAAATATAAACTCCTTCACTTCAGAACCCTAATTCTAATTTGAAACTAAGTTAACCTATAAAAATGGAGAATAATGATGGGTTAATCTAACCCCAACCAATCCATAATGAATGGTGTAGCAGTGAAAGCATATCCTACACTCCAAGGATGGAAATCAGACAACATGTAGTTCTTCCCTTTTAAGTGTTTGTGTGCAATCATGATCCACTAGTATGGATGTAACCTGCAATCTAGCATTCAACACTTGATAATGACAAACTTGACTTATTTTAGGTGTTTTAGACTTGGCTAGGGCCTACTCTTTATGACTGATTTCTAATTTTAGATATTTAGGGTAGTCCATCTCAATGTGTAAGGGATATAATAACATTGCTTAGTACTTGCTTGATAGATGTTAGATATGGAAATATGCTTAGACCTATTATAGATAAATAGATGACTCTTTTGGTAACTTCTCACATCATTGACATGCGAAATGTACTTGGTAACCCATAAGGATTATTTTAATTTTGAAAATGACCATTGCTTGGCGTACATATAAGATTAGTATAGGTGGATGATTTTAGAAATCTAGAGCCATATATGTATGGATGGAGGTGTCTATAAAGTCAAGAACATTGATATGATGATTAGGATACAATCTACGTATGATAATAGCAGGTTAAAAATAGACTATCAAATTTATGTATATGATTGATAACAAATTAGGAAGGCCAAGCCCATAGAAGGCAAGCAGATAGGAGAGAAGGGTGTGTAAGATCCATATGTGTATGCACAAGTCATGTAAGGTAAGGATAGTTCAAAAATAGCATTCCAAGTGTCTAATACCATATTTTAGTGTCTATAGTAAAAGACCATCTAATGAATATATTCAAGCTCTTGAATTTTCTATGAAGTATCAGGTGAAAATTGATTATAATTTGAGAAATAAGTAGGAAAAATAAAAATAAAATTATGTAGAAGTTGCCAAAGGTGGTATTATTACAAAAAAATGATAAACGACTAAAGATATTGATATTATTCTATAATAGATTCTTAGTCCAACTCAAATAGATAGGTAGAAAAAAATATGCAAAAACCTAAAGGGTAAAATTCCACTCCTAAAAAGTGTTGCCAAAGATCCATCTCCTTCTACAAATATAATTCAAAATAAGAGGTGAAGATTTGAATATACACCTACTATTTGAAATAAAAATATTATGTCTCAATATTATGTTGTAGGACAGTAAATAGCTCAAGTTTTAGCCTCATGTAGCCTTTATGTGAATCTTATCACTTTGCCTCCAAACACTCCCATTCCAAAATATAGTGTGTGAGATATGGCATTAGTGTTTATCCAATCAAAAATTATTATCATTGTGATTCAATTGCTACAAATTCATGTGTATATGGATAAAGCTTTTGCTTAACTTAGTGCCATAAATATTGATGTTTTTCTCACCCATGCTATACAACTCAAATAAGTGGATCAAGAGGGAGAGGAAGCACCTAAGATATATTTGGATACATCATTAATAGAAATATATTTTGATGTAAAACCATTTTACACTACTTTGCATGTCAATGTGTGGTTGTTGCACAATTGTATTTTAGAATATAGAGCTTTATGTAATATGATGTCATTGTTGTTATGAATGAACTCAATGTGAGGATCTCATGATGTACATAAAATTATATGAAATGGATTCACATGAAGTTTTAGTGGTGGGATGTGTAAGAAGCCCAGTAGTTCACCTTTCCATCTATCCCAAAAAGTTATTTGCCATGGATATTATAGTTTTGGATTACCCTCCAAAGTGGGGGATGTTGTCATAAAAGTGGGTTGCTTCAGTTGGAAGAAACATTCATATGGATATGTCATATGCCACTATTCCATTGGAAGGAGAAAAGACAAGGCTCTATAGAGAACATATAATGTTGGATTTGATAGAAAATCCTCAAAGGTCATTGAATAAAGTGTTGTATGATAATGTGGATGTGTAAAATTTTTTGGGAAACACTAATTTTATTAAAAATATTATGTATATGTGTTATTGTTTTCAAGTTAATTTGTGTGATCTTTGGAGCATGTTTTTTTGTGGAGTTTGTTCTAGAGAAGGGGTAGTGGTAGGCACTGTATTATGTTCTTTGTATGGGTCCTCTTTTAAATTTTCATAAAAATTGGATTTTGAATACATAAATAATATTTTAGAATATGGGGCTTTGTTATTGGGTTTTAGTGTGGCCTCAAAATTTAATACTAAAAATTTTAGTGTGAAAGGTGACTTAGAATTAGTGGTGTATCAGGTGAGAAAAATATATGCATCCAAAAATGTAAGACTTAAATAATATGAGAATATTATTTTGGATTTGTTGGAGTTTTTTGACTCATTTAATATCATTTACATTGAAAAGTCACTCAATTCCATAATGACCAATTGGTTGTGCATGCATCCCTTTATCAAAAGGATGTGGCCACACCCTTTTTCATGTGTGAAGTGTAAATCCTTGTGAGACCTTCAATGTTGGATAATAAAAATACTTTTCTTTTGTTTGAAAATGATGATTAGATTACCCAATTAATGAATAGTGTGGCTCAGTTTGAAAATCAGGTGATTGATTTGGAGCCTTATGTTGAAAAACATGAATGAAAAGAGGTTATATTTGGATAATAAGTTTTAATTGAAGAATAACACAATCCCAAGTGTTTTGGTGACTCTTGAAAGAGAATTAGATAATTTTGACAAAATTAAGCAATGAACAATCCTAGAATTATAAGCCATTGTATTTATCAATTTGTGTACAACCAGAATGCCCATACTAGTATTCATTGATAAAATATTAAAGGCATATGAAGTTAAGGCATTTGTTAAGATGTTGAGGAATTATAAATATTGTCTTTTGCAATAATGTGATGAACTAAAAACATATATAAAATACATGTTTTAGCATGCAATCCCTTTAATGGAAAACCTTTAATCAAAATCAGAGTCTTCTTAATCCTACTTTGGCAATAAAGATGTAAAGTGAATTAAGAAAATAAAAATGAGGGTGGAATTATTCATTCTATGAGATATTCTTCGTGGGTTATAATCCTTTTTCTAGTTATAAATAATAATGGTGATGTCAAGCTATGTGTAGACTTTACAAATTTGAATAAAATGTCTTTAAAAGATAACTATCTACTACCTAACATGGACTGCTTGTTGTAAAAGGTGACTATATTAGAATTGATCTTAATGTTGGATGGATTTTCTATGTATATTCAGGTGGTTTTGAAATAATATGAGATTATGGTTGTTTACCAAGATGACATTATTATTTTTCAATGAAAATATCATACCACTTGGATCACCTTGAAAAGGTTTTAGAGAGGTGTAGGGAGTATGGGATATCTCTCCATCCCCAAAAAATACCATTTTTGTGTGGAAAAGGGAAACTATTAGGCCACATTATTTCAAAATAAGGAGTTATTATTGATCCAAAAAGTGTGAAATATATAGATGACATCATTATTCCAATCTCTAAGAAAGGTAAACAACTTATTAGATGTTTTGTGTCCAATTTTATAGATATCACAACCTCAATTACAAAAAAACTAAAGAAAGATTAAATTATCAAGTGGAATGATAAATTTGATTAGTCTTTCATTAACATCAAAGAATCTCTTAAATAATCCCATGTTTTTTCCAGTCCATATTATAATAAATAATTTCAAAAAAATCCTTTGTTTCCTTGTATATAATAGTCATTATCCTACTACAAAATAATTCAGAGGGATGTGAATAACCCATAACATTTTATAGCAAAGCATTACAACATGTTGAGATTAAGTACATTATCATGGAGAAGTAAGTATTCACACTTGTCAAAGCTATGAAAGCTTTCAGATCATATATGTTGAGTTTGAGAGTGAAAGCATTTGTCCCACACATCATGGTTAAGGACGTTTTAATCTAGCTAGAGACTTAAGTAAAAATATACAAATGTGTATTGTATGAGTTTTATCTTCAAGTGCTTACAAGCTTATGAAGGGGTAAGGATTATCCATGTTAATGTAAAAATAAAACCTTGTTGCTTCTAAAATAAATGTCTTAAAAGGGAGAATCATGTCAAACAAACATGAATTTAGTGAATCAATTTGGTAGAAAGATATTATATATTATGAGAAAATTTTGATTTGTATTAATAATTTAAATAAGTCACAATGAATAAATCTTAAACTAGCTATCAAAAATTAGGTGTTGATTGAAGATTAATTTGCTTGGATAAATATTAAAGGTGTTATCATGAGGTGTGTCAATGAAGCATTGAAGCTGATTAATGAATTTCAAAATGGATTATGTAGAGATAATTATGCATAAAAATTTACAACCCATAAAAATATTAGAGATAGTTATTGGTGGCCTTCACTTTTTAAATACAATTCTAAAATGGTAAGGGAACTTGATTCATATTAGCGGTTCACTAGAAGAAAGAGTCTAGAGCTCTCTTGCTTATGCCTATGATAATAGAGGCTCCATTCCAACAATGGGGAATTGATTTTGTTGGTGAAATTAGTGATAAATATAGTCATAGCCACAAATGGGTAATGGTTTCCACTGATTATTTTACAAAGTGGATAGAGGTTATCGCAATTAACAATGTCATTCATAAGGTAGTGATGGATGTTTTTTAAATAATAGTATTACAAGGTTTGGGGTGCTTATGATGATTATTGTTGATAATGTTATGTGTTTTAAAGGAAGATATTTGTTAGTGATGTGTGAAAATTTTAGCATTATTCTAACTTATTCATCAAATTATTATCCCCAAGGAAATATACAAGCTAAGTCCAGTAATAAAAATTTGATAAAAATTATGATCATGACTGTTGAAATGAACAAGATAAATTGGAAAGAAAAGTTGAGGTTCATTACATGAGAGGATAAAATAAATCCATAGGCAAAGTCCATTTGAATTGGTGTATGGTACGAATGCCACACTACTACCTAACTTGGAGTTATTGACTTTTTAATTTTGTAAGAAATGAGTGAGAAAAAACTAATCCTTATACAATAAATAAAATTGTTGAATTGGATGAAATCATAAAGATTTCATTTGAGAAATTTTTGATGTTCAATGAAATGATGAGTAGGTTGTTTGATAAAATGGAAATAAAAATGGATTTTGAATTGGGTGATATTGTATTCCTCTAAAATAGCAAACATGAGGCAAAGGGTAAGTATGGGAAGTTTGATCCATTTTGTATTGGAACCTCTGAAATTGACATAAAAATTAGTGAGAACAAATATTTTATTAGAGATATGGATGGTGGAGTGTTGGAGTTGCGTGTCAATGGCTGGCATATCCAATATTTTCTCAATTAAAGGTTTCATATGAGTACTTTATATAGTGTATAAGTTTTGGTTTGTTCCTTTCCTTTCCTATTATTCTCCTTTTTTGTGTGTTTTAATTTGTTTGAATGTGTGATGCAATAACATAGAAATATGTAGCTTACACGGAGACCTTAGTTCACCTTGTCCAAATTTCTATTGAAAGATTCAAAGCAGTTTTGAGCCCAATGGATAAGGCATGTGTCTGCTTACACCTAGAGCATTTTTAGATCTCTAGATACCCAAAAGGGGTATCCATCCCATAGTCCAAGCCATGTTGGAGCCTAAAATTTCACAACATTTTGGGATCCTTTTATTTAAAAATATGTACATATTTCAAGGTTGAGAAGTGTTTTGGCCACTCCTACAAGGTTCCTTGTGATTTTCATCACATAATTATTGTCTCCCAAATAGGCCTTCTAATTGCCCTACTTTGAGGTTTACCTTTTCCCTTAGATAAAATTATCATTTTTTCTAATTTTATTTAAATATTACCTAGTCTCAATGAGGTCACATAATACATTCCAAGTCTCATTCACATTATGAAATGCTTAGATGTTGACTTGCTTTAATAGGTCATGCAATAACACTTTCAGAAATTAATGTTTATTTGTGACATGTTAATACACCTAGGTCTAGTTTCATTTTATTATAATAAAGTTTGTTCATGACCACTTTTATATCCATAAGGTCTAGGTTCAATTTATAATGTTACTTGTGATCTTTATAAACATGGCCACTTTGATATGTTAAGTCTAAGTTCACTTAAATAAATTTTATTTGTGGCCACCTTCCTATAAAAAATTCTAAGTTCTCTTTGTTATGTCACTTTTGATCATTACAATGAGTGTACCTAACTACAGTCTCGATTGAAATGATAATTTAGTACATTTATAGGATTATTGTGTCCACTTTCTGAACAAAAGGTAACTTTGTGACTAAGTGACTATGTGGCCAATAGAAATTTTCCATGTGGAAAAGTGGACAAAAAATAACAGTAAAAAAATTGAAATATTTCATGAGTCTGCATATGGAAAATAAAGGTTTTTCCAATTCAAAGACCACTCCTTCAAGCTCATGGCCTAAAGGCAATGTGAAGTTACCATTTATCTTACTTGGAGTGGTGGTAATAAATTGAATAAGGGATGATGACTTGGAGTCTAATAAATATGTAATTCTACCACATGATTTTCCATGTCACTATGATCAAGTCAAGTAAAATTTGTATTTTTGAATGTAAAATTAAATAATATTCCAATGGATTCATGGACCTTGTAAATGTGTTTTGAAGCCATAAACAACTTTTTAATGTTTATGACTCTGAACAAAATAGCAGATGACACATGCCCTAGTCATTAAGTGCCACATGGACACAATACCAAATAAAGGGTGACAAAGACTTTAGGATTATAAGAGGACATGTCACAAAGAACTCTTCCATGTGGATGCTACACATATAAAGGTGTAGATACAATTGTAAAAGTGTGAAATGAAGTGGAAATAATAATTTTATGGGTCCAAATGTCTATGAAAATAATTTCAAAGGAAAATGGTATATTTGTTAACTCTGTGACTACATGGCTAATCAATGTATCCACGTGTCTCACCCTCATTAGCCATAGAGTGGAAATTGAAAAACAAATGATTAAAACCCACCATGAACTCCATTTTATTGATCCAATAAGGAGTAGTCATTTGTTTGTAGACACAAAGTTAGTCATAAATACTTGACAATGCTATTTATTTACACATTCCTAAACACATGACCTACACAAAAAAACATGACTCTTATTATCCACTCCTCTAAGAATTTATTTATATGCAATCTCGAGCCTTTATTTACTATTAATATTACATAAAAAAATTCAATGTCAAATGTTTGAGCTATCCAAAATCACCTTAAGATAATTATTCCCTGCAAAGGACATATGTCTCTAATCTTCTTGGGCGTCTATTATAAGTAGATAGTGGCACATTACACCCTTATCCACCTCAACAAACCACATCACATGCCAAATAATGGCTATTTTATAAATTTGAAATCAATATTTTGGGTCTACCCACATGTTTCATAACATCAACTAAAGGAAAATGTTAAAAGATTCATCTATAAATACATATCAAGAATCATTAATTATCCCCACTTGTGATTCACCTAGTACAAGCATATACACTTTTGTACATTGATAAAATATATCCAAATTATACATTATTCATAAGGACCAGTCAAAAGCCAAGTCAAGATCCATTTAAATCAAGTCAAGAGATATCAATATCAAGTATCAAAGACATTTTATATCTATATACATATAGCTAAATGACCACAATTGCACACTCATTCTAGGTGGGAGAAATATGTGGGATCGATTTCCCTTCTTGGATTATTAGATACATAGGAAATAATTAATCATCGAGGGGGTGGTTGAGGTCAACTTAGCCCATTACACTCCTCTCTTTTTTCTTGTAGTTTTTCAAGCTATCAAAGTGACCTAAGGGTTTTTAATGTAAGAGAATACAAATAATGATTTCTATGTAGCCAAACCCTAACTAAAATATCTTATATTTTTCTCTATCCACAAGCACAATAGTTGCAGTGATAATTTCATACACATATTCAACCCAAACAAATTTTTAGTCAATGAACTCAATCACATTGCACTTATGTCCTCTTGTAATGGACTTGTCCATATTCATCTTTTACTTCGATCTCTAATCTATCATTTCCATAATTATAATTTCTCTATATTTTCTTATCTACCACCCATCATAGTCAAATAATATAAGTATGTGTTCAATAGATTGAAGCACACTACTCCACCATCCATTTATTATGGACCTGTCTTGATTTTTTTGTTCTTGATTTTAATACTGATCCTACATAATCATCTCTTCTTCTAATTTTCAAAGTTAGACAATCATAATAGTCAACATGTATTTGTGTGTGATCTAAGTATATTCATCCTTAGTAATTTTCCAAAATAACAACTTTCCATATTTAGAAAATTATCAAAATCAAACTAATTAATCATTTTATATCTTTAGAATTTTTATAATTCCATTTTTAGGCCTATATAATTAATTAACACTTCTTAATTCAATTAGTGTTTATCAAAAATAGGATAAAACATATTGGTGAACACGAACCTTTGTTTTTAGGCCTCTACTTTTTTATTTATTTTTTCTTTTGCTTTGTTTTCCTAGAAATTATGCTCTTGTATTTTTAAAACTCATAGGAGTTGTCATTTTGGGTAAAATAGTTATTTATTTTACCTGAACTGTGGTGTGAAGGTTATTGCCCCAATACTCAATCTATTAGACAATAGAATATATAGATTTTAGTCTTCACGTACCTCATGGTATATCATAAATGCCTAGGTTTTTATTTTTCAACCATATGAAGCCTTCAATTATTTGCTCTCGTATTGCACCATTAAGTGGTTAGCTTTGAGAAGTTACACTCAACATACCCCCTAAGATTGGATATGTGACTATGAGAATGGTAGAATCCTATGTAGTTAGTGCCTTTGTGGTTATATTCACTATTAAAAATTACAATCAGTATAGTTCATAGCCTACAAAGTGAACACACCCTTAACTAATTACACCCATCTTACTTGTAATTTATTCAAATTTAAACCCTTGGTCATAATGTGTGCATCTAGTTCACATATTTACAAGTTTAGTATTACATGTTATGTTAATTTTCATCTTAATCTTAAAGTATTTATTCATTGCCTATATGCATTAATTGAATCCAATAATCATGATAAGGTTAAATCATTATTATAAAATCTCAATACATCTAAAATTCATATTGTTGGAATATCCAATATGAGCTCTTACATGTCACTACTAGATACCAAATAGAATGCATGACTCAATTTTTTCCACCTTATCCTAGACCTCAAGGTTATATCAATCCTAATATTATTCTTATTATTCACCCAAGGATCATATTAGACTCCAATTTCCATGCTATCAACACCTAACAAGGGCAGATATCTCATATACTGAAGTAGAACAAAGGTGGTCAACATGTTCTTCTATAAACCCCACCAACTCCCATATTGCATACAAATAAATCTAAGGCTTACGATATCCTTGATCAAATCAAAAATCTCCTTGCTAAAATTTCTATCTTAGATATTTTTAAAACATCAATAGTTTATAAGGATATCTTATATGATGTTTTGTGTGATACAACTCTTATTGATGATACACAAACAACATCATTTGATATTATCATGAATACACTAAAGGATGTCAACCAAGTAATCACATTCCATAATGAAGTGTTTCCTCTTGAAATACATAATATAATAATATCTTTCACTCTTTATTCAAGGTCAAATACATGGAAAATGCATCAAACACATTTTGCTGGCCAATGGTTCAGGAGTGAATATTTGTAGCTCTATAGTCTTACAACAATTAGGGGTTATTATGAATAGCATTAAAAAAATAGAAGAAAATATTATGGGTTTTAATAACACCCCTCATCAAAAACTTGGAGCTATTACATTGGCTTTACTAGTAGGCCCCAAGTTCCTACCTAGGTTTTTCAAGTATTTCCAAACCAATTACACTTTAACTTGATTTTGGGGAGACCCTGGATTCATGCCATAGAGGATATATCTTATATATTTCATATATGTATCAAATGTATAGATTATGGGTATGAATACACTCTTTAGTAGATGATTCACCTTTCGAATATTTAAAAATCATGCAATTATAACTTGACAATCATTCTATTATACCACTTGCACAACCTATCACACTTGATCGAATAAATGCATATGAGGTAGGTGACTTAATTATAAACCATGATAAAACACTAATCATGAGCATTATAGAAGATACACATAAATTATGACAAGTTGCCATATAATAAGAGGAGAAAATATCACATCTCCCTCTTTTGAAAATTTTTGAAGACCCTAATTGCATAATTACATAGTGCTATGATAGTGACAATGATGATATGAAAAATCTAGTAGATGGCAAGTTATGTCATCTCAATTTCAATCCTAATGATCCCAAATAATACTTATCACATATATTATTCATACCCATAGGATTGGAAACTTATCCAGAGGTTATAATAAATAAAAGCAATTAGAAACTCCTATAGAATCACAATATTCAAATAAAAAGGACAAAGTTATTGCCCAAGATGACCAATATAATGAAATCATTAATACTTGTTGCAATAATAACTCAAAAGAAACAAGAGAAAATTAAATAGTTATGTCAAGGTTGCATCGCTTCAAGACAAGATTGAAAATACTAAGCTTCTAAAAGGTCAAATACAAGGTGAACAAGAAAATAAAATTAAACAACAACAACTACAAATAACACAATGCAAAAATGATAGGTTTTTACAAAATCGAATCCAAAAGGAATAGTTACAATCAAATAATGAAAATAAAATTCTAATTAATTGGGATATCATTCTCAAGAAAAGATTTATTATAATAGATAGGAAATAACAAGACAAAGCAAATATGACTAATGTGGTTTCAAAGGAGGAAACTAACAAACCTTCATCATATTTAGAGACTTTGATTCTTAGCCTTCACATTTATGGTAAGCAATGTATCGAGGTTGAGGTTTAGTCCATTCCGTAGGCTAATATATGTAGCATGACACTTCTTCAATATTTGGCATATGATAAGCAGTATTTGGGTAATATTACCTAGCTAAAATGTTACATGGGATCTATTGAGATTTTGTAGACACATAAAATAATATTTAAGCTAAAAATGTGCACTTGTGAACACTCTCTTACATAATTAGCTCTAGACCTATCTCAGGGCCCTTTTTGATTAATTTTGACCACCGTGCACACTACTCTAAGTTGATAAACAAACCCTAAATGTACTCATCCCTATTATTATCAACCTTACACATCCTTTAGGTCCTACCTAACACTCAACATGATGAAATAACCCATTGGAAAAGATAGCCCTAGGGGACTATAACACACCACTTTAATGTCCTTTCCCCCTCTCTTATCTTCTTACCAAATAATGGTTAATTTACAAACTCAAGAGATATAGGATGGTTGGCCTATGTCCCTATTGAGCCTCATTCAAAGGAATTTCAAGG
Organism: Torreya grandis; assembly: GCA_037957365.1. Lineage (NCBI taxonomy): Eukaryota > Viridiplantae > Streptophyta > Pinopsida > Cupressales > Taxaceae > Torreya > Torreya grandis. The sequence goes on along the minus strand of JARHVA010000671.1, from coordinate 2,876,718 downwards.
ATATGACTATATAGACACATTTCAACCATTTTTCACATAAAAGGCTTACACATCAAAAAGCACCAGAATCATAATGGCACATTGAGAACAAAGTACATGTTTCTCCCAAATTTTATTACATACAACCCTAGTATCCTATATCTCAAGTAGGAATACATTTTATAGGTCATAATTCATGGTTAAGGCACTTAATCACATCATTATTTCACCAACATCTAGCATATTTCACTAGTTATTCACACACCATCATAGTGTGGGAGAACTACATGAAGTTTGATCCCTCTTCGGAGTATTAGTATGTAAGCAACACTCAGCACATGGGGTGTTGAGGTCTCGCCCAAATTCAACCATTGATCCCTTTTTCCCCATTGATTTTCATTGGTATTCACATGTCAAGGAGATAGGATTTTTAAAGTAAAATTAGTCATATAGTGGATTCCACAAGTGATAATAAGCTCCCATACCAGATACATCCTCTATAGATGAATACATAAAGAACCCAAAAACCTTGATTTCTTCACTGTAAATGGACAAGAGTACTGCATAGTGGACATGAATGCCACCACTCTAGTGTTATTCCCATGACATTATTATCCAGGCCTAGATCTAACTATTGATTCTTGTTTTCAATCACCAGATCCCCTTGTACAACAAGTTTCAATCTCTAATTCCTCCCACATATATAGTTTGTTACCAAGTCTTTGTTTTATCATTACACTTTAATATTTTTGGTAAGTTTTTAATATACAATAGTTACAAATTAGTGAATGCTATTATTGTTATATCATTATCCTAATTTTTCATAGTAGTGTTATCACTTAGGGTTTTGCTTAAATCCCAAATTTGATAAAACATATTGGTGAACCTAATTTATTCTTTGAATGTTGCCAAACCCTAACCATAGATGTTGTTAGGGTTTGTATCCTTTTTTTAATTATTCCCACTAGTTGTTTTATAATTTTCAAATCTGTTAAATTCTATAATACTTGTAATATTCCATCATTTTAATTTTTTTTAGCAAATTTCAAAAAATTGTTTTTTCTACTTTAGTCGTAGTGTTACACCAAGTTGTTCCCACATTGAATATTTATGAATCGTAGTTAATCAATCCAAGATGGCATAACAAGGAAATAAATTCAATGACATAGATAGGTAATAATTATAGGTATTTATATCAAATAATAAGGATATGCAAGATGATTTTATTAAAAGTGTTAGAGAGGAACTTAAGAAATCATCTAATGGACAATCATCTAAGACTTTTAACCCTATTTCTCCATTGGATACAAATTTTTCACCACCCATCACAATGGGGGCAACTCAAGGGCTTCAACAGATTACCATGCCAATTATTACTCTATCATTAGGAACATTATCTTTGGTTATCACAAATTCATCTTCTTTATATGTATAATTCCTTATGTAAGAGATCCAATCCTTGTAAACTAATGTATTACATTTGGAACAAGGTGCTTCAAAACTTAAACATACATTAGATTCCCATGCTTTATTACACATTCCATTAGCAAAGCATATAGTAGTATATCTTCTAATTATATTATTTGTGGCATCCAAGCTTACATTATATGATGGAAAGGGTGATCTTGAGCAACCTCTCTGATCATTTCATGTGGCATGTTTGGAATATGTGTCCAATGATATATTATTGACTAAGTTATTCCCAAGAAGTCTCAAGGACTATGAATTATAATGGTTCTATGATTTACAACACTAATAATTACATGCATTCAAATCAATGGTCAATATGTTTCTAGCACACTTTTCAATTGACATCAATGAGAAGGTTTCATATGCTTAGATTGCACTATCAAATATAAATCTAATGAACCTATCATAGAATATGTTTTAAAATACAAGACCAAGTTGTCCAAAATGATAAATATTATGGAAAATAGAGAATTATAGGATGTATTTAAGCAAGTTCTACTTCTATCACATGAATCCATTATGTTCAAGAAGTTTAACTCATTCATAGATATGTGCCATACAATAAATAAAATAGAAGTCAAGATACTATCAATGAATAAGCTTTAGTATACAACCAATTCATATGTTAATACCAAGAGTTTAAATAATCCACCATATAAGGGAAGGTCAATTGATAATAAAAATGATTAAAAAAAAAATATTACATGTAGTTTCATAGCTTACTTCATGCATTATCTTATCAGCTCCTCCGAGATGATAGTTCGCTAATATGCTAAACACTTTAAATAAGGTTCTCAAAACATTATTGGAATGCAATGTCCTATCTCTCCCTCCCATTAAAGAGGTTGATGTGAAGCATCCTCTTTTAAAAGGTTTTGACTAGAATGCCTTTTGTGACTATTATAGGGCACTAGGCCATAATACTAAAATATGTATCAGTTTGAGACATAATATTCAAGATTTTATAGATGTAAACATCATTGATGTGTACACACCAATAGAGAGTATAATAGTCCAACCAAGTGAATTTAAAGCAATAAATATTTAATGATCCTTTTCCTAAGCACACAACTAATGAGACAAAAGATACATCAAGCATACACTATGTATATAATGTGCACCCTCCACCCATTTCTTACCATTCCCATGCTAAGGAACAACATCCTTTGAATAGTATCATAGGTTATTATCATACTACAAGGCCATGTAGGTCACTCATCACATTTTCATAACATGAGATAGTCAACGCTGACTTAGATTTACATTCTTTATTTATTCGATCTCACATTATTCACCAAACTATTTAGAGTCTTATAATTTATAATAGTTCAAGTGTGAATATGTGTACTAACATACTTATTTATCATCTTGGATACATAGATCATGATATGATTCCCACCACCATGGTCATAAGAGGATTTAATGGCCACATTCAGAGCTCCATTGGTGAGATTACAATACCATTACAGTTTGATCCAGTATACTAGATTGATAGTCGTACCTAGTACAAGGTTCTTTGACATACTATAAGGATTCCCTTTGATTTAATAGATTCATGTACTTCTTTCTATAGTCCATAAATGCTTGAAATATATATATTCTAATGAGGTTATTATAGTTTTAGGTATCCTTTATGAGTATCCTCTATCACAAATAGACTTGATTACCACACATAAGCCTTCAATTGAGCCACCTAAAAGGTTTAACCTACTCAAATATTTCCATGGTAGATATATACACTTCCACAAAGGCCTATCCTAGAGAAGCCCCTTTAGCAACAGTTTGTCATAGATTCTAGGGAGTCACTTTCTACTCCTACACATCTTGAATTAATGTTATAGAGTATCATGGGTACTTTATGTAAAACACTTTTGCATCATTCACATACTTTGATATGGGTTCAACAAATCCCAATCGTTCATCATGATCAAAGGCAGAGATAGTATGCTATAGATTATCAGTATTGTAATGATAGTTATAGCATAGTTGGTGTTCCATATTCAAATTCTCCATTGAGATAAATACAATCACCAAAAAATAACCATTTCCATTCCAGAAAGGTCACCATTCATTTTATTGACACAAATCTAGTTGATTGTGAGTCTCTTGTAGGACTCATTAGTTAATATATCTCTTTTACGTTATACATACTCTTCATCTACATATGTAAAAATACATAAATAGTAAAATATTTTAGAAAATACCAAAATCAAAACTTATGCATGCTTATATGTATTTTTTCATACATCACTTCAATTGTGCACAATAATGTGTGCATGATTTACTGAGTGTTATATCATATATGCTTCACCATTATACATGAGTGATTGTAGATTACATAGAACATAATTTCCAGATTTAGTTGTAGATACTTTCACTATTACACACTCAAAAATGCATTTAGACAAGAGCATTGTGGAGGACAGGAGTGCATTGTACTAGTGTCCCTCACCATGATGTTGTCCAAGTGAGCTTAGACTATCACCACTTATTTCTAGACTATACAAAGGCATCATACATCATGTATATTCATCAGTAAGCTCAATGAGTTCATAATATAGAGTTATAGATATTATAATCAATTTTGATGTTCATGTTCAAATTAATTAATAGTTATGCATCGGTGGTAGGTTTGTATTGAGTATTTATAGTTGTAAATTAATATGAGATCTATGCAAACTTTTTCTTTTTTTAAGTAACAACCTCTAGACTCCATGGTATTTATCTACATAATTATGGTTGTTGAACTTAATGATACAAGAACCAAAGTATTGTATCTCTTTTTTTATACAACTTCTAATCAGATATAAGTTTGAACTCAAAAATTATGACTAATATGTTACTACACAACATAACCCACAGGGACTGATCTCTTATTATACGCTTCGGGTGAGTGCACAAGACCACAATCTTGTGTGAAGGGTCAGTGTACTAGCTCATTGGGGCTACACTTTAGCACCTAAAACACTATTAAAAGATAAAAACCCAACACTACACTTCATAAATTTATTATTTCTATGTTTCATAATTTATCTTACTTATGCATTTTGAATTTTTATTTTGTGAGTTACATGATAAGACCTAGGGAATCAACCAGGCCCTCCTCAAAAACACCCATCATTGTTCATTTTGCCATATAAATTGATTTTGCTCCCAAACTAAGCTAGGTGTATTCTTAGAAAGATAAATCAATAGTTGAGAGTAACATTTTTCTCGCTTAGATTCAGTCATATTCTCCTATGGTAAAACCATAAAAATATATCTACATGTCCTCATCAACATTTTTCCCTCTCTAATGATGATGTCTCAACCTACTTGTCATTGTACCATCTCCATTTATACATTTTTTATGATAGGGGAAACCTAATCATTCTATTTTCATATTCTTCATCTCTTTTTGGTCTCACCAAGGTCATTTTCAAGATTTCACTCTTTTCTAAGGTGCAAGTCTAGGAGTCTTTAGGCACCATGGTCTCTAGGTTCTCTTTAGCAGCTAGATGTAGCTTTCTTGTGATAGTCATCTTTAGCACCTATTGTTGGTTTTTATAAATCTGTATGGAGAATAAAAATAGAAAATCCAAAAAAGAGTTAAAATATAGATCATAAAAAAAGGGAATGTTAAAAGGTAAATTATATCTTGAAAAATATATAATACTAAAATACATGATATATTTGGCACATCTCCTATTCTAGTCGAAGATCAAATTCCACAATTGGTTTCATGATAGAGTCAAGATCCATTGGGGTATAGTTGGCCAATAGACTGGTGTAGTAAGTCTCATTATATCATTACTTATTCTCATCCTACATTCTTATGCCACCTAATTTCTCACATAAGTACCCAATATTTATGGTAAATTGATGCCTCTATAAGGGGTCCTGAGGAGTGAGGAACATGTTGTGGGAAGGTAGGATCCTTTTAATTTTTATGCATCCTAGCCTTCATGGGATGATATTCATACTTTAATAGTTATCCTAAGCTTATGTTTTATAGGTATAATTCTCTAAGCCCAATGATATTAAAATATCTTAGTCTTACCAACTTGATTTGAGTGTCTTGTTTCTGATAAATATCATGTTTTCACATTGGTGACACCCTATTCCCCCTACCTCAAATTTCCCTCCTTGACAGTTATGTTTTCTTCTAATTTTTTCCCATCTTATTTACTTCTTATTCTTCATTCACTTTCAAACATGTTAGCATTATGATAATTTTAGCTTTTTAATAATTAGAATAGAAGTTGCATCTTTGAGTTGTTGCGAGATGTTTTATTAGTCATTGAACTATAGTTCTAGGATTTCTCTTAGTTATGTTTGGGACCTTGAGTTTTTTAGTCACTTTTTTCAAGCCATATACTACCATTTTCCCCTTTCATGCTTTCATGTTTCGCCATCTTTTATGGACCATTCGGTTCCATTTTTTATTTTCCACATCTTTGTTTAAGTTTCATTTCTTATGCACTAATATTTTTAATAGTAATTGATAGTTCTGTGTATCATATGTTTGATTTGAGTTTTCACTTATCTTACTTTGGATGCTCTTATGTTTTTGGATACTCTTAGCTTACTTGGATATTTTGTTTCTACCCTAACCTTATCAATCTTAGCATGCCAATAATTCCAAGTTTTTAAATCTTTTCTAAGAGTTTTTCATTTGCATTCATTTATTTAATACCATATGTATGTGCACATTGATTTTATAAATTTTTAGCCTTGTATCCTTAGGGTTTATCAAATACATTCATTGCACCATCCACAATTGAGATTGTGGTATTTTCATACATCATTAATGTGGAAAGATAAGTCAAGGTGTGTATATATTATTTTAAATCATTCATTTGTCAACATTTCTTTTTAGTTACACTAATTTGTGTTGCCTATATATCTATCCTAAAGCACCATCCCATGTTACACTATTGTGACATGTGATAAGATTCAAGTGGGGCATATGTATACACCTAATATTTATCACTTTACTAAAAATTTCTCTTGCAGGGGATTATCAGTGCATCAATATCCTTGAGTGCACACCTTAAAGGGTGCACCAAGAATGGGATGGGATTGGCTTGTGTTATTCTACAAGAGTTGTTTGCATATTATTATAGAATACCTTTATTACTACCAGTCCAACCTCCTTTGAGTTTCATTTCCATCTTACCTCTTCGTCTACTTTTCATTCAGATTTGCTAGCCACCCTATATTCCTATTATATAATCCAAAATGATTTAGTTTATTTCATACTTATCTCTCCCTATATTGTATTGGCTCAAAAAATATAGTTTTAAATTTGTATTTTATCATTTGTACTATATCATCCTAGCCGATACAATATTGCGTTAGTTGAAATCTTTATGATTGTGTCATTCTAGCTGATACCATCAATTTAGATCTCAAGGTTAGTTATAGGTATTGGAGCCATATATATGTGTCATATTATCATTACCAACCATATATCACATTCATTTGATTTTTTTGTGCTCACATTTATGCTCTTAAGTAGTAAAATGAGGAGTTATTAGTTTAAATTCTTATATTGGAGGTCTAGTATAGATTTGGTATTTAATCTCAATAAGAGTTGTGATGGGGAGGTTTCCTAGTATTTGGAATCTCCAACTATGGATATATAGGTCTTGTTTTTAACATTTAAAGTATTCAACCTATGACATCTCTTGAAAAGTTCCACTTTAGCCAAATGGAGAGATTGAGGTGCCAATGAGTCCACCCAAAGGTAAGTATCTCTAGCCCTACTCTCTTTTATTTAATCACTTAGTAAATCAAATGTTGATTTATTTATTATTATTGTAGATGTGTTGTTTATCCTTTAATATTCTACTCCTTATATTGAATAAGCTAGTATAGCTATAGAGTTGCCTAGGTTTTCAATTTATCACCTTAGGTTGCATAGAATTCCTATTGGTTGACTATTTCACCACTTCTTATTATGTCCTTGATACACTCTTTTACAATATTTGTTACAATAATTTATCTATATTGAGCCTAAGTGAGAGTTATACCCCATGTCATAGGCTTAGTATTAGAAACCTTTTCCTCTTACAATTTGAGTTTATATTACCCTCTGCTAGGTTTATGGTTATTCTAGTTTCTTACCCTCTCTTCCAAGTATGCATAGGCTCTATAGTTATGACCTTGTTTATTTCCTAGTATATTGAGAGAAATAGGATTATTAAGGGTCATCCTAGCCCATGCATAAAAATGGTGAGTTATGTAAATCACGACACCAAAGTAGAAGAAAAGATGTGTGACATGGATTATAGTGTCACAGACTCAATAATCTCAACAAAAAATCCTAGATTAATCCACTCATAAGTATATAATGTCATAGCCATTACACATACAATATAAGTATGCAATATCACCCAATATCACACACAAGGCCAAGGGACACATATAATGGATAATAAAATATCACACATAAAATGCAAAGGGCCAGGAAAATGGACAATAAAATTTTGTGCTCATAAGGCCAAGGGCCACAAAGAATGGATATTAAAATGTTAGACACATAATCCAAGGGTCACAAATAATAGACTAGTAATGGTTAGCCTATTATGAAATAAAAATAAACAACAAAGCAAAGAAGAAGGTAACTATTCTATATTATCAATGCATGTTAATGTCAAAACATAGTAAAATAACATATCCATGAAATGTAACACTGTAAAGAATATGTGTAAAGCAAGACATGTGTAAGTAATCAATGTATCTCAACATGGTAAAAGGAAAGGTCATAGAAAGATATCAATTATATCAATTTAACCTATGGAATAAGATTCCCCCAAAATTGACATGACCCTTGGGCATAAGAATGTATTGCATTTATGCATCCATGTATCATGTGTATCTATATATCCTACATGTCACTCGTATACCATGAAATGCATGTGCATATGAAAAATGATATGTAATCTACCAAACATGTGATAAATAACATAAATGAATAATGTAACTAGCAAACATGTCATCCCCATGTCATTATTTTTGGATTTTTTTATGTTTTTTAAATATTTACTTAAATGAGATACTAACTAATTAACTAATCTAGTGTATGGGCATAGAGAGGTCATATATCGAACATGGGAAGTGTCATCTTTGGTGAGGGAGTAGTATTCGATGTAACTATATCTTAATCTAAAAAATAATCTCATGTTGTATTGTAACCATCATCATGACCACTCATATTATCATGTGTATGATTAGTAACTCTAGGGTGAATAGTATCATGTAGGATTTATTGTAAGTTATCAGAAACATGTGCTTGTATTCACTTTAGAACACATTGGAACACGTTGAGTTGTCAATAATTGTAGCTTAGGAAATGGAGTAAATATTGGATGTTGAGAGTCATAAATGACCCTCTAAAGTAATGGACAAAAAAGCATTGGTTTTCTAATAAAGTTGACTAGTTTTTTTTTGAATTGTATGTATAGAATAAACCTTAGTATTTTATATAACTAGTTGCATAAAATGATTTTGAATAGGTGTAACAACCAACTATGGTAGTGGGGAGGGGGCGGGGGGGGCTGGAGGAGGAAATTCCTATGGCTAAATATGGTACTCATATGAAATACCTAAAACTATGACCACCTGAATAACATGTATATGTTTGACACATGTATGCACTAAAGATGGTATTGTATGAAGCTTATGTATCCAAGGGAATCCTAACAACATGTCAAATACTCATATGCTCTGTGATACTAGGAATGGAGTTGCAATTGTTGCAGGGCCTACCTCAAGAGGTAGTATAATTTATCCTAAGGGGTTTTATCTTTGTCCATAGAATACTTTGATTATATTGGTTATTTCCATCCAGTCCTCATGTGTGCATCCTAAAGAATGTACAAATGTCAATGTACAATAATTTTCACGTGAACCATTATCTACCATGACACTGTGAATAGGCTATAAATCAACGTAGGATCATACAAATAATGAATTGAAATCAGAGTCATAATCCACAATCTCACTATCATCAAATGTAATTATAGGTCATTGTACTAAAATACCTATAAATGTACCAATAAGACTATCCAATGAGTGATCATATGTTAAAAGAGGAGGATGTGTGTTTTATGTCATATGCATCTCAATAGTATCATTAGTTTCTATTGTTGCATGATTTGGAATGGGATTAGAAAAGATATGCAATTTTTCCTTCTCATTAAATTGTGGTCCTAAATCCTCCGTAAGTGTGTTAAGATCAATAATGTTGTCATCAATTATATTACGTATCTCATGCCTTAGCCTATAACATTTAGTTTTAGAATGTCTAGTACATAGATGATAATTGCAATATGTATTTCTCTCATATCATATATGCATAGGCCTATTCATATCAACATCTTGTCATGGAGGGAGAGATGTAATATTACACTTTAATAACTTTGGTATTAGGATATAAATAAGTTGAGGTAATTGTGAAAACTACCTCCTTTGAGGAGCAGATAGGATAAGTCGATTAGGAGGTTGTGATAGTGCATTAACAATTGTCTTTGCCTCATTATTAGTATCATTTGATTCAAACTTTTAAATTTGTTTGATTTGAAAATTTGTAGTTGATGTAGTTATAGTATCATGCACATATTTGAGCTTATTCAAAGCTATGAGCTTAACTTATCTATCTCTAATTATAAGGAATGATTCATTAAATGATTAAAATTTATTGAATGCAATCAACTCATGGAAAGGATAAAGCAAAATTTACTTAAATATGTCATGTAACTAATTATCAACCATATAATTAATCATCTTGGAAAGCATGGTCTTATACCAAAGCAAATAGTCACTAATTGGTTCATTGGATCTTTACTTAAGTTTTTCAATTTGAGTGCAAGATAGTTTCTCATTGATGTTGATCAAAGAGTGTGATACAAACTGATATTCTAAAGTATTGAATGCCTTAAATTATTGGAATGGGAGATCATATAACCATTACAAAACACAATCCTTACAACTGTGTAGAAATAACTTGGTCAACAATCTATCATTAGATGCATAGTCCAAACTTGATACATGAAAGAATATTAGGTGTTTCCCTTTACCACCATTACCATCATAAAATAGAAAATTAAGAAATACAAAATTTATAGGCAAACAAAATATAAGCTAAAATATTTGGGAATAGAGGATTATGAAGCAAAACATGTGAATATGTTGAATGACTAGCTCTAGAAGCACCTTACTCAAAATACAACACCTTAGCCTATAGATTTGTAATAGTATGCTCAAGGTATCATGCAATGGGCAACGTTGATAATGTAACACACATAGTCATTTTAGGATTTACATAGGTTGAGTATGTAGGAATAGGCATAGTAATCTAAGGGAAACCTTGTATTTCACCCACACCTTGTGTGGGCATTATATGTGTAGCCAATGGTGTAGATGTAAGCACAATATCAATAGTAGTAGTTTGAATACCTATGGTAGAATTGGTAACTCAAAAAGGTTAAATTGATGTCATTGAAGGGATTATAGTGTTCCTCAAATGTGTTATTCCTATCTAACATTTTATGCTTGGCTCTTGTTACATATAGTAATGCATCATGCACTTGTGTACTCATGTCAAGAGATCCAATTGAGTCCCTTTCATATATTCGATCAAATGTATCAATAAACTTCACATATTCATGTCCTTCATTATCATCAATAGTACTTTTTTCATGAGCAATGTTAGATTCAATAATCATACAAATTCCATTAAAAGGGTGAATGGAAGGAGGAATAAAGGGAGTCATGCATGCCCTTTGGTGTCTAGTGGTAACATGAAGCATATTGAATTGAATATTTCCACAATATGAATTAGGGAAAGATAGTTATTGATCATTATTAATTTTAGCCTTTTTAGTATACAAAGATTTAATCCGTGGAGTTACATTATTGTTACAAATTTTACATAATAAAGGAAAATAACATGTAACAATTATAATCATAGCTTGAGTCCATAAATAAAAAGTATATATATTTATTATGTCCATGTGTAATTTTTAAATGAGGGAAAATAATAAATTAGGTCTAAAAATTAAACCCTAAGGTAGAAATTTGAAACCTTAAATTTAGGATGTAACCCTAAGGGAAATCTAGGGTTTGGTTATATTCAATATATGAACGGGTTCACCAATATGTTTTACCTTATTTTGGATTAGTTAACCCTAAAAAACATAAATTTTTGAAGTAATTCAGATTGTATGATGTGTTCTACTTAAGCACTAATAATTAAAATAAGAAATTAGATCTAAAAATTAAACCCTAAGGTAGAAATCTAAAACCTTGGAAAGAAAGATGTAACCCTAAGGAAAATCTAAGGTTTGGCTATGTTCAATATATGAACAGGTTCACCAATATGTTTTATCTTATTTTGGATTAGTTAACCCTAACAAACATGAATTTTTTAAGTAATTTAGATTGTATGATGTGTTACAATTAAGCACTAATATAAACGCAAAAGACAAAAACTAATTTCACAATTATACTTGCTATTTATGAAAAGTACTAAGAGATTAAGGTACTTAACATATTACTATTTTGCACAAGTCTGAGACTAAATGTAAAAGTCAAGAAAGGTGGTAAATTAGACTACGAGTCACTAGGATCAAGATTTGAGTTTCTGGACATACCTGGATGAGTTCATTAGCCTCTGATTGGTACCAACTAATGTTATGTTACTAATTTGACAATTATGTCTAAGTGATTCTTGATTTTGTATTTCCATATAGACTTTTATGATTGCTTGTAAGTCATCTCTATGTGTGATCCTTATAAGTGTTTTACCCTATTTTTGATAAAACAATAATTTTTTTATGTGATTAATGGCTGTAAAACTAGATAAATATTAAAATGCTAAAAATATTCAATAATCAACAATTCTAATTTTGAAAATTGATAAATATAAAAAAATGATATTTTTAAATAACACTAAGAAGAAATATACTTAGCTCAAATACAATTTTATATTGATTATTCTAGATGTATGAAATTTTAAATCAACAAAATATTTGGATGTGCATGTTCAAGATCAAGGAAAAAATCTAAATCTAAATCTAGACATGACCATTGTAGGAGGACAAAAGTGCAAGTCGTTCACGTCTATTGACTATGGACTTATCCCAATTGACTGTGACTAATGACTGACATGAAAATATAAAAATAATCATAATTATGGTAGTGACATATCAAAAGTAGAATCTTAAAATATATTTAGACATGACCATTATAGGTAGATAAAAAGTTCGCTCAAGTCTGTTAATCACAAACTTATCTTGGTTGACTATGACAAAAATATAACTATTGTATCTTTTTTGATTGTGTCTACTAATCAAGCTAAGATATCAAAAATTGGATTATGCCATAGTTTGTCTCTAAAATCCTAAGGGCACCTTGAAATCTTAAAAAGTTGTAAAAAAAGGGGGAGTGTAATGGGTTAAGTTGACCCCAATTATCCTATTGATGATTGATTATTTCCTATGTATATAATACACCAAGGAGGTAAATTTGTAAGTCGTAGGTTCAATGATTTTATGTTTTGAAGAATGATTAGAAATTTCTTCATACGAAGGCACATATTTGATGTTACCCTTTTTAGGTGCCTTTTACTCTTTTTAGACTTGTTCTTTGTGTACCTTATTTTAATTTGTAGGTTATTACTCTTTTGTATTATAAAAATGTGTTTTTGAATGATTTGCATTAGTATTGCTAATATATCCCAATCCTTTATGGTCATTTTGATCACATGTGGAAATAGGATGAATGACGCCTTGGGAATGTTTTCCCAAGCCTTGACCATGATACCCAATTTTTTGTAAATATTCCATTCAAAAATTACACTATTTGGAAAGTTGAGTATCATTTTTGAGAGGTAAGTTTGTATCCTTTTCTTGATATGATTTGTATTTATGAACCTTTTCTTGCTCTAAATTTGGTATTTGCAACTATTTTTGCTCTAAATTTTCCTTTGGTACCCATATTTTCTATTTTGGTGTTTGTCTTTTAAGAGAAGTACTCATAATGTGAGTGGGGTTTTTAGTAGATGTATCAATGATAGGATCACCACTATATTTGTAACTTTGTATTTGGTTCTTCAATGTAAAATAATGATATGTATGATGCCCATGCATTCTACGATATGCACATTAGTACTTAGATCTCCTTAGAGGATGTAGAGGAGGTAATTTGATCACTTTGTCTCAAATAATTTCCCTTAGGATTTCAATTGGTCTCTTAGTAACCATTGGTATAATATTTGGATCACTTGATTTATGTGTGTTTTGTTGTATCTTTGAATTTGGATAAGAAACCTTCATTGGCATAACATTTGTAGCTGAAGATGCAAACACATGATTCACACTAGTATAATGTGTATTTATTGTATATGAAATCTAATTTTGAAATACGGTGATATTTGAATTTAGAGGCTAATTTTACTTTTGTAATTGATTCATTAACTTGGTCATGGTACAAATTTGTTCATTTAGGGGTTTACAAGCATCAACCCTAGGTATTTTAAATTGAATATCTTCATTTCAACATATAGGGTTGGACACCTTACCCTATGGATAAGTGATAGCCTGGACCTAGTTAGAGGGATGAGAGCTATCACCCTCCTTAAGGTTAGGAAGATCAAGAGTCTCTTTTGTATCCATTTGAAATGTTCTAAAAATTGATATGAGAATATGACAATAAAGGCTTACAAATACTAAGGAGCAATCAACCATGATACAATAAGGATATAACAATTTCAAACTATTGGTTGAGTTTTTTTTAAATTTGAGATAGGTTTTTCTAGAAAAAATAGGAAATGAGACGAACCCAGAAAAATAGTGAAACAAAAGTACATGTATGACCTCTATATCTAAATTTACTAAAAATAGTAAATTTAGAAAATTCATATAATGTTTTAGAAAATAAAAAGAGGTTTTTGTCTATATCAACATATTAATGAAAAACCTGTGATTATTTAGAATTTGATATGATATGATATGAATTAGAAATTGGCCAAAAAAATGTGAAATGCTTCACGAGTAAAACCCTAAAATATTGCAAATAAAGAATCAATAATTTTGATAAATCAAGAATATTTTACAGAGATTTGAGAGAGTTTTTTTATTAAAATATAATTTTTTATGAAACCCATAAATTAATTTCAACACAAGTACACCATTATCCTTATATGTTAATATTTGCTAAAAATAGTAAATTGTAGACATTGAAAAATCCATGCCAAATTTTGGTGAACAAAAAGAGGTTTTTGCATATAACAATATGAGTACAAAATACCTATGATAAATTTTAAAGTGAACCTATTTAGAGGTTGAAATTCATCGAACAATGAAAAATCCACTTACAATCATATGCATGTGAAGCCCTTATGACTAGAGGAGGTAAAACCCTAAGGCAAAGCTTCAGATCTGAAAATCCATCACAACAAGATGAAACCCTAGGATTATTGCAAGCCCTAAATTAAAAAAATTGCATTCATATGGATCAGATTTACCAAATTTTTAACCCTAATTTGGATGTAGATCTTACTTGGGTGGATAAGGTTAAAGATATAGAAATGATAAGACACAAGGGTGAATATCATATCTATAGTAGGTCAATTAAATGTTAAACTCATATATATCATATAATAAATTTATTAAACTAAGATAAGTTATTTATGGAAGTACAACTATGCTAGATATATAAATGATATAAAATAAGGTACTTAGCTCATTTTGATGTTAATATAGATCTAGATCTGAAATAGGTTGAAAGCAGGTAGGAAGATAGTTCTAGAATAATTGTCAAATTCTAAATCGGGTGCCTCTATCTCTCTCAACAATTACATCAGCCTGAGATGGTTGCATCGACACTACTATCCATGTTTGATGTTAATGTCTTGTATAAAATATCAATTAAAATAAGATGTGATCACTTGTATGCTTTTGGGTTTTGCTTCGCCTTCACTCTAGTACATTCAGATCTAGGTCATGGACAATCACTCCTTGTGAAATAGAAAAACCCTATCTTTTCATCTTTAATGTGACCTTGGGGGAAAATGGGTTGGTGGTCACATGGTATCATGTTAACCCATAATGACCCCACTATCAAAAGGCGCAACCTACATAGCCAATACTCTAGAAGAGGGCCTTAGACTCATATAGTTCTCCCTTACATGTTGGCTTGTGTGTGAGTCATGTAATGTGTGTAAAGCAAGCACAACAATGACCTATCTTGTAACTTGGTAAATAAGACCTTATGACTGCTCTTTTAGTATTTAACATACATGTAGATGTGTTATACCTATGATTAGTGTGGAAATAGGGAAGATTTGATCAAATAAATGCTTGATAGAATGATTTTTATAAGTGCCTTGGTCTCTTTGGCTTGATTTTTAGGTGAGGAATGAATGAGGGTTGATATTGTATTTATACCAATCCTATCAGGATATAACTCATATTAAAGCACTAGGTCAACCATTGGAATATGTTTCATTTACAAATTGGGTGACTTCAAGGCACTAGACACTTGCATCGGGTTAGGACAATCACATCAATGTTATTATCTGTCTCAGATGTTAGTGTCCAAGGAGTAGAAAAATAGGTATAGGATCAAAACTTGTAAAAGTGTAAGATATGTAAATTTAAGCATTATGGGTAAGATAGAACATTTGTGTCATCAATTTAAGACTAGTCAAACTAGGAGATAGGCCAAGGGGCACAAGATAGAGTAGATGTGAGGCTTACAGAAGCAAGGAGAGTGTAGAGCTAAGAGTAATATCCAAGGTCTGAGTTTGACAAGCATATAATATTAAGGTGCTACATAATCACAAAATATTGTCTACAACTTCACATATCTAAATTATTTTAATTTTCTATCTTATTAGATCACATAGATAAAAAACAATGTATATCAACCACATCTACCATCTAGATTGATGTTCCCTAAAGTTTATAACACATTATGTTTATGTTCTAGATTATTTTAGGGTCTCTCACTTTGGTCCAATAGAGCCAAAATAGTAGAGAGTATGCCACCTCTCATATATTTTGCCTCAATTATCAACAAGTTCTAGTGTGAAGAGTTAACATGCCTTACTACCTACAATAACCCATTCTCTATTTTCTCTTATTAGTTAACTAAATCCTGGGGTGCAGATTTGAGAGCCAATTGGGGTATCAAAGATCTAATAAGGAAAATACATGTAAGGAACTGACAAATAAGGGTAACTTAGATCTAATATGGTAAATTAATTAAACTAACAAAGTATAAATGCCAAGTAGTTGGTTATAGTTGTCGTCTAAGAAAATGAAATCTAGAATATATCCTAAAATATGATTGTAATGATAAGCCTAATCATCCTATAACACACCAAAATTTGGCATAAATGTAACATGTGCAAGGAAAACAACATACATGCTACTTTATAATAAGCAGAACATATCCATCTACTAAGTAAATAAAAGGATAGAGATATTTACTTTGGCTTCACGTTTCAGTGCATCACTCTCCCCCTTCACTCTAGTGGTATTTTTAAGAGATGTTTTAGGTGAAGAATTCAAATGGCAAGGATGAAAACCTAATTTTCCTTAGTTGGGAACTCTAAATATCTTGGGGCACCTCCTTGGTTCAACTTCCTCCTATTGAGATTCAATGACCTTGAACATGGCATGACCTCCACAAGAATAAACCTGTATCTAATAATTCTTTATTTTACTTCTTAATGGTAGAAATGCAAGCACAAGCAAAGTAAATGACTATTGTGTGTGTTGGGAATGATATTCATTATTTATACATATCCAAACCTAAAAATCAATTGTAATTCTAAGCATATGGTATCAATCGAGATTAATATAGTATAATGATATCATCCAACATAGTATTATATTGTCAGTCACGACATAATATAGAAGACACAAAAATCTCAAACTGCATCAAAAGTGTTGATACATTACAAGGATAGGTAGGCAAGAAACAACTATTTCAATTGTGGCATTACAATAAGAAACATAAGGAGGATACATAACTAAACAAAAGGAGATGGAGAAGGAAGAGGGAAAAGAGACTTAGGGAAGGCCAGGATGATAGTGATGTAGGTATGACTGAATAGTATGTTGAGATATCTTTCCAAGAACCATAATCTAAACCCACCCCTTTATTGGTGCACTCTTTAGGATATGCACTCAAGGAAAATATAAAAATGAAAAATACCAATGTATACACAGTGTTCCTATTGGCTGTGCAGGCATGTGACATCTATGACCACTACACATGTGCCTAAAGATGTTTCCTCTATGTGTGTTCACCTTCGATCATGTATGCTGATATATTTTTTTCTTCTCCTTCCTTTGAAACTTTAATATCACTTTTGACCACAATATGACCTTTGAAAAATGGGTTTGTATGTTGGGTTGGATAGTCCCAACCACTCCTGACTAAGTGACCAAGTGTTTCTTACATTTCAATACTCTGAAGAGGGCTTAAACGACACATAATTCTCCCACCTAAGTGTGTGTGCACACCATCATGATCATTCTAAAACACATTGTAATGTTTGGTTTTTAATACTTGACAACATACAACTTTTGACCTATGTGTGTATTCAAACTTGGCTATAGGAGTGCTCATTTGAGGGATATTTAGATATATATGCCTTTGTGATAATGTCTTAATTGAATTCTCAAGTTTGTAAGGACTTTCCAAGATGGTTATAGCCTTAGGATCAATTGTATTTATAGCTAATTCTTTGATATTTCCTATAATGGCCAACCCATGAAACGTGTAAAGGGTAACCTAATAGAGACTTCCTAATTTGAAAAATAGCCTATTAAGTGTTCTTGGACACTATCAATAGAGGCAAACACATGTGGTAAATTTTAATTGTCTGACTATTGTTAGTACTATCATTGGAGAGAAACACAATGATATGAGATATAGAGATAGTCTATTTAGGATTCTAGAAAGTTTATGCACATTGTTTTATTCTTTTTGGAATATTGGAGTTATATTCCTAAATAATAAAGGGGATGAGAAAAGTAAATTAGTAAATAAATATGCAAGAATTGACCTACTGATTTATGTAAATAGATCATATTTTTACCTTTTTTAAATATAGTAAGAAGTGAGAAAGATTGGAACTTAGCTTATTCTGGCTAATCTGGACTGAGACAAGGTCTGATACTGGAGGAGCAGGACTAAGAAATAATCAAAAATAGGTCTCTGGACTTCATTTCTTGATTGGACAAGAGCATCAAAAATAGGACACCCTATTGTCTGGTATTGTAGTCCTATTCTGGTGCTATTGTCATGAGGCTAAAAGCTTTTTAGGTTCTATTTAGAATGCTTGTATTGCCTTGTCATTGAAATTTTAGGGTCTGGGACCTCATAGAGCTCATTATGTGCATGTTTTAATCTTCAAAACTCTTAGGAGTTCTTGGTGCTTGAACTTGAATGCAAACTTGGGAAAGAAAGAGAATGGGTTAGTGTGTAAAGGATATGCTAGATGTACTTCACACCCCATGTGTGGGCACGCTACCTACATACCAATACTATGAAGAGGGATCAATCTAATGTAGTTCTCCCATTGAAGTGCTTGGTGAAATTTGTGTATGATCAATGCAACTAGAATGCGAAATTGGATGTGCTTCAGCTGGCTAGGGACTGATGCAATGACTTGAGTAGGCTTTGAATAATATTAGAAGGTTGTATGCAAAGAATAGGGAGGAGTGCTTGAGTGTACTTGTTTGTATTCTTGCATCTCTCTTGAAAATGAGTGCCAACCCTTCTAAATGGACTTAGAATGGATTTTTATAGGGAAACAAATGATTGTGGGTTAAATGAATTCATGTTAGGCCGATAAAGGAAAAGATAAGTAACTGGAAGAATCTGATCATTAGGATAAAAAGTGAACTTGGATAGTAGTGTTGAAAATAGGACACCCTGGGTTTCAACACTCCTATCCTATATAAGCATTGTTGTCTAGAAGGAAAAAGACCTGGGGGATGGATCTAGGCTCAGAAGGGCTACCTACATCTAAATAAGCTAAGTCTAAAAAGCTTTGGATGACTGGGAATAAGTGAAAGAAGTAGCCTAGAAGGGTTGTGTGAGCCAACAGGAGGACCTATGGATTAAGTGTCTTAGCCATATTGAAGTTATACAATTTTGCATTTTACATAACTACATTTGCCCCCCTTTTATTCTAGTGATGCAACAAAGTGATAGACTAGGATAAAGGAAAATAAGAAGCATACTTGAAATTACCTGTAAGGGTGAAGCTCATGAAGTTGTGTGATGTTAGATGTGCATAAAGAGACCACATTGTGAATTGTGAATCTACAATGAAAACATAAAGTAGATTAGTTCTTACTAGATACGCTATATCTAAAATAAGATTGTACAAGAGCTGAGTAAGAGGAAGAGAAAGGAAAGAATACACCTCACCAGGTATGCAAATCAATATAAAACATGTTGTGATGTTGGAATGTGTTGGATGATTATGAGTGTGTGTTGAATCAAGAGTAATATTGTGAATGGAGCTGAGTGCTCAATTCTACAAAAAGTGGCTCAAGAATGCAAAGACTATCCCTTTGGGTCCATCATCACCAACTATGTTAAGTTAAAGAATTATGTGTGTGTTAATCGATGTTTGAATTGTGTGTCCAATCCCTCTGAATAGGTGGCTCAAGAATACAAAGGCTAGCTAGACCTTTGGCCCCATCGTTGACCCGTGAAGTGAATCTATGAAGTGATACCAGTATAGAATATATGTCATATGAGATGGCTCATAGAGCCTATGGATGTTCTAAAATTTTGACAATGTAGTGTGGATAGCCTGAATAGATAATAGAAACTAGGCCATTCTTGGCCATTTTGAAAGATGGAGGATAGGCTTATATGAAAGCCTCTCCAAAACTGATGCAAAATGCTTATGTGAAATCCAACTCAGGAACTTGAGTACTCAAAAAGATAAACTTGTATGAAAGTTTAACTCAAATGTGATGCCAACCACCTACAGATGGAGTAAGGCACACAATTGCTGAGAATACTTGGAATAAATTAAACTCAGAAAGAAAAGAAGATCAATATGTCGTACACATTGCCCCTAATCACTAATGTTTAGAACATGGATTTTGATCTAGAAGTTATGACAACTACCTAATCTAAACTAAAAGTGACAACCATCATGTTGTGTATGATAACCCACTGAATTTGAGAAAATTGTACTAAAAATTCTAAATTTGACTGATCTGGAAGTGCAAAAACTATCCCTAAATTGAACTTCTTACCTATTTTTAGAAACCCTAAGTGTTTTCCTACCTATATAGGAGTGCAAAAATGTGGACACCCCTGTGTTTGGTGATACTTTCCATTTTTGGTGTTATTTTTTAGTGTGAAAATTGACTGCTAATCTAAAATTATCACTATTTTTTTGCTCTGGTTTGACTAGTTTGACCTCTACATTTGGTACTAAGTGTTCTGAATGCTATTGTTTCAACTGTTAGGAGGTTTGATCTCTATGACAAACCCTTGTTTGATGCCCCCTCTTTTGAAGGTAGGAATGATGAACCTACAATGAATAACCTCGAAAGAAAAGAATACTGCAAGTGTGTTAAATTGTATAGATATATGATATAGCATTGAATATTTGATAAGATATTTCAAGATATAACAATATTTGAATTGATAGATTGTTTGTTCAACAGGGGTATGCCTAGATAAATATAACAATGTAAGAGTATGTACTTTATACTGAACTAGAATGGTAATGTTAGATATTAGTTGTTAGTTGTTAGTTTGTTAGTAAGTATGGAGGGATGGCGCATGATGTCCATCATGGCATCCAAAAAGCAAGATAAAATGCATGATTGGAATCATGGCATTACACATATTGAGGAGCAAATAAGAAAACAAGCATATGAAGCAAGAAGCAAGAAGCAAGAAGTATACAAGGGTGGCTAAGATGCCATGTAAATAAGGGACATGGACACATGTCACTCAAATTGGAAGACAAGCATGGAAGGCATGTTCAAATGCCACATACACATATAAGTGGAAGAAGCAAAGTTGGCACAAGGGCCACAAGCACATAGAAAAGTACTTGCAAAGGCTATTGTAAAATGTCCTAAGGCACACACATTAATAGAGGTAAAAGACATTGACAGATGTCTTAAGGCACAAACAAAAGACATGAAGGAACTGGAAACACAATCACACAAGTTACGCTAAGTAAGGAATGAAGACAAAAGTAAGAATTGGAAGATACAAACACATTTAACTAATCAAAGGAAATGTGAAAGTATGTAAAACATGTGTAGTACAAGACTAGGTAATGCTAAGAAATACACAAGTGTTAGGTACTAATGAAATGTCGATGTAGTAATTTGTATAATCTAGTAAGGAATGTGCATCAGTATGATAACTCAAAATGTGTAGTGTAGGAATGACATAATATGGATGGTGTTGTCATGTAGAAGATGCCCCCAGTGGGTATGTATATCGATGTGTGTCTCGAATTTAGAAGTAGAAATTCCCCCTCGATGGGTAGAGTGAAGCAATCAAAGAGTTGGATGTCACTGCGCCCACTCAAAAGAGATCAAGTGAAGCATGGCAGTGTAGATAAATTAACATATAATAACATGAAACAACAAATATAAGTCCTAGCATGATAGTAGTAATGTAAACATGGAAGATACATACAATTAAAAAATGTTTTTGGTGTTTTTTGCAAAATTTTGAATGTTTTTATGTTTTTGAAGTGTTATATTTATTTTTCTATTTTTGAAAATATTTGAACTATGTACAATCAAGTAGGAGATAATATGTATAATCACTGCTGGAAAGAAATGATACTAACCGATGAGTCTTGGATGAGACTCCCTATCATAGTGTCCTATATCAAATAATGGGATTGTGCATGATCAAGAGGCACGATGGAGTGTTTGAGATTGTGCAACTGAAATCTGTGTACATTGTAACTGCTCTAAAATCTTTGAAGTGGAAACTAAATGTGGGTTCCCACTATGACTCTGAACCCAACTGTAGGGATCTTAGGGACCCATTTGAAAGTAGGAAAATAAGCTATGTGAATAGGTGTTCTCTGTGTAGTTGTATGAGACCATAATGTAAATACTCTAGGTGTGAACACTATAGTTGGAAGCTGTTTAGAATCTTGAAATTATGGGGGTGTATGAACCCTCTATACTAATGATGGATGTTGTAACTATGGCTAGATCAAAAGTGGAAGTTGTACTAAAACTGGAGGAGAAGTTAAAATCGGTGGGAGAAATGGCGCTGGTGATTGGAAGTTGGTAGATGGCTTTGAAGTGGGGAGTGGTGGCTCATAAGGAACTTCACCAACTGTAATAACCTGATTAACATGAATGAATTTCATGCATCTATGAATTGTAGAAGGTACTACCTTGAGTTTTTGAATCCATGGTCGACCAAGTAATATGTCAAAAACTCATGCACTGGGAACTATAGTGAATGGTGTGGCCACATATGTAGGACTAACCTATAATTGAAGTACTATCTCACCCAATGAACTCTGTATATGCCCATTGAAACCATTGATAACTATGTCTATCAGAGTGATATCCTACTCTAAATAACCCGAATGTGGTAGAAGTGTGAAAGTGTACATGTTAAGACTAAAACCGTTGTCGATGAATACACTACAAATAGGTTGATTTTAAATATGTGCTCTAATAAATAGTGCATTATAACCTATATTATCCTCCATAATCTCATGATCTAAAAAAGATATCGAAGGCCTAGCTGGAACTCTAGACTCATACACCCCTATCATACCACTCAAAGGATGTGACTCAACTGAAGGTGCTTGGTATGTATGGTAAACTCCTAATGTGTCCCCCTACTCTTGTTTAGAAATTTATGGAAATGGATCTAAAAAGATTTTTAAAGCTTTATCCTGTGTTGGTTTTGCCTTTGGAGGCTCAATTGAAGTGCCTAGATCAAGTAGATTATCATCAATCAAATCATGTATCTTATGTCACAAACTGATGCATCTATTTATTGTTTGGCTTGGTGCCCTATGAAAATCATAAAATACATACTGATCATATCCATGTGGAAGAGGCTTTGCTAGATCTGCTTCTTGAATAGGAGGGAGAGTGATGAGGTTGCATTCCAATAACTATTGTAAAACCCTGGTTGGAGAAAATGGTAGATTGGTAAATGCACGACAAGGAGGTGTCGATAGAACCACAAGTTGAGGGGGCTTGAAAACTGCATTAACTATTGGTTGATTTGATTCTTATTATCATTAATTTTGACCTTGTATGGGACTTTATTGTTACTCTTATTAGTTGTGTCTGAGATAGTTGAATACTTAAGTTTTCTCATTGAAATTAGCTTGACTTCTCTTCTCTTGAGTGTGTGACACAATTCGGTGAAGGAAGAGAATCTTTTAAACATAATAGATTCATGCAATGTTGGTAGAAGGTTCTATTTGAAGATGTCCTATAGCTCTTGATCAACCATGGGGCTAGTTAATTTAACTAGAATAGTCTTGTATCTAAGAACATAATCTATGAGGGGCTCATTTGACTTTTGTTTCTACTATGCAATGTCACCAATGTTGATACTGAAATGTGCTAGGAACATGCTTGCTAAAGGATTGAAGGTTGTGACTAACTAATTGGTAGACTATAAAACCATTGTAAAGCATAATCCTTTAGGATCCATGGAAATAGTTTGGTAAGTAGCTAGTCATTGGGTATATAATCCAAACATGCTACCTGAAAATCTCTCAAATGTGTCTCTGGATCACCCTTACCATCATATAGAGTGAGCTTGGGTTAAACAAAACGTGGTGGTAAGGGTGTAGAAGCAATGTAATGTGCCAATGGTGTATGCAGTAGAGCAAAAGAATCTAATGCTTGTGTAGGTCTCGAAATACCTTTCTCAAGATGTTTCACCTTAGATTGAAGAGATCTCATCTCTTGCACAAGGGATGCCACATCAAGAGATAGGGATGTACTAGCTACAACTGGTGGTATAAAAGAAGGTTAGGCTATTATAGGGGGTGGTTGAGACATAGTTGTCCCCGTAGTGTCATTTTCAACTGGACGCTCTAAGGTTTGAGAAGATTTCCCATTGGTTACTTTTTATTATTCTTCTTGTAAAATTCTAAGCATGTCATCTTGCATATCCAGATGTTTGGTTAAGAGTTTTTGAAGTTCTCTTTTATTAGTTTCATCAAAACCAGTATATTGAGCCATTGGTAAAGTAGGAAAACAATTTGAAATGTTTTTAAATGTTTTGCAATATGTTTTAATAGGAAATGTGTTAGAAAGGGAAAGTACTGAATATAAGAAATGCAAAGTCCAAATAATAGTGAATTGGAATTTATACAAAAAGGATACTAAGCTGCCACACATGTAAGATGATACCTCAAAAGCAAGTAGGTGATAGTATATGCAACTAAAGATTTTTCAAAAGTATTATTTACAAAATACTATAAACTTTTGAATTTGAAATTGATTTTCTAATTTAGATTTTCAACTAAAAATGTAGAAAATGATTGGAAAAAACTTGGAAAAATAACTAGGAACTAGTTGATGCAACTAGGGTTTGCAAAGATTTTTTTTTCAAAATTAGTATAATAATTTGATTTTTTTTAATGAATTTTTAGAATTTAGCTTGAAAAATTTAGTAAATTTTGAAAATATTTCTAAAATTAGCAATATATTTTTCCTAGTGGTTTGAAAATGTTTGTATGCAAATAAGACCTAATATGTGCAAACTAGGGTTTGGGTGAATTTATTGAAAATATTTCAATTAAGTTATAGTTTTTTTATTTTTAAATTCAAGAAAAATTATGAAAATATTACAAAAAATTAGAAATAATTAACCTTAGGGTTTCTAGGGTTTTTGTGCAAAACTTTGAAGTAAGTCGGATTCACCAAATGTTTTTAGAATATTAGAGTTATATTACTAAATAATAAAGGGGTTGAGCAATGTAATTCAATAAATAAATATGCAAGAGTTGACCTACTGATTTGTGTAAATAGATTGTATTTTTACCTTTTCTAAATATAGTAGGAAGTGAGAGAGATTAGAACTTAGCTTATTCTGACTAATCTGGACTAAGATAAGGTCTGATATTGGAGGAGTAGAACTGAGAAATAGATGGAAACATGTCTCTAGACTTTATTTCTTGATTGGATAAGAGCACCAAAAATAAGACACCCTGTTATCTAGCATTGTAGTCCTATTATGGCACTGTTGTCCCGAGGCTAAAATCTTTATGGGTTCTATTTGAAATGCTTGTGTTACATTGTTACTAAAATTTTGGGGTCTGGGACCTCATGGAGCTCACTATGTGCCTATTTTTATCTTCAAAACTCTTAGGAGCTCCTGGTGCTTGAACTTGAATGCAATCTTGGGAAAGAGAGAGAAGGGGTTAGTGTGTAAAGGATACGCTAGATGCATTTCACACCCCGTGTGTGGGCATGTTGCCTACATACCAATGCTTAGAAGATGGATCAACCTAATATAGTTCTCCCATTTAAGTGCTTGGTGCAATTTATGTATGATCAATGCAACTAGAATGCAAAATTGGATGTGTTTCAACTGGCTAGGGACTGGTGCAATGACTTGAGTAGGTTTTGAATAATATTGGAAGGCTATATGTAAAGAATAGGGAGGAGTGCTTAAGTGTACTTGCTTGTATTCTTGCATCTCTCTTGAAAATGAGTGTCGACCCTTCTAAATGGACTTATAATGGCCTTTTATAGGGAAACATATGATCATGGGTTAAATTAATTCACATTAGGCCAACAAGGGAAAAGATAAGGAACCAAAAGAATTTGACTGTTAGGACAAAAAGTGAACTTGGACAATAGCGCCAAAAATAAGACACCCTGGGTTCCAACACTCCTATCCTATTTGGGAATTATTGTCTAGAGGGAAAAAGAACTAGGGGGATGGATCTGGGCTTAGAAGGGCTGCCTGGGTCTAAAAAAATAATCTGGAAAGCTTTGGATGATTGGGAAACAGTGAAAGAAGCAGCCTAGAAAGGTTGTTTGAGCCAACATGAGGACCTATGGATTAGGTGTCTTAGCCATACTGAAGTTGTACAATTTCACATTTTACATGACTACACACATACCAAGGTGATCCTAACTATGTGTATTTAGTAAATAGGATTGGCCAAGATAACAAGTGGGTAGACAGATAGGGGAAAGTGTGTATAAGAGTGAAATGTGTATGCAAAGTCTAGGTATGTCAAAGTGTGCCAGAGTTAATGTTGTCAGACTGTCTAATAAAAAATTTAGGTGTCTAAAAATAATAACACCCCTAGGGCATGTGTTTGTAGCATTGAGATGTTTATACTTTGTGCCAAATATTTAACTTTTATACCTATGCAAGGTAATGTACCTCCGCCCATTATCAATGGTAGGGATTAACTTTTAAATGAAACTATTGAGAATGCAACCATTTCTACACATGAAATACTTATTGTGATGCATGTTATAGGAGACCTACAAAGGAGAGTGCAAGCCTGTCACTTTATTAACAAGCATATAAAGCCAACGTTATGGATAATTGGGTGTATTCCAATCCTATACAAAAGGACATCTTAGTGTAGATACTAAAATATGGTTATATAGCATCCCAATCTTGCATACTTGATAAGTACCTATCAAGGCTCTATCTTTTAGTTCTAGACCTCCCTGTTGTTGAAAGGTTCGCATTCACCATCTCACTATGCCTAATTATTTATCTTATGGTCTGACCCTATCATTTTTGATGACCCAGATCTATTACACTATATAGAAAGCCTAAAACCTGATATATATCCTTCATTGTCAATTTCAAATTCTCAGTAGCTTCCTAGCCTGTTAGACACTTATGTTCCACACATAGACACTTATGTTGATGCAAGTGTCTAGATTCTTATCAAGTGTCCAGCCCTCAAAAATCATCCAAATTACAAATGTTTTGAAACATATGGGTCATCTTATTTATCTTATTGAACCCTACCATGAGATATTTTCAAAAGGCATGCCATAAATACAAATCTAAGCCCACTCATTGCCTATCTATCAAATACCAAGAAAGTACCTATTCAAGCTCATTTAATTGATTGTGTAATTGAGTTATACTACCTTATTCTTCCCTACTTTTATATCAGTCATAGGAGTAATTATATTATAGGTTTGAAGCACTCAAAAAACAACTCATGAACACTATTTGTTAAGTTATAAGCTAAATCATTACATACCCATGCATGTAACATATTTCACCCTCGTAAACACATAAACCAACACATAAGGGATAACTACATATTTACTAGGCCTTCTTCAGAGTATTGGCTATGTAGGTAGTGCTCATTGACAAAGGGGTTTATGATGTCAACTTGACTTTTTGAGTCTGTTAACCCATTTTTAATAGGGTACAAAGACCTAAGGTGAAGAGCTAGGGTTTAATTCATAAACAATCATTTGTATCCTGTGTATGTGAATAAAATATATCGGCATAAAGGTGACAAAAAAACCATAAATATGCAGGTGGTCACTCTACAATTCAGTGAGTACTCCATACCAGATGGTTTTATTGATATTAGGACACCTACGTCAACGTAAGTGTCCCAAGGCTGACATAAGTGTCTAACCCTCCAAAAATAATTTTTACATAATTTGATGATTGGATCATGATATCGTCCCTCCCTATTTCCACCTCAACATATCTCATATTTGCCTATGCATTTGCAAGTAAGGTAAGTATTATCTCTTCCTAATACTTATGCAATCAAATTATTGTTTTGAATGTACTTTCTATATTTAGCATAACTCAATATTTTAATTTTGAACATTCATTTGTCCAAGTTTTCAATTAATTGACATGCTCTATAATAGTTTTAATCATCCTTGTGGATAGGTTATTCTACCCTTTAACCTTCATATCAAAACATTAAAAAGGGTTAAACACTTAGACATACCTTTTCCTGATGACTTGGCTATTATGGAATTCAACCTATTTTATGGTTATGGATATCCTCAAGCCCACCTTCATTGGTTTTACCTATCTATACTTGATTGTAAAGAGCACTCATTAGTCATACTCAAATTATTTCCTAAAACATTAGTGGGTGAAGCTTTGGATTGGTATAAGTCTTTACCAAGTGGATTCTATAAATTCAAGGACTTGCCAAGCCATTGGGCATCCATCCATCCATCTAGAATCTAAGAATCAAGAGAAAGAAGAGAGCATCTTTTAGACCAAGGGTCAAGCCCAAATCCAAGCTTCTCTATTCAAGTTGTGTTTCATAATACTACACACTTGTGACACTTATCCATCTTGTTCTCTATACACATTCCGTTGTGTCAAAGGAGGGTAATTAGTATTCACTAGTTATATTGATCACTTATAGGGAAGATGAGGTTGAAACTCTTAATCAAACTATTCCATTTACACACCACAAAACTACACAAAGGTTTGATTTTTAGTGTTTAGGATATGTAGTTGCAATGCTGCTTCTTCAGTTTACTTGACTCCATTATTATTGTTTTATTTTGGAGTGTGTAAGCTAGATCAAAGATAAGATTTAACCATATAATATATTATGCCCTACACATATGCAAAGTGAAGATACAATTAAATCAGGAAAGTGCAAGATATTGACATAAGAAAAATTAGACTATAATACCTTGTAGAGACAAACCCATCGACACACAAACATGATCAACAACACAAAAACAAGACCAATGTGTTGAGCTTGTTACGAACAAGCATGCACATGACATGTACGTTTAACAACATAATACAGGTCCAAAAATCTTAGAGTATGTCAAACAAAATCAACACAATTAGAATACAATCTCAAACTTACACAGTAGTCAAGGTGCATGTATTTCTTAACCTCTTTTGTCATTTCATTTCATATCTTTAGCTCATGCTTCTGACAGTTGGGCTTATTTTCATATTTAGCCAATCTAAATAGGTTTAAATTTTGTATTTTAATTGTATATGTTTAGATCTACTTAATTACAATTTGTTTATTCTTGTTTTGAAAAAAAAGTATAATTAGGGTAAACACTAGGAATCAAATGAACATCTAAACGAATGGGCTTTGTGAGAATTTTGAATATTTTGAATAAGAACTGAAATATGTGATGTTTTAGCATCGTAGGTTTAGATTTATTGCATTCCTTTTATGTCAGACTATTTGCTGCATTTGAATTTTGCATAATTCTAGAATGTTTGGTGTATGTGGGATTGAGAATTCCAACTCGCAGGTGTAGTTTATACGTGAAACATGGCCATTATATTTCTTGATGTCATGCATAGTGGGAGAATATTCCTCTATTTATGACATTCACCACTCTTAGTGTTGGATAAAAGATGGTTCGGGCTCTGCAACTACCATAATAAGGAAAACATGGGGTACAATCATTAATAATATAAAGGGATTGAATATTGAGTGTAACCTTGGATGTTGAATCGAGTGTGGGTTGGAATGCAAGGAAATTCATTTTCAAAACAAAAACCCACACTTGGTAAGAAGTTGTTTGACATAGTGAAAATACAAATACAGTATATTTAGGTATGTTGGTTATACAATTATAAATAACAAATATTCTAAATACATTAGATAAAATAATTACTAAATTAACGTATGTATCTTATAATTAACAAGATTTTAGAAGCATGTAATTTTTATATGAATTTTTATTTTACACCCATAAACTTGTGCCTATTGGCATTTCACAAGCATCTATTGATATAGTTGTTAGTTCTATTTTGCCTCCTGTTTACATATTAACAAACAATTCTTAGTTTATTGCTCTCTTACAATGAACTATATTACAATGTATTTTTATTTAAAGGACCTTTTTTTAGTTGGAGAACAAAGAAGGTGATTGACATCGGGTGTATGGATATTCAATCTCTTTTAACTTAGAGCTAATGTATTGTAGACATTTATGTAGTGGTCCTATAGATGGAATTATTGCTCTTATTCTTATGTTTTAGATAGTCCCATGCAACTTGCTATCTTGTAAAAATACAAATAATAGATTCTTCCCCTAAATTCATGGAGTAATGGTTGCTTGAGAAGACTAGTATCATTCCTAATTAGTTGTGGAGGGTTAAAAATTTGTAACAATTGTAGAGAGATTGTAGGCTTTCTATTTTCCAAATGGTAGCTATACCTTATTAAATTATATTTTTGTTTTATTTAAAAACATATAACAATAATTTTATTTTAGTCCTTATAATTTAAAACCAATGCATAAATTTTTATAAATCATGAGTCCACTTGTGAAAAGTCTCCTAAAATTTAGTTACAACACCCATAGCGAAATATGCGGTTTGCCCCCTCCATAGGACATCTATCTTAAAAATGGTTTATAATTATTTATTAGTTATAAAATTGTATAATTTTAAGGCACTTGCATATTTATTGATTATTGGTCCAAATTAGGTTTTATTGGCATGTTTTGTCATTCAGGGTCGTGTCTCTCCATCCTCTCTCTCTCTCTCTCTCACACACAAACACACACACACACACACACACACACACACACACACACACATTTTTTGTGGTTCTCCAAGAAACATAGTACATTTATAGGGTGATGTATGGTCCTAGTCTTTTGTGTCTTGTGGTCCTAATTTGTTAACTTTTTTGACTATTTAATGTCGAATTGCAGTGAATATGGTCATAATTTGAATTCAAACCATTTAAAAATACATAAGCATTTGAACACATTTGAGGATCTATATATCATCTAAAAATTAAATAACATTTATTGTCACAACGATCTTGTAAGTAATTATAAGCATTTTAAAGAGCATTCATTACAATATTGAATTTCATATTAGTGACACATTGTAGTACACTTATTTTCTTGGTTGATGAATTATTGTAATTATTAGAGTGTTATTTTTGATATTATACACCATAGAGGGGATTGACAAATATCAAGGAAGCTCTGTTATTCCTTGGTATAACATAAGTCCCAAAACATATCATTTTCTTTATCATTTATAGGACTAACTATTTAATTAGAGCTTGGAGGAGAAGTGTTATTTTTTAAAGATTAGCACAAAGTTTTAGAGAATTGAGTGAACTTTTTGGAGCCCCAATTTAACGAACACAATCATAAAAAAATTGTGCATACATGATACTTGCTAAAACTGTATTTAGCATAGTTCTAATGTTTAGAAACAAAATTTGATAGTTTATACAAGATCTTTCGATCATCACAAATTTTTAAGATTCTCACTGTCTTACTATAAAACCTTGATTTCTACTATCAACGTCAACAAATATCTTTATATTTTATGATATTTAAGATATTTTTATAGACCATTTTTTTATCATTTAATATTATAATTTAAAAAAAAAAATTAATTATAATTTATTATTTTATATCTATTTACACTTATATATAATATAGTTTAAATTGATTGGAATCCATTATTCTATTATAACACAATTAGTGAAAGATATCTCTACTCTACCAAAATTACAAGGGCTTGCACCTAGGCTCAACCCTTATTTAAGATCTTTGTGGTAAATTCTTTGTAACACAACATTATTGACGAATTAGAAATGAATCAACTCCAAAATGCATTGGAGAGGTATAGTAAATTTACGGAAAAGTGTATATTTAATCCTAGACGGCAAAGAGCGGGACGGAAAATCTATTTATAGCCGGTAGGGTTAGGGTTTAAACTTTTCACTCTTTCCGACGACGATCTATTTAACGCTAATTCTATAGCTTTGTAATATTTTTTCATTTATCCACCTTGTTAGTCGATATCAGAGGAGGAGGAGGAGGAGGAGGAACAAGATTGACAGCAGCAATTGTTTAAGCGAACCAAAATGAGTAAGATCGAAACCCTTTATTCTTTGTAATCGCTAGGAATGTCGAATCTGTATTTTTAGTTTTGAATATGTACATATATGCAAAGCAGGTAAGGTGCATGGATCGTTGGCCCGAGCAGGGAAGGTGAGAGGGCAGACCCCCAAGGTTGCCAAACAGGACAAGAAGAAAAAGCCCAGAGGGCGCGCCCACAAGCGTATGCAGTACAACCGCCGTTTTGTTACTGCTGGTTAGTTACTTCACTCCAACCCTAGATTTCTTAAATAACCTTTTTATTCCTTTAGAAGCGAAATGCAAACACGTTTGCTGTAATTGCTTTAAGTGACAGAGAGACATGATAGCTTTCAAGGGTTTTATACCAGGGTTTTCAGATTTTGTAGGTTTTCTTTTGGTTTTTAAGTGAAGCCAAACACGTATGTTGATATTAAAAACAGTCAAACTTTTAAAAAATGATTTTTTGTGGGTTTGTCTTGGGTTCTTCAGTGTCTACTCCTGGCTAAGCAGGAGAAGGATCCGTTTGGGTACATTCAGAATCCATGTTTGTGGTATTTATTTTCTTTTATTTACCAGTTACCGAATTTTTTAGCTTGAGCCTGAGTCCGAATCTGAGGCAAATAACTTCGATGTTCAGTGAAACATATTTTAGTCCATATATGAAAAAAAGTTGATATATCATCTATTTTTTTAGAATAACTAGATACTAGGTCAGAGAAATGACATCATTGCCTTGGTTGGTGGATTAGCTTATTTTTTGGCTTCTAGTCGTAATGACGGTTTTCATTGCTGTTAATAACCATTCTGTTTCGGATAACAACACCATTTCTTAATTTAATTGATTAACACTACCCACTGCTTACATAAGCTCTCCGCAGCCTAACCTCTGTATATCAAGCTGTGCCGGAGGATTTTAAAATGCTACAGAGGGTTAGAGAATTCAAAATAATGTTTAAACTATGGAACAGACATCATAGAAAGAAATAATAATCACATAAATGCTCGAATCCCTTATAAATAAAACTTAAGATGTTTTGAAATTTTAGATATTGAGAATTTCCTGTGGAGTGCTCCAATAAAAATTCTCTCACGCTTAACTAATAAGCAAAAACTTACAAAATATATGGTCTCAGATCTCAAAATGGAGGTCTGGAGCCCCCCAAAAGAGCTGAGTCTCTTCAAAATGACATTTTTACAGCCTATAAACACATATCTCTCAAACCTTAACTGTTGTACAAAAAAAGGGAGAATTTTTTCATCAGCTCACTTATATAAGCAAAAACCCCTTTCAGATTTTCATTTTGAGTATTTACAAATTTTGCCTTCTTTCATGGCTTCCTCTCCAACTTGATTTGATTTCCTATTGGCCTCAGGTTTTCTGATCCGATTGGAATCATCGATCTTATCACAAAATAGTCCCATTTCCTACTTCATTCAATGCATTCCCTGTTTTCAGCTCTGGAGTCAGTTTTGAGTGATTCCTGGGTATGTTTTCTTAAAAAACAGTCTGTTGTTTCCTTTTATTGAAAGACAATCCATTTGCATACACACATTGTGCGATATGCTGATCTGAAATATTCCTGCTCTCAATTTAAAAAGACCTTCTCAATGGTCCTTTTGTTCTTTTGTTTGAAAGAGGAGAAACCTTTTCGTGCATGGAGGGTGCTGCCAAGAATGGATGTCTTCCAATAGGCACAATTGGAGAACTGTTAGGAGTTGGGGAAATTGGTGGCTTCCTTGATCCTTTTCCTTTCTTTGGCTAGAGGGTGACCTAATCTCATGGCATAGGCAACATCTTCAAGGATTTTTGATTTTGGCACTAGACAATTATCCTTCCGTGTGCAACCTTTGATATGTGCACCGGGATGTGAAATAAGTGGGTTTTCACTTGACTGTATGAGCTTGTAAATTGACAATCACAAGTATTGCATTTCCAAATGTAGTCCCA
The DNA here is from genome assembly GCA_037957365.1 of Torreya grandis. Classification (NCBI taxonomy): domain Eukaryota; kingdom Viridiplantae; phylum Streptophyta; class Pinopsida; order Cupressales; family Taxaceae; genus Torreya; species Torreya grandis. The sequence goes on along the minus strand of JARHVA010000671.1, from coordinate 2,842,470 downwards.
ACCACTTGAAACTTGCTCTACCAGTGTCACATATTTTCAAAGTGGTGAGTGTGCATCCATTTTGTGGTGGCTTTGGCTGATGGAGGAAGAACTACGAGACAATGTAATATATATAACTAAAAGTTTAAAAGCAAACACAATATCACACCAAAAAAAAAAAACAAACAAACCCTAGGGCAACAACTTATAAAAAATGACAAGAAAAAAGATAAAACAATACAAGCTAAAACCTAGAAGTTTAAAATCTTATCTTGGCAGCAAATGGGCTCCTCAATCAGTGTAGGAAAATGATTAGAATGATGCTTGATGATGTTTCATCCCTACACCAGCAATGGAAGGCAAGTATGCAATGAGAAAAATGAGAGGCATGTGATTTTGCTTTTATCATTTGCGTTCGTTTAGCTTTTGTTTTTGTCTTTTGATTGCCATTAGGGTTTAGAAATGTGTTTTTTATTATTTTAAGTCATTGGTTTTAGTGAAAAAATGATAAATAATTAAAAAAATTCTTGTCATTGACCATTTTTGAATGTTTAAGCCTGCAAATTCTGCATCCCAACGCCCAGGGTTTGTCCTGGCACACCCGGGTTTGCTTGGGTTCTTCTGAGTGCATTTCGAACCCACACAGAACCCAGTGCGAACCAGACTCTCATACGCAGGCAAACACCCACTAACTGGTAACGTAGAATTTTGTTGAGAAGGAAAATGGTCTGTCCGTTGTTTACTTGCTTCATTTCATGGTTGAGAGGGCGTGGGTATTGATATACGACTCTGTTTTCAGAAATCAAAACTCATGACCGTTATGCCATTGGCTTCTGAGGAGATTATGAGGTAAGTTTCAAAGGCTTTTGAAGGAAAATATGCATATGTTGAAATTAATAGAAAATGGAAGTTTATTAGGGATTTCAAGGCTGACACATGTGAAGTGTTGTAGCCACCACAGCTGACAACCAATGTGTGCAACAGTATTCACCAAACATCTTCCAATCCGTCTGCCATTGGTGGCTGTAAGTGCTTGGAGCTGCTGCTGATCTGAAGGGTAAAGACTGCTAGCAACTTTTCATTTTAGGGTTTTGGGAAGCGGATTTTAAAATGTTAGCAGTTTTAATTTTATTATGGTTTTTAGTCAATGCGTGTTGGGACAGTTGCGGGCTGTTTCCCGTGCCCGCAACCCCATTGCAGAGAGCAGAAACATACTGCTCTCTGCAATGGGGTTGCGGGCACGGGAAACAGCCCGCAACTGTCCCAACAGGCATTGAGACAATAAATGGCCCAAGCTGTCTGCAACCACTGTTTTTCGTTGCTGACGGGTTGCATACCCCAAAAATGTGCAATGGGCCAGATCTGACATTTCTGCTCTCTGCAATGGTGTTGCGGGCTCAGGAAATGGCTCGGCCCTTCCATAGTGGGCATTTATTTCAGTTGTGCAGGAAACAAGAATCGGCCCAAGCTGTCTGCAACCACCGTTTTTTGTTGCTGACGGGTTGCGGCCCCAAAAATGTGCAACGGGTCAGATCTGTTGCATTTCTTGCAACCAGGTTGAATTGTGGTCAAATCATTCCCAGTGATTCAGATCAGGCACTACAGTAGGTTTTCTAATATCCCGAGGCACAGTTAACAAGAGTGCATTTTCACCAAACAGATATCTTCAAAAACCACAGTAGGATGATAACATCCGTTACTCTTCAAACTTAGGATCTGAACTGAAGTGAATAAAAGTGTGAGATTGGGCAGCATAGCCACTTGGTTTTATTTTTGTGATGCTGCTCGTCTTGTAGGTGATATTATTCTATCGAAGCCCAGGGTTTCAGGTAGTGAGAAATATTCCAAACAAATTAATATCCTTAGTTTAAGAACTTTAATAGCTAGTTTCTCTAAGCCAATTTTGTTCTCTAATGTTTATAATTATTCAGAAGTCCACCAATTGCTCAACAGGCTTGGAGGATATCAGCAAGGTTAATTAATGCCTCAGTTTAGGATTTTAGGATAGTTTGTGTTACAAGATTTTTGGTTTTTGCTGCTTAAATGACCAATAACCACGTGCTATGACTCTATTTTTGAGTTCTTTCTAATTATATGATGCCATAATTTTTAGTGGAAGTGGAAATTCAATATAAGAACTCAATTTTAGTTTGAAAATGTAGTACACTGATGCAATTGTTCTGTCTTTCAGTGCTTGGATTTGGGAAGAAAAGAGGTCCAAACTCTTCTGAGAAGTAATTGATTAGGTATGTTGGTTGTGAAAGATCATTCTCCAATTTTTTTTTGATGTGTTGTCAACTCATAATACTTTGGATGACCTTTCAATTTATTGCACCCATAAATTTTGTTGTAAATACAGGGGTGCACTGCAACGGAGGAAAAGCAATTCAGTTTTGAAAGTCCATCCATTGTTCGGGTGGGCTTTCATTAATGTGGGAACTTTTGCATTTGAGGATGATTTTTGTTATTATAATTTTTTTTTTGTTTTTAATGTATTGCTCTGCAAAACTAATTTAAAATATTTTCCATATTTGTACTGTGACAAAACCTTGAACAAAGGAAAAATGAAAAAGGTTTTATATTAGAGTGTAGTTATGTGAAGGTTTTACATTATTCTGCACTATAGTTGCTCATGTTTGGATTTTTTTAGCTATTTGTTATCCTGCACCATGGTTGCTCATGTTTGGATTTTTTAGCTATTTGTTATCCTGCACATTGGTTGCTCATGTTTGGATTTTTTAGCTATTTGTTATCCTGCACATTGATTGCTTATGTTTGGCTTTCTAGATTTATATTGCTGTTCCTTTTCCAGAGACACAAAGTTATAATTGTTTTCTAGAGTTATAATGCCATTCATTTACTGCTGCATGATTATTGACTCTATGGAAAATGTGTTGTGATCATTTCTAGTTAATATAAGATGCTTTGTATTAGAATAAATCTGTTCCATGACTCCTCTATTGTAATGTATCAGGGACGGCAATGTCTAGTTATAAGATGATATATTAGGTTGAGAATTTAGGAGGATGATTTTGCGGGTCTGGTATTCTTCAATGTTCCATGCTGCATGTGGATTTTAAGGAAACTTATAGCAATGTTTTGATTCGCTTAAAAATATTTTCCAGTTGAGGCTTTGAAACACAGTCTGTGCTCACATTTTATGTAGCCTCTACAAACGTCTCACTGGGGAAAATACATTGCACTTCCTATTGGTAGTGACTAGTGGATATGATGCCTGCAATACTTGCATGGGCTACTGGGCTACATATACTTCAGAAAGGAGCCACTGTAAGATGGCTTGATATGTAATAGACTTCTCATTTACCACTGAAGTTGTGGTTTCTAAACCCACTCTTTTTTAGCTGGTCAACCCTTCCAATGTTTTTGTGGTTTTGCCTATTCAACAAATCTTGCTTTCAACTGTTTTTATTCTTTTTTAACTGGGAAGACTATCCGGTTGCCAATTTGCAAAGGCGAGATAGATTCCTATGCTGGGATTTATGCGGTCTGAAAAACATTACAAATACTAAAAATGCCAAAAATATATATTTTAAATGTTTTTACAGCTACACATCCTAGGATGACATTACTCTTCCCACATTTGCGTCTTTTGAGTTTTTTCTGAAGTCAAATATTTAGATATTATGGGGTGGCATTTGTTTCCTTGAATATTAAAATCTACAGTTTAAAATATTTTATGGTTTCTACAGCTACAAATTTTATTTTAGGATTCGCTTGCACATTTTTCTCCACGGATTTTTTGTCCTTATTGAATGAATTCAAAGCTCAGCAATAAGGTTAACAAACAAGACTGAAATAAAATGAAGAATATATTTATCAGTAGTTTCTATTGAACTAGTCTCATTTCAGCGTTATATCAGATGTCATTGACACATTACGAATTATGTACTCTAATTTTTTTTGCACTACAATTGGATGAACTTTATTCTGACCAGTGCGTGAATATAGCATTTGGTACCTGGTCAATGTTGTATGATGCAAGTCATCGAGAATATTGGTTACTAGCATAGTAGTTGGATTTGAGAAACAAAACTGTCTCCTTGCTGACTTATGCTCAGCAAAAGCTTCTTTGTCAAAACTCAATGGAAGGCTCAGCTGCTGAATTCTTTGACCTCAAAGGAGAGGCTTTCTTTGTGGGTTTAACAGGGGAATTGAATCGCTTGCCTGATGCCCCCTTGCAGGGAGGGGGTGGATATCTAGATGAAGCGGTTTTGAGATGGCGTATGTGGCTTAATATATTAATGTATTGTAATTGTCAATCTACCCGTAGTAGGATTGGTGCAAGATTGACATGATAGCCAAATAAACATGTTTTAGAACTCAATAGGGGAATGAAGTTTACAAAATTCTTGTTTAAATGATAAAATGCTCAAATTTGATATTATTCTGAAATTAGTATTTATGTTGTAATGATAGTGATAAAGACTAATGCTAACTCACATTTAAAGGTTGAGGTTGTAAACCATGTAAAACTAATGGACCTCAAGCACTCTAAAAAGGCAACAATTTTTGAGGTTTTTTAGGCTCTCTTTTGCTTTGCTTGCTCATGGGAAAAGTTAGTCTCCTCCCCTTGTCCTTGTCCATGTAATGGTACCTTGAAGACTTGTTTGTCATGTAATTCTTGTGGCTACTGCTCAAACTCTTTCCACTATTTTTGGGAGCAACGTGGAGCTCAACGCATCATTGTTTACAATTAGATCATTTTTGGCATCGAGATAGCCAAGTGTATTAAAAATTAAAATGGGAAATTAGATGAAACAACAAATGAAAATCTAACAATCGGCACATTGATGATTATATTCCCTTCCTCATCCTCTTTGCCTGCCCCTGTTTTTCCTTGAAGCTATGACCATTTCTAGATTTGGGCTACTTTCTCACTCTCAATATTTTAGGTGCCTTGACAAAAAATCTTATGTTCAATCCATGACTAAGGGAAGGAGAATAAATGGAATGCAATGGTGTCAGGTTATGCACCGAATGGTTTTTTTGGCTAGGCTTTAAGGTTTTTAAACGAAATGTGTTGAGCAGATGTAATATTTTAGGGTGCCAAGGTTGCAAGATTATTTTCCTAGAATAAGATGTAGGGAGGAACGGTGTTTGTCTTTTGTTTCCATTCAAAATTTCATGCCCCATAATCATATTGTGCGAGGAAGTTGAGGTTGTAGACATTTCATGCCTCTAGAGCTTAACATGTAAGGACGTTATAGACATGTGACATGGTTTATAGAAATAGAGAGGGAGATGCCTTTGACACCTGTGGTAGAGGAAAGATTTGTGGAGGCCTTGCCTTTACCACCTATGAGAGAGGAAAGATTTGTCAAAAAGGCCTACCTTTTCCACCTATGGCAGCAAATAGATTCACGAGAGGCAATGCCTTTGCCTCTCGTGGTGGGGGAAAGATTTGGGAAGGTGTCTTATCTATGTGGATTTAATGGAGAGAATGATCATGCTATGAGGTTTTTTGTCAAAAACGAGGAAATGCTTTCTTTGTGATTTGTTGCCTTGCATGGGGAAGAGGTTAATTTCTTAGGAGAGGTGGCATCATCTAATGAAGCATTGAAGCTTCCTTCTTTGCCAACAACATTTTATAAATACACAAAATAGTATTATGATCAACATACATGGGCCATGTCATCAATGGAACTCTTAAAGTCATGCTTTCCACCATAGAATTTGATCTGTAATGAATCAAGAAGGAACTCATGGTTGGATGGGAAATAATTCGATGTAGCATCTCTGGGTCGCAAAGGTCTCTGTAGAGATGAGCTCTGGTAGCATCCCAAGTAGGTCCTCGGGATACTGCCACTTGGTAGCATTGTGACTTGCTTATATCCTTTTTTTGTGCTTTGCTACATGGCATGTTCGCATTGAATCTATGCCTCTTGGTTGCTTGGACTATCCATTGCTTCCCTTGGGCTATAAATGCACAAGATGTCACCACGTGGTGGCATCTCGAGACTTTGAGTCTTTAGAGGCTTTAGGGATAACTGCTCGCTCCCTCGTAGGCTTGGGTTACCATTGATTGAAAGACACTTGGCACCTTTGCATCTAATATGTCTTTGGAACTTAGACCATTATGGTCATCGGGGGTCTCTACAGAGGTGAGGCCATATAGGACACCTAGTGCCCATTGTAGATTGCAATATATGTTAGGGTAGGCAACTCAATAGGTGTTGTGAGAGCAACTCAACAAATGTTTATGATGTGGCATTTGGGAATTATTGAATTAATATGAGGCCATTACAATTTGCAATACAAAGATGTATGGTTCACCTTCCTTTTCTCTACAATCTTGATATTTTTTTCTTAATTTTATTATATATGTGTGGGTGTGTGTAGATGTATGTATATTTAATTTTCAAAATCTTTTTGGTAAGTGTTTTCTTTTCATTTCTAGATTAAATTCTTCTTTTAAGTGTATGATATGGGCACCTCCTAATGCTTTAGAATTAAACTTACCAACCCTCCTTGCCACCTATGACCGATCTTCAATTGACCACATTTTCTCTCCACTGGGGACTCTACCACGACATTTATATTGTATGACAAACGATGCCCCCTTATGTACTCATGTGGCATGAACTTTGCAAACGCTTTGGTACTCACTTCAACTGCAACAAAAACAAGATAAACTCTATAACCTCAATGTATTGCCCCCATATTAGTGTATGTACAAAATGTGTATGATATGGGTCTTCTAGTGTACAATATCACATGAAATATGTTGTTATTGGCCCTCATCATCACCACCCAACTCACTTTGAAATCCTTCACCACTTGTACATTCTGTATGGCTTTGTTGTAATTTTTGTAGGTGTCTATATATTGGCAGCGTACCCAATCACATGACTTGCACCCATTCAAAATGGGTACATAGCTTTCTACGTGTCGACATCTTTGATTCATTGTTTTATATTAACAAGAGTGGTGGAGGATGTCATGAGAATTGTTTTGAATACGGAATAGCTTCAAATTTGATGTTCATATCCAATTAGTACTACAATGTCTCTAACTTGGGGGCAAAATGTTCAAAGTTTCCAAATCTACACTTATATATAATAATTACTGACGATGGGCCTTTGTTCCACAAAAGCTCCTTGTATACCTGGGAAGAAAATTGAACCATCAAGAATCCAAATCCAAGTGAGGAGACCATGATTACAGACACCGAGTGCCAAAAGGATTTTATCCAAGTCATTCATCTTTCAAAAGATGATCACTTTTTCAACAAATGACACACCCAAATTACATTGATAGATGTTACATGTCACTAAACTAGTCCATTGACTCTGTCACTTGAAATACCGTCATTTTCCCCCGCCATCACTGCCCAACTCACCTTGGAATGTTTATAATCTTCATTCACGGTGAGATACATATTGGTAATGATAATATGGTACCATTCATTGATTAAATACATACTCTAGAAATTAGTTTATTGATTAAATTAATAAAATAAATAATAATATATTTAGTAATAACAGTAATAATATATTAACTGTATATTAATTATAATATATATTCAGTATAATAATGTTATAAATTATTATATTATAATAATCGCACATAATAATAACATAATATTATTTTATATCATTAATTATATATTATACAAATATATTAATTACAATATTATTTATTATTTATTTTTGATTGTATTTGCTTTTTGACAAGAGTCATGGATCATAAATCGCTTTTAATCACCAAAGCAATAACCGGTTTGGGACACAATCAGCGTCCTCAGATCTCTAAGAGAATTCTTTTAATGACCAAACTACTTCGACAGAATGCTATAGCCTACAATGCACAAATTGCACCAGTGATCAAGCATTATCAGCAACCAAAATCACTTCCTCTACCACACGATCCACCTGCACACTCCATGGAAACCATCGTTGACCACCAGCGATCGAATATGACCCACAACCAATATACCAGATACTCATGGTCACAACCAACCTCACATGCCTCAACGAAAATCAAATCTTAGTAGACTTAGATACATCCAAGTGACCCAACCAACTCACCCCACCTCATTGATATTATAATATTATTTATTATATATATCAAATAATCAACATTAAAATTAACTCCATAAAAGATTTTTGATATTAAAAAATATTAATAATAAAATATTTATTTTGTTCAAATTATTTAATTTTTAAATATCATTATATAAACGACATACTCAAATTCAATATTATATCATATGAATTTTAATTCCAAGGCCATTTGAAATTATATGCTTACTTGTCAAATGAATATATTATGATTTGTATTATAATATACAATATAAGAATATATAATTAATATATTATATGATCTATTATACATATATTTTATATTAATCATATTATTATATTATATTATAAAGTAGACTATATATTATATTATATATTAATATATTATGTATTTTAATATATATTTTAGTGCAACATATTATATATTATAGTCAATCTATTATATATTTTAATTTTAATTTTAATGCCCTAGCATCACATCATAAATATCTATTGAGCTTTTCGTACAACACTTGTTGACTTGTCTAGCCTCACAACAAACGGTCTCAACGTTTACAACCTCAATCTTAATATTGATTGTATGTACTCATGTCAACTTTAAAATTTTATTCAAATCTTAAACCGTAAATTCCAAATTGCTCTTCATTGCTTCTATTTTTTCTAGCGCCATTGTAACAAAAATAATTTATCCATTGCAATCACCAAGACAAAACCCGATCACCTATAGTTGGGCTCTTCAACCAACGAATGTAGAAGTTACTTGATTATAACCAATGGAGTTGCGGTTTTAACATAGACATTGTGCAAAGATGCTATGTCTTTCCACAAAGAATGCAAGCCATCGTAGACTAAAGCATTACATGATGATTCAAAGATCAATTGGTCTGCTCCCATAATCACTTTACACGAACTTATTTTGACATCCAAATACATTCTTATAGATAATGAAAGCAACGAAATATTTCAAGGTAAGCTATCGATTTTTACTCGATTCACTTTACGAAATCCCTTTTACCAATATATAAACTATATATGTATTGTATTATATTTAGTACCATACATAACCACATCATAGTTGCATGCACCCTTCGCAAGACCCAGAGCCGAATGGTTCAAATCCCCATCTTGGAAAATCGTCGGTGCAGATCCAACAGTGCATCCTTCTATCAACAATTATTTATGTACAAGAAGATCACTGTTGCATGAATTAAATGTGAATTGGGGTGAGTGGTCATGGATTTTGTGTGAGGTACAACTATTGATTTACACTCTTTCGCTCTACACAATCCTACTTTTAAAAATAAAAAAATTACATCCTAACATAATTTACCCCTTTGAGACAACTGCAAGTTATTATTATCTCTATAGAAGTAACTATTGCTTTATTTAACATAGTTATATATATTATTTAAAAAATATATAAAAATAAAATAATATTATTTATCTTCTTTTCTCTTTTTTAATTTATATTATTTTCTAGCTTTAAAAAATAAAAATTATATATTAACAATAAACACCTATTAATTCCAAACATATTTAGTCATAAATATATATTTATCAATAAACTAACAATTGTTTCACATTAGCTCGTTTTATGTGGATATTAATGTCCATTTATGGACATCTAGTGATCGCCTTCATTATGTGCGAACGGTCTTCTTGAATGCTCTTTGCCACTTTCAAGGTTATCACCAGCAAGGATATGCATGACAATTGTTTTTATTATCAAGAGGGGGCCTGTGAACAATGAGTAATTCTCCTTCACTTGTAATCACTAAAATCTTGTTACACTTCTTGCAACACACTTGAACACTCATCATTTTATTTAACATGAAGAAAATTGTTCCAACAGGCAGATGGTAGTTCAACTTTTTGCATGGCTTATTCTACTTCTGCATGTGTTTGGCATTTAACCTCTATCATTGTTCTTGCACTTTTAGCCTCGGCATGGTCATTGTTGTGGATACCATTCTCTCATCGTAATTGTCGTGTGCAACGATGGATTTTATATATATATATATATATGAAGAGAGGTTTACAGTTTTCATTGCCATCCTCAATGGGTATATAAAAGATGATGCCATGTTTGATGCAGCAATGAGAGTACCTTCCACAAACAAAAAAGTGGGTTTGTGGAGAAAAATGAAGTAGAGGAAGGAAATGGTGAGGGAACACCATATCTTCAACATTTATGAGCCTCACCATCTCACCAACATTGATTGGTAAGAAAATGAAAATCTGCCAATGTATTTTTGCAACATTTTCTACATATTCTTTGTTCAATGCACAATTTCGTTGTTTTGCATCTGTGTTTTTTTAGTGGGTCTATTTTTTTATTCAATTTTGAGGTTAGATGCAACAAAACGCCATCTGGTCTTGTTGCCATTACGCTGGTGGCCATTGTAGTGGCATGGAACATTTCAGAGCCTTGGGAAGACTGATTTGGTGCTCAGGAGATGTGATACACTACCCGAGAGATGCTATATGGTGTTTGGGAAACTCGAAGCCCCTTTTTACAAACCCATCGCTGCGCGATATTTGTGTAGACCAATGCTAGTACGCAAATTTTATGTTTCCATGGTGTATTATTTTAATTTGCATTCGAATCCAAGCTATTCCAATGTATTGGCGAATGTTGTGTTAAAGGGAGATGTATTGGTGAATGGATTTCTTCTCAATATGCCTGTGTGCTGGTTCTGAATCTAGGGTATTCCAAAGCTAAACATTTATACGATAGTCAAACAAGGTCAAGGTGACATCAACAACTATGGGAATGGCATCTCCAAGGTTTTTTTTATCTCATGTGAAACGAATCTAAGGGGTTGGCGCCCCAATAGAGATGCCTCCGACGTAACTAGCATACCTATCTTAGATAAATCTATGTAAAAGATGTCGAGAGATATCATTTTTGATACGTTTATTCCACTTATGTCACAAATCCAATATACAATAGTCACCTCAAAAATGATATCTCTCGGCGTCTTTTACATAGATTTATATAAGATAAGTATGTTAAGTAGCATCCATGCGTATTGTATATTTATTTTAACATATAATATGATTTTTTTTATAAATTTATAAATGTATAATATACATCACATTAAATCATCCAAAAGTGTAATATACATTACATTAAATCACTCAAAAGTATAATATGCATAAGAAATAAATCACTCAAAAATATAATATATATAAAATAAAAGGCTTAAAACTATAAAATCATTCAATAATCATCAAAATGTGTCATACATATCACATAAAATGTCAAATAATGAATCATTTTATATTCATATAATTAAATTAGTGACGTATATCAATTTTGACTTTTGAAAGAGTCAAACCTTGTGATTTATATATTGTTAATTCCTAAGCCAATTGTAAGGGTAGGTTGTTTTTGTGTCCCCTCTATATTGGTGCAATTGAAATTGTAATTGTTGTATTTTCAAATGATATCCCTGAGTAACTGTCAAACTCAACCATAACATATATCAATGATTCTGATGCGACACTCCTAGGTTTATATAATAATTTATTAGTTACACTAAGAAAATCAAACTATTGTATGAAACATAGACTTGGTGGGGATCGATAACATATATGTTTTGTTGGAATGGATCTTCGTGAGGATTCCATACATGAACAATATAATGGAAGTATTTCTTGGTTCAAGATAAAACTCCATAAATAATTATATGATATTATATATATGTTTCGTTAGTATGGATCGAGTTTATCTTGAGCTGCATTATCTGGTGTTTCAAGAACGATCTATCAATACTGAGTCTGCTTCTTTAGAATTAATATCAACATCAATAATCGTTCAATGATAATGTCTTTGCCTTTGAGATGCTTCACAATGAATTTATTGTCTATTTTCTCTCTCTCCCTTATTCAATTGATTTGAACACATATGCCTTTACAATCTCATCTTGAGATGTTTATTCATGAATTATTTTCATTTTATTGACATGTTTTCTCTTTTTATACCTATCTAAAAATTAAAAAATCTTATCTTATTAGCATGTTTAATTTTTAAATATTAAATGTTGAAAGGAGAAGGTAAAATTAAAGTAGAGGATCAGTAATAATTTAGACGAAAATATTAGTCAAATTAAAGATACATGTAAAGTTCTTTATTATATTGAAATGAGTGAAGATAGTATATTGTAATGAGTGAAGATGATTTGTTGAAATTTGCTTGATGAAATATAGAGAGTATGTTCTATAGCATTTTTTTCAAATGAAGTTCATTTCACCAACTAATATATATTTTATGTGGCAGATATCTTTTTAGAAAGTTGTAAGTCTTGTTTCTTCTAATTCAACAAAATTCATAATTAAGATTTGAAGTTGTGCATGGGGAAATGAGGCATCAATATTGAATATTGCAACCTTAGTTAGTGCAAGTAGTAAAAATAATATTAAATATTTACTCTATCATCATTTTTTCGTTACTTTTTATTTTCAAAATTTTATCTTGATCAATCCATCCCTACAATATATTTGAAAATAATATTTATTTTGAAAATTAATACAGAAATAGATGCTCTATATTATTTTAAAAATAATATTTATTCATTTATTAGATAATTTATAATAAAAACATATGTAAAATTATTTCTTAAATATAATTTGAAATAAATAAATCTTCCTTTTAAAAAACATAATTAAAAAAAAAAAAAACACACATCATATTTGTGTGGCTGCACATTCTTATATAATATTGAAAACAAATAACACTTAATATCTTTTTTCTAAAAACATCACGTTATAAAAACAATTTTAATAATATTTGTAAGTGTTAAAATATTCCGGTACATATTCTTAAACTTTTAGGATAATAAAATTTATCATGGATGATATTATACGTTCTTAAGCTTTTAGGGTAATAAGATTTATCAAAAAGCATTTCCATAAAAATGATATGCATTTCATTTTCCTAATAACCATTCTATGTTCGTTGTTCATCTCTAGTCTTGAGATATGATCCTAAAGTAAATAATACCATTTTTCATGTTCTTTCATACTGTGCATCAAACCCATCATATTAAGAATATTATTATATCATGTTCAAAATAGCATTAGAATGCTCCATTAGTGAATCCCAAGTCACAATAAGATTTATGGCCAATCGACACCCTTATAGCAGCAATCATGGTTAAATTCTTATTTTAAAGCATGATCTTTAAATTCTTATTTTAAATCATGATCTTTAAACCCGATTCTAAACAATTGGTTCTTGTAGTCTCTAAATAGTGGAGAAGAGCACAGAGAATTTAAATTGGAAATGACAAAAATTAGAGTGAATACGCTGATGGAATTTATAAAGTATCCTAGGCAATGGAGGCAGAGCGTAGCAAGCCGTTGAAGCAAATCCCTTATATCCCTAGAACCTTTCTGAAACTTGGTTTTTAGGAATCTTGAAATAATTGAGCTGCCATTCGGTTCTATGAGAAGGTGAAGATTTGACAGGAGAAAAAAGATATAGTTCATAGATGGCAGTCAACAGTGGGACTGCGGTAGCAAGAGTTTGAACAACTTTTACAGAGATCAGATTTTAATTTATTGAGAATACTTAAAAAAATAATTTACAATAAATACTTACTCTACAATTAATTTAGAGTGAATACTTATTCCAATTTTTTTTAACAGTGAATATCTACTTTTCCTTTGCACCTCTTTTTCTTCAATTTTATATATTTCTATCTTTTTTTCTATGTCTTTACGATTATAGATTTTGTTTTATATTTTTAAAACTTGTTTATATGTATAATTTTATATTATGTCGATTCATTTGTATAAATAAATATGTTTAAAAAAATGACGTCGGTTGTTTTTCTTAATCCGGTCACGATATTAGGTTCTTCTTCACCTTCTTTTTCATTGTACAATGTCTCTCAGTATAATAATGTGATCTTGTAGAAGTAGACTTTTGCAGCAGCCTCAGGTTTGTAAGAGATCAAATTTACTTAAAAATAAAGGCATGTTGTAATTCTGCATTCATGTTTTCTTTGTAGTCACAAAGAGTTTTTCACTGATAAAGTCAGTGTTGAGAGTAATTTCCAAATAGAGGGCATTCATGTTTTCTTTGTAGTCACAAGAAGTTTTTGCTAATAAAATCGTCAGTGTTGAGAGTAACTTCCAAATAAAGGACATTTATGTTGTAGCCCTATGGGTTACAATATGATTATGAATATTGATATTGGTTGTTTAACTTTGTTCTATCAGTCCATCTCAAACTTTCTTTCATCGAGTAGGAGAGTTTATATTAGAAGTAACCTCCAACACCAATATGATTATGATGATTGATAGTGGGAGTTTAACTTTGTTCTCTCTCTCCATTTCAAACCTTCATAGGTCGAGTATGAAAGTTTAAACTTGAAGCAATCTCAAACAACATAATTGTGGACTATTTTGTATTTTTGGTTCAAGTGCTGCTTTTGATCTGACACTTTGGTACTGTCTCACACTTTGTTTGTAAGCACTTTTATGCCTTTACTCTTCTTTGGTGTTTTTATTAGCAAAATTTAATATTGAAAATATAGATAATCTGCTATTGTTATGGAGATATCCAGAATGATATGATAGCCAAACAAACATGTTATAGAACTCAATAAAGAAACTAGGTTACAAAATTCTTGTGCAAATAATCAAAGCTCAAATTTGACATTTTTTTTTTTAGACGGATATAATAATGTGATCTTGTCAAAGTAAACTTCTGTAAGAAGCTTAAGTTTGTTGAAGCTTAGGTTTTCAAGTGAACAAATTTACTTAAAACATAGTGCATGATGCAATTCTGCATTCATCTTTTCTTTGTAGTCACAATAACATTTTTACCCATAAAGTCTTTATAGCGATGCAAAAAATAATTTCCAAGGAGTGCATTTATGTTGTAGAGGTTCCAATGACTATGATCATTAATAGTGGGGGTTTAATTTTGTTCTAAAAGCAACATACAATAGCATATTTGTGGAATCTTATTGTATGGTGCTTAGTGTACTTTGGCTTAAGTGTTGTTTTTGTTCTCACGCTTTGGTATTATCTCAACATTTTGTATTGGTTGTAGGTATTTTTATGCTTTCATTTTTTTTTTTTGCACTTTTATTAACAAAATTTAATATTGAAAAATAAGACAATTTATTATTGCTATATAGATATACGTATCTTTAGTGGCCTCCCACCTGAAATGATTTACAAAGTTAAGATAATTCTAAAATAAATGGCTAAACAAGTTGGTGGGTTAACGAAATGTTTGAATATTTTGTTTTGTATTTAGTTTTTGCAAACTAAAGAATGCATTTTCTAAAGTCCTACCTCTAATGGCCCTTTATTTTCTTTACATTTAAAGGAAATAAAATTTGTTTTTTCAAGCTAAAGAATTGCATTTTGCAAAGTCCTATCTCTAATACCCGTTTATTTCACCTGCATTTAAAGAAAATAAAAATTGGAAATTAGAAGATTTCAGCATGTTCTATATCATCCTCTTTAGAGGCAAATTTCAACATTTTCCTATTTTTTGTGGATTAACATTAAATTCCATTTCACATTTTCTTTAATTTTTGTGGATTAACACTAAATTCTATTTCAACATTTTTTTTAAATTTTTTTGGATTAGCACTAAATTCCCAGATACCTGTTGCATTTGTGTGGTGTGCTTATGTTGTATGGATACTCCTATAAGTAGGGATACATATCTAATACACCATATTTTGTGTGTTGGATCTATATAGGGGACAAGTAATCTATTTGGATAGGTTCCATCATATCTATGTTTTATTAAGATGTAGTTGTGATTGTCTATACTTTTATATATCTAAGGATTACTAAACTAAAACTTGTATTAGCCCCATCTTAAATCTACCTTTGCCACTAACACAACAAAAGCCGAACTAAAAAAGATTTTCAATATTGAATAATGCAACAAAATCAAGAATACATGAGGCAAAACTTACAGACCCAAGGGGCAAAAGTCATTAGAAGAACAACTAAAAAACAGTAGAAAAACTAAAGTCATTTCAACACAATAACATAATACCCTTAACCTTGCACATAATTGATGGTTGTTCAAGACATATACAATGAATACCAAAGTTAGAAAACTTGAGCTTCCTTCAAGAAAGCATTCATATATTTGTTGAGTTTTTTAATTTTTTTTTACAACCCTGCATGGTTATCCACATGTCATATCAATTGCACTTTGAAGTCCTTCATATTTTTTACCAAGTCCTTATTTGTAAGAAGAGTAGATTGCATGACCTATTGCATAAATAAGCTTTGAAGCAAAAAATAAAAGCAAAGTCAATGAATAAATACAACTGATAAGAAGTGTTGTTAAAGGAAACAAGAATGACATCTATTTTTTTTCCAAATTTGCATGATTATAATTAGTCCAAGAAATCACATTGTTTGATAATTCCCATTTCAAAAAGTGATTTTTTCCAGCATAGTTTGCTTGTCAAGAGGGCTTGTAAACCATATTGAACTTGATTCCAAATCAATTTGATATATTTGCATGATTAAAAGGCATGCATAATAGTTTCTTTGTTATTGTAGGAAGTGCAAGACAACTTAACCTCCCAAATAAACCCAAGTTTATCAACAACATGCAACTTGTAATGTATCACGCTCCAAGCGAGGAATTGGGCACTAAGCCCGAAGTTTGATCTCCAAACATTGGTGTAGAGTTGGACCCAACTACGCTTGGTGAGATTAAAGCTTCACTTTAGGTTCAATGTTTTTTGAATAAAAATAACAAGCAACAAATTGAGATAGGATATTTTAAGAGGGAGTTGATCAAATCTAACACCATTGGACCACCTCCAATCTTTGATAATGTTATGAAGAATCTCCCCAGACATCTTAATAAGAATATTTTCAAAGATATAACCTTCATATTGTTTAGCTTATTTCACTTTCATTTTAGGTTTTTAAAGGAGAGATTTTCTTGGTGATATAAGGATTTTTCATGGAATGTTTTCCCCTGATATTAGAATTTGACATTGGAAGTGAAGACCGCAATGGGATTACAAGATTCAATGCTTATATTTACAAGATCAACGCGGAAGTAAAGACTGTAATGGGATTACAATATTCAAGGCTCATGTTTACAATATCAACTATAAGTAAAACAAAAACCTTCATTGTTTTCAGATTATATCATTTTATATGTAAAAAGGTTGAAGGATAGTTTTTTTTGGTGAAACAATTATTTTGCAAGTAATTGTATGCACACTACATTAGATTTCGAGGCTCGAAGTGACTATTGAATGGTTTTTTAGGATACAAAGTATATTTTTACAAGATTTAACTGGCTACATGGGGATTTTAGACTATATTTTAGGACTCAAAAGCATCTCCACTTGGACTGCTCTTGGTCACGTCATTACTAGATGAGAAAGGGATTATTTTAGAACATTCTTGTGTAGCAAACATGGATTGAAACTATTGAAGGAGGCATTATGATGTTAATGATATATAAACTTAGCACATATATGGTGACTCCTAATGATGATTAGTAGGTTGTAATTCGCTTTTGAACTTGAAAGTTATAAAAACAACCTTGCCTACTTCCAAGTTACTATACCATGCTCTAATTATTTCTAAGGTTGATATGCAACATTTTGTTTTTTGTTTCACCTTTTCCTTTAAATGCATGTTTGGGTATCTCTATGTTTTATTATCTTCCGAGGCCCCTCAAAACATGTGTATACATACTGGTATGACTATATCTCAGTCTCGTAGGTTCAAACATCAATTTATTTAACGAGTCTATTATATTACTTACCGAGTAAAAAGTGGGTGCATTGAAGTAATTTTCAGTCCTTGATATGTTGTAAGAGGCTGAATGATGTTGTTTAATACTTTAAATATGATTAGCATAGAGGTGCACATGCCTAAAATCTTTTCTCCATATGAATCTATAACACATTTTTGAGATGCACTTTGATCATTTTAAAGGGCAAGTGCTTTGGGTTCTCATTGAGACATTTTGTAGTGTCTTGAAGTAAAAAACACTACCAAAATCCAAAGAACCAAAATTTAATTAGCTATAATACAAATAACTATAATTTAACGAAATATAGCGATTTAAGGTAACTCACATCTTATTCCTTTTTATTGAATTATATTGTCCACAATAAATACTTGACATCTTATTTCTTTTGTTGAATTAAATTGTCCTTATGAAAAGCTCCTACATGTGCAATTTAAGATTGTTGTACCACTTTGTTGAGTTTTAGATCAATTACAAGAAAATTTGATCCATTTTTTCAGAGCTTGTGTGACTTTAGCTCCAATCCATTGCCTCCTGTTTGTAATTCAATCCCTTGTAAGTGTTTTTTCTAACTCTTCATTCTATATGCACCATGACAAAGTTCATATTTAGGCTTGTTCCTTTGTATAAGCCTACATGGTGAAGATACTCATTTTCCTTGTTGAGACCTTGATGGTTTTGTTGCAAGTTATTGATATTTTGGGTTGCTTATTGTATTTTTATCCACAAATCTGATTATAATTTATAGACATGTTTTATATGAATATGACATGGATACAACATTATCGAATTAAAATGTGCTCATGAGATGCTCTTGCTCGTGCAATTTCAATTTCAATGTTGTATTGCCACTATAGTTAGTTTTGGACCAATTATAAGAAAGTAACTTGTCCTATTTTTTTGAAGCTTATGTGACTTTCAATCTTAGTTCCAATCCATTGCCTATAGTTTGTAACACAATTCATTGTAATTTCTTTTTGAATCTTTGTCCTAGATAAGCTCTTAATAAGAGCATATATAGGCTTGTTCTTTTGTAGAACCACAATGGGAAGATATTCCCTTTCCTTGTTGAGGATTTGGTGATGGTTTTGGTATAAATTATTCATTCTTGGGTGCTTATTGTATTTTTATCCACAAATCTAATTCATATTGGGATATGGATAATATAAGAATGTATATCTAATACACCAAAACATTTGTTTTGTGTTTGAATATGGCATGAATACAACATTGGGGTATTGGGGTAAAACCATATTAAAGGACATACCCAATTGCTAATCTAGTATTTAAGGTAAAAAAGTTGTCTTATGATATTTGGTCACTAGTCTTGTATGTTCGCCTATGATGGGTGAAAAACTAGGTAATTTTTTGGTCTGACTAAGACATTAATGTCATAAGAATATCTCATTTATAACATAGATAAAAACTTGATTTATAATAAAATGTAAAATAGTGGAACATTGTGTAGCCCATTCAAAGCATTTCAAACATCAGAGTAGTAAAATGCATTTGAAGACTGCAATCTTAGGCTTTGGAGTGTATTAATCACACTCTAGAAAAATGAGTTTATGGAATGAAAAATTTGAAAGTAGAGTAATTTAGTTCAAATAGGCATCACTGTCAATTAATATATTTCTTACATATATATGTCAAAAGAGAAATAGTAAAATTGCATAATTGTAAGTTTGCAAGTTTGAAGAAACAAACTTGTAAAGTCCAATATGTATATCACATGATTTTTTTAATTTTTTTAATATATGTATACATAAAATTTATTATATACACATTTATCCATTTTGTATTATATCTAGGGGTCTATGAGAAATTGTGATATTTGGATTGGTATCATTATATTTGTAGCCTAGGTGTTGATACAAAAGCAATATTGTGTTTCAAGTAGCTAACACATAAGAGCATTGAGTTTAGACATATTTATTCAATGTGGGCCATTATGTTCTTATGTGTTCATAATTTAAGAAGATAGAAAATAACTACATTTTACGCAATACAATATAAATAAAAAGTGTTATTATATTATATTTTTTTTTACAAATTCAAGTTTATGTAGAAAACTTTTAATTTCACAAGCCTCAACTACCAAGCTCAACTACCAGCTTTTCATACAAATACTCTAAAACTACCTAAAAATATCTTTTAGTCCAAATTGATTAAGATATTTTACTCTATTATAACTAAAACCAAAACTATACTATAAAGTATAATATAAGTTGTTGTCTATTGGATCACAAAATCAAACATTATGCTTGGATTAGGAAGAGGACAAGGTATAAACACTCCAAAATCACTATACTAATATTTTGTTTTGTTAAGGACTCATTGGTGCACCAATTTCCCATATTTTGGATTGGGATGGGTTGTTTGAGCCAACTCATCAAGAGATTTGTCATAGGTCTTTTTACTTAGTTTTCCTTCCTCTTTGGTGCCATCCTTAATGCCCTCATTATGTCTTCTTGATGCCTCAATGACATCCAAAATATTCTTGGGCACTCCTTAACCTTATTATAGGTCCCTTCAATTAGGTTACATTTTATCAACATTATCTGCCATGGCTAAATTAGCTTAATTTATTGATTTATTTTATGCCTTTTTGTCGTTTCCAAACAACAATAATTTATCTACTCTACTTTGCATTCATAAATTAGAAACACACACTTAAGGATTCTTGAAGGGAATAGGGTAAAAGAGATTCACCTTATGCAAATAAGTTGCAACAAAAGTCACAAAGACTTCAGAATAAGGGATTCAATGAGGGAAGTACACCAAGTCTTAGGAGTTCCCTATTATGGTTTGAGGAGTCCTTAACTCTGTTATTGAATCATGGATGCCAATATCTAGTTGTAAGAGCAGTATATAAGGACAAAAATATAGGAGGACGATGCTTTTGTGGGACTGATATTCTTCAATGTTTCTTGCTGCATACTCATTTTAAATAAATTTTAGAGTAATATTTTGATTCATTCAAAAATATTTTTCAGTGTATACTTTGAAAACGAGTTTTGTTCTCACATTGTATGTAGCCTACAAACACGTTATTAAGGAAAATACACTATGTACTTCCCAGTAGTAAAGATAAGTGGATATGATGCTTTCCATGCTTACATGGGCTACTAAGCTACATACATTATAGAAAGGAGCCACTGTAAGATGTCTTGACATGTAATGAACTTCTCATTTACTACTAAAAAATTATTTCTTAACCCTCTTTTTTAGTATAGCTTCTTGGGGATTTTCTTGGGGATAGGGAGTGGGAGTAGAATCTCCTATGTAAAGTTTAATTATTAAAATCTTATTTTTGGGTTCTTTTATTATTCTTTTGCTTGTTTACTCTATGTTGATTTGGTGAAATTATTTTATTTTAAGGTTATTTCTAGTGGTTTCCAATAAATTGAAGGTGAAACTTATAAGGCCCTTATTAATATGATGTTTTAACTTAGAGAGTAGTTTTGTAAAGGATTGGCTATATGATTTTATGAGAAATTATTTATTTTCTCATCACTAAGTGGGTGGTTATCCTCTAGCTTAAAGCTATTATATTTTAGTATGCATTGATATTATGCAAATGCTTAAGGTAGTAAGTATCTACCGCTAATCACTATCGACTCCCCTCATATTTTCTATGTTTATTGTCATCATATTTGTCAGCTATTACACTTGTTGATTTTATTGATGTTATTTTGTTTGGATGTTGTATTGAATTAGTTTACCTATTACTCAATCAACTAAGACTTAAGTCACTTTTGAGATTTTTATCATTGTGCGTGTGCATGTGCATGTTTTTATTTTTGGTCTCAAATGCTCATTGTAATAATTATCATTTGTGTTTGATTAGTACCTACATTAGCAATAGTACTATTGTTTTCAATTTTTGCAATACTTTACATTATATATCGTGTCATGTAAAAATTAAGTTATTTTTCCTATAGTTTGGAAAAGTCTATGTTATCAAATTAGATAATAATATTTATAAAATAAAAAATAATTTTAAAATTTGGAATTTTCATTTAAAATTATTTTCATTGGGCATTTTAAAATAACATGAAAAATTTGTTTGAATTTATGAAAAATTCAATGGATAATTTAATTACCCTTATAAATAACATTATAAAAAGGACTTCCTCCACCTAATAACACTACATACACCCTTTTCTAAGAGTGACATTTTCATGTAATATAGCTTTTCTCTTTTGAAAATTGATTAGCATAATACAAGACTCCCAAATTTATATTAAGGCAATGTAACAAGTGAGATTTGAATTTAGGTAGTAGAATGCTTTCAAGGGAATTTTAATATTTTAATTATATCGATTATTTTTTTGGGCTTTCACCCTCTAGCATCTATTCCCATTAGAAAAAGTTTTTGGTGGTTATCATGCCTTATAAATCATCCTTGTCTCACAATTATTACTAATATGGCATTGAACCCAAATTACAACCCAATTATTATTTATATTAAGTAGTTAAAGTTTTCAAGAGTAATTTTAATTAAATTATTTATTTTTGTGGAATTTTAATACATGTATTTAAAGTAGTCCATTCTAGTTTATAACATTGTTAGGTGTTTTATCATAGCATGCTAATTTATCAACACTTATATTTCCAAGGGATTAAGACATTTTACTCTTGTCCCAATGTGTACTTTTTTAGAGGACAAGTTCAAATGTTATATAATTGAGGACAATAAAAACAAAAATACATATAATTAGTATTAAAGAGTCTATATAGGTTTTTTTATTGATTATTTATATGCAATTTATCATTAAAAAATTATTTATTCATTTATTTAAAACATAATGTAAAATATTTGTTAACCCAAATTTTAAGAAACACATTTTATTTTTGTTAAAGATACCTAGGGAGAGGGCCCTAGCCTAGCAAAAAAATGTCAAAGCACAAGAAAATGTTAGTAAAGTTCAACAATTTAAAAGTGAAGCATATTATCATGCCACTAAAAAAGAGAAAAGAATTATCGAGACCAATTAACCATATCCACACTTAAGTTTTCAAAAATATGACTTCCACATTTCAAACTTCAAAACAACACCAATAATTAATCAATTGTGATTCATTTTTTCAATAGTCAAAATATGAGCACTTGCTATGCAACCAATCTAAATGAGCAAGCTTTTTTTCAACTTACATCACTTAAATCATATATCACAACTCACAATACAACACCCTGACCCAAAAATGAGCCCTATCATGTTTAATATTGCAATTAGCAACAACAACAACATTTCAATAAGAGGTTTCAAGTATGTCAATCATGGTTGTTGAAGGCATATCATGGAACACATCAAAAGAGTTCCTTCTCCCATAAGTAGTTTCTACATCTTTCATCATTTATGTATTAACTATTGAGTAATTACCACATCATTCTTGTCTAGTTCACAACCCACTTTAACATGGTTTAAGTGGCCAAATTCAAACAATATCACGATGAATTAGTCTATAAAGAGTGGCAAGAAAATCATCCGTTAGGTTTTTCGCATTAGGGCTTGCTGCACCACTCTTAGCTCATCCATCCCAGAGAGCCTCCTCATTTTTGGCCTAAGGTACTTTTTGGAGGTCCCAACTGAATGTTAGGTTGAAAGGGAAGGGGAAGGATTGCCCTCACCCAAATCCATCTACATAAATTCTTACATATACAAACAAACATTGTAGGAGTAATTCCACCACAAAGAATAACACAAAAATTTATTGATCTAGGTTCAAATATAGTTATTGCCATGGCAGGAAAGACTTAAGCCCCAAAATATGCCAGTAGGTAGTCTCACAATCTTTACACCAAAGTTCCAAGTCATGCAGTTGATTTAAGTATTTAGCTTACACAAAACACCCACCATTAAATAGACCTAAGATTCTAAACTATAAAAATTCAAGATGATTTACATACATTCCAGGGCATAACACACAAAAATTCATATTTTCAATTTTATAAGAAAATGCAAATTTACAAAAAGGCCACAATCCATTCTCATACAAGCTATAATGCTTTTCATCATGCAAGCTCAAGACTCACAATGACCAAATCCATAGAAATATTGTAGAGAAGGGAGAGGAAAGCTACCTTACCGATTCAAGCCAAAACTTTGCTTTCACCCTCGCCAAACATCACTGCCACCATCTGTTTCTTTAAATGCCTCAACCAAAATAACATTTGCACCTTCTCTAAAACATAATTTCACATGCTTTACACAATTTCCTTGAGCAACTCACTCACCAATTTGAATTTGTCACCTCACAATAATTAATAGCCATTTCAAAAAATGATTGTTCTTATTAGATGTGAGGGTAAAATGGACCCTACTCCTTGATACACTATGAATTAATTAGAAAAAAGGAGGATTCTTATACGAAAACTAAACTACATCTGACACCAAAAGCTCTCTACTGTCATCTAAGGGTTCCTTCTCTTAGAACTGACCAAGTTTTTTAGACAAGGATAATAATTTGATACCTCAATTTGCCAATCTATCTACTAGCTTGTTTCCATCCCATTTAATATGATAAAATATAACTTCACAAATTTAATTACTTAGTCATTTGGATTTGTTTAACAATGCTTTAAGCTTCCATGAGTGAACTCCACCTTCCTTGATTGCATTTATTAATATATGGCTGTTAAATTTGACTACCAATTTCTTCAATCCTTTGGTCACAACAACTTAACAACCATTTTAGTAGTGCCAATACTTTTTCCTGATTGTTGGTGTCTCTCCCCAAATATAAAGCAAAGAGAAGGATAAGTTTCCAAATCTCATCCTAGAAGACACAACCACCCCTATTGGGGATTTGATACCCTTTTTCTACTCCATCAGAAGTTTATCTTCACAAAACCAAATAGATGTGGGAGACAGATAATACTTTCCTTCCCACACAACATAGACCCAACCCCATTATCAAGGAATAACAAACACATATTAACATGTGTATTGATATGATTAATATAATAATGCACAAACAACAATGCCATGGAAAAATTCAATGCTTAACATGAACAAATCACATCGAGTCCTCCTTATTATAGCCATGGGAAAAAAAATTCAATTACAAAAATATAAAAAAACATTCACATATGCACGGGCATACAATTTCAAAAACACCAAAAATGTAGGTATTAAATTCCACATCACTTCCCTTATTTTTATTATTGTTATTGTTATATGGTAATTTTTTAGGGTTGTAATGTTATAATGTTCATGGGTTCCTCCATCAAACCCTTTCTAGCTAAGTATTTGGGTATTCCTCTTTTAGATGGCAGGCCACCAAAGTTCTATAGGAGGATCTTATCAACAAATTCAACTCTAAATTTAACTCATAGAAAGGTAAATGGATTTATTGGTTTGGGAAGTTGAAATTGATATAGTAATGCTTCAGTCCATCCTATTTTATCTAATGTCTATCCTTATTACCCTTGAGAGCATGAAGAACAAAATCAATTCCACAACGAGGAATTTCCTCTCGAATAAAACAACTACTATAAATGCTTATATAATGAAGTGGGAAGAAGTGTGCAAACCCAAAGAAAAAAAGGATGTGGAATTATAATTTTTTTAAAAGTTAATATTTCCCAAGGGAAAAAATGTTTTGGCAAGCCTTCAGAGAAGAGGATGGTTTATAGAGTAAAATCCTTTGAAAGAAATACCTTGATTACCTTGATTCGATCAAAGTTATCTCTTATAACATATGGATAAATGCTCACACATTTGGAACTTTATAGGAAAATATATGTTTATTATTAATAAATTTATCTACTGAGATATAAAGAATGGTAAGTCAGCTGATTTC
Organism: Torreya grandis; assembly: GCA_037957365.1. NCBI lineage: Eukaryota > Viridiplantae > Streptophyta > Pinopsida > Cupressales > Taxaceae > Torreya > Torreya grandis. The sequence goes on along the minus strand of JARHVA010000671.1, from coordinate 2,816,868 downwards.
TCGAGTGAACTTGGAACCAGATGGGTCCTCTCAATAATCACGCTTTGTTTCAAATTTTAGAACATTTATTATCTGAGTGGTGGGGTAGAAAATTTGAGGACTAATAGTTTGAGACTCACAAAGCCTAAGGCAATGATAAGCATAGGAAAGATCCAAGATAAGTGGGTTCTCCTCATGACTGGGAACTTCTCAATACTTTTCACAACTTCCTTCATTCCCAACTTCTTGGTAGCCCTAAGAATACTGACATTATAAAATTAAATGGCCATAATTCAGATGAATTCTCTATGAAATAGGGCTACACCAAGCTTATGGATATGGAAAACATTATGACATGGCCTTATCACAAGTTTTGGAAATCGATTAGTCTTCCAAAATCTAGTGCTTTTATTTGGATTTCCATGAAAAAAAGGCTTTGACCTATGACCAGATTCAAAGAATAGGATTTGAAGGCCCATCAATATGTGTTATTTGAAATGTGTGCAAAGAAACACCAAACCATAGTTTCCTTCACTGCCCATTCTCTTGGAACATATGAAATTTGGTTCTTTAGAAGAATGAAAATTCATTGGGGCTATCTGGGCACTAAACATGATCTAATGTCTAGTTGGCATGAAGAAAAGAAAGTTCAAGTTGATAAAATATAGAAAATGATGACAAAGATGATTTTTTGACATATTTAGAAATAAAGGAACAACAAAATTTTTAGGGATAATCATATCTTCAAGTAAGGCTTATTTGATAAAATAGAATATACTTGCAAATAGATCTTCAAGGAAAAAAACTTGATTCTAAAAGCTAAGGTGGTGGGTGAAGAATAACACATCCTTATTAAATGAGAAACCATGGTATTTCTAGGGCATTCAAGTGCTTATATATCATAATGGTAAATTTATTATGGGTTTTTTTTGTCATTATTCCTAAAACAACTTACAACATGGTAAAGGTTTAAGAACTTATTCAGGGTTTTAAGGTGGCTATTGATTTGAATGTCAATGAAATTGAAGTCAAAAGATATATAGCCTTGTGATCAATGTGATAAATAACATGTGAAGGATAATTCAAAAGATTATAAATATTTTAAATGAAGTTCATAATTTACATGACCACTTAAATTCTACTATCTTCCAACACTGCCATAGAGAAATTTAGTATTTGATAGATCATTTAGATAACATTGGAGGCAATGCTTTGATGAATGAAGATATTATTATTTCTCATAATCCATTGAAGTAGGAGGGGCTCAATAATATCCTTGACAAGGGTCTCAATCACATTGTCTAATTAATATATGAACATCCATATTATGATTTTAAAGTTTAGCATATCTATGCTTGAGGATGAGCTCTCTTATGTTATTTCATATGACAGTTGGATGATGATCGTAATGATTACCATCCACATGTTTGAGGATCATCATTACTTAATTAATATAGGTTTTGAGGTGTGTGAAAGGATATATATAATTTTACTTGCATCCCTTCATTATTCTCTACATCAATTTCATTTTGTCAATCAATCTCTTTATGTTTGTCCCGAGGCTACCTTAAAGTTGAGAAGGATGGTAAGAGGTATTTACTCCCATAAGGAGAAGGTTACGAATAAATTAGGAACTAATAATAAGATGAAATATAATGATTTATGCATATAAGGGTTCTTGAAGAGATATATTTAATCAGTCTATTTAACGATGACATACTTTAAAATATTTAAAACCCTTCTTCTCTTATAGCTAATGACTAAATTGAAGATGTGCTAGGTGATCTTGTGCTAAGTGTTAAGGAAAGGATGTATAATGTTGAGGAGGTTAAAACCCATTTTTATATGACTCTTATTTCCCATAACTATGATGATCTTACATCTGGGTTTATCCAAAAAACCATGCAAAGTCACCGGAAGCACATCTCCAAGCCACTCCTGGTCTCCCTAGTAAGTGAAACAATGAATTGATTTGATATCTTTGATGAGGAATTTAAAAAAAATTAGAGTTAAAATTTGATAAATTTTTGAAAATTTTGGAAGGTTGTAATATCCTCTAAGAACCAAAACACATTTTTTTTCACATCAAAATAGTTTAGGGTTGTATTCATTTGATCAATAATTGAGAAGTGTGTTTAATGGATTCACGTGTGCCTCCATAACATGTGCACACTTCAATCAAAATGGATTTATCATGCAAAATTTCTCTTAGTATGCACCTTGTTATGGAGTAACATGCATAAAATATAAAGGTCAACATGGAGGCTTGGCTAGGCCCATATTATACCACTAAAAATTCCTTGAAATACTCACTAAGATTTTAATTAATAGGTCAAGAGATCAATAATGAAACCCTAGATAAGGTCTCATGATCATTGCCTTTATAGATAGGGTTACCAATGCTGAGTTTTATTTCACAAGGGTAAGGATGGGTACCTATGATGAAAATAAATTTTACCTCAAACATACAAATATGCCTTTATTAGGGAATCAATTCCCTAAGGTTGTCATAATTATACAATGATAATTCAATAAAGTCTAGTTACTTTCAGCATATGTCCTTTACCATATACATGAAATAAAATATGCATGTCACCATATTGGAAAGTGATGTACAATTTTTAAAAAAAGGATCAAACACTTCTTAAGGTTTCCAAAATAATAAAGTATTGAATGTCAACATCCATATTCCAATTCAAATTGTAAGAAAAGTAGATACTAAACCAAGGAATTCCAAACCTTGCTTTTAAATTTAGAAAACCTCCTAACATCATAATGTCCAAAATTTAATTTTCAACACAATTACTTAATGTTTGATCATGCTCAAAATCTTTCCCAACACATTAATTTACTAAGTCAATGTATTGCAATTCCAAACATTCATAAATAATAGAGTATATATTACCATACATTGATTTACATTTGAATTACATAAATAGATAATAGTCCTTGAACAATTGATTCAATTGAATCTTTAAAGAAAATGTTGATTATGCTAGAACCACATAATATAATTGTTGATAGAGAGAGAAGGGAAAATTATAGTCATAAAGTGTCCTACTAAGAGCATAATACACATCTTTATCCAACATCCAAGGCTTTTACCAGCATGAGAATGAACCTTACACTCATTTCATAGTCAACATGATGTAAATGAGTTACACAATCAAAATAACTAAATCATGTATAGGCTTGAGAAAGGGACAAATTTAGGACATAAGATATTTTAACAGAGATTGTGGCAACATATCACATGTAATCTCATCAATATATGCTTAAGAAATGTTCATATATGAATATAATCACATGTAATCTCATCAATATACAAGAAAGAAATGTCCGTTCAATGTACCCATATGAAACCATATAAGGCATATTATAAATATATCAATCCATTCCACTCAATGAGTCCTTAAGGGTGGATGATAAAAACTAGGGTTTTAATATAAAACATTTTTACCAAACACAAATATTACCAACTATCTACATATCCAACAAGCCAAAATCAATAGAGAATCAAACAAGGCAATTAGGGCGACATGTTGGTATTGAGAATCACCTGGAGAAGAGAAAAGAGATGGATCGATATTTAAAGGCCCAAATTCATTGGAAAATCATCCATCCCCTTGTCTTCACCACCTAATTATCCATGCCCACCTAAATTTCATTTCCACATATATTTTATTCATTCTAAAACAACAATATATAAGTATAACAAATGAGGAGCCAAAAATAAACAAACAAACTTACTTCTCACCATCAATGCTTTGCTTTATGTTTCTAAGTTTCCAAATCAATGCCCAGTGTTTTTTTGTTTTTCTCCTTGCTTTCCTTGTTGAGTGGTTATTTTCTCAAACTTTACAAATCCTTCAAATGGCCTTGCCAAAATTTTACTCATTAGTATTTTGAATTATTTTTGGCTTATGGGTAGAGCAGAGATTAAAAATAACATTTTGTTTAGCCTATTACCATGGTGGTAGAGTGTCATAGCCCTCATCGTTTCCACAATTTGTGCAGGTAATGTTCTGTATTATTTTATTTTTATTTTATGTATCTTCCATTCTATTCTTCCCACCTTTTTATTTGCAGTCCATCCTTATTTCTTTGAAAGTCAATGCACTATAAGGTATTTTTTAATCATTAAAACTTTTATAAATATTTCCAATCAAATAATATGTCAAGACATGACCACATGGTCCCATATGTCTACCTAGCACTATAATGTGCTTTAAAATTTTAAAGTACACAATCATCACAAGATTATAAGTACTCCAACACTATAATTTGCCTTCATCGTGATACAAGGTGTATCAACATTTTATTGTTATATGTGCTATTTCAATGCTCTTTTATAATGCACACACTTTATTATTCCTTCTCTATCTTTCCATGGACTATATATTTATAAGTTATTATAAATTTTCAACCTTGAATGCACATAGGCTCACATTCAAACTTGTTATTTATTTGCGTAAGCACACATAGTGTCATCACAAAAATACTAATCAATAACCACTTAGTATAGGGTCACAACAAAAGTATCACAACATAAAACATGCACAATATCTATCTAACACAAAATGAAACATTAAATAACAACTAGGTGAAAAAGTAAATATACTTATGTGCTCATATTACTAATATACACCTGTCTATTGGTGTATAATTTTTTTTCCAAAATCCTTCCCTGCCAAGGTTAGCTCCTCCCCATCAAATGGTACTACTTGAAACATGCACACAAACATCAACAATACCTAAAGAGAAAAGATGAAGTGAAAAATACCATAACTACATAACCAATTTAAACAACTGAAAATAAATAAAAACATTAAATGTTAAATCAAATTAAAACTCAACATATACAAGTAAGCACATAAGAATAGTATAACTCATCTCAGAAAACAAGAATTAATTCTTATTACAATGGTGCTCTAGGAGACTGAACCTGGGATGTTACAAGGGTAATAAAAATTACACCCATATGGGTTGGGTGCTAAATACAATCCCTTAAATGTTGAAGTGGGTCTTTCATTAAGATCTGTATTTAATGCTACATTGAAATCCCAAAAGGGTAGTACTATGTCTTCCATTCTACATGAGGTTGTTCCATGCTATCTCAATAGTATAGGTAATACTTTGGACCTATTCAATTCTGAGAAATTTCATGTCCCCATTCTTGAATGGGTTATTTTTAAAATTATGGTTCTATAAGGTACAAAGGCCACTCAAGCAAAATTTTCAAAAGATACACTAGTTATTTATATTTTATTCAATAACTTTAATTCAGTGGATTATGGTGTGGTTGATCTCTAGGTTTGTTGGAAAAAAGTATTTATACATGGGTGGCTCTAAAGAATTATACAAGATGTTGATGTAAGGTAATGGGTTTGGGTTATTATATGACATTATGCTTTGGTTTTTATTTCCTAATCTCCCCACTCATAATTTATCCTATGATTGTTTTTAGTTTTGTTGATCACATGCAATGGCTAGTAGCCATTTGTATGTTTTTCATAATTTATTGTTAGATGGTATGGGTCTAGGTGTAGGATTTGGTTAAGTATTTTTTATATTTGGTTACTTGTTTTAGACATATTTTTTAATTTTATCTTTCATGCTACATATTCCATCTTTTGTATACAGGTGAAGGTCAATGCTTTGTTTATATAATTAAAAAAATGCTAAGGTTTTTGTTACATCTTGATTTCTCTCTAAGTTAATTTACCTAATTATCTATGGATTATTATGGTTGTTAAATTGATTAATTATTATTTAATTAAGTTGTAAGTCATATGCTGTTATGAGATAGTTATATGTTGCTTTGATTACATGATTAAATTACTATGAGTTAGTTTTATTTGTATATTCTTTACATTATGATCATGTTAGTTTTTATAGTAGTATTTGATCGATATATATCATGATATTACAGGCTAATTACCTTCTTGTCGTGAGTTGGATGTAAGATAGATCCATCCATTATAGCATGACAAAGGCATATATGGAGGTGTTAGGGGATGATAGAAGAACAACTAGGAACCCACACGCACACCACGATAGTTAGCATTATTTAAATTATTAGCTATAGTATGTCATATTGTACTAGCTGCATTGGGTGATCAATTATGTGATTTAGTTATGATCTAGTTTTGAGTTTAATGCTTATGTGGATCTAATTGTGTGATTGCATTATGGATGTAGTACATAGATTTAGTGCATAATGATACTTTATAATCATGTCATTTTATTGTATTCATGATTACAGATGATATTACTTTAATGAGTAAGTAAACATGTTTGTTTAGTATTTACTTACTGTTGCTTATAGAGTAGCTAGAGTGTCTTTATAATGTCTTAATATATTAGCTGGTTATTATATGATATTCAGGAAATATCATTATTTCAGTTTAATGCCTTTGTGTATACAAGATAGTAAATACATTTGGATAGTCTATATAGTAGTAATGACAAACAACTATATTGTTATAATATCATTATGTTGATGTTGGTATAATTGTTGTTTGATTTGTTATTATAGTCAAAGCTTGTTATGACTTTACATTAGCCACTTTATTATTGAAAGCTATGTTGATATTGATCCTTGATAATATGATTAAATAACTACCTAAACTATCCTATGAACTAACCCCTTGCACTATTTAAATGCATAGACATGGGTGCTATGTTAAGTAGACTTGCAAAGTGATAGTTATCATTAACAATGATTTTAATAGTGGAATTTTAAAAGTCTAACCATGTACACGTTAAGTCAAATGACCATGAAAATTTTGGATTAAAATAATGATTAAAAACTATAGAAAATTTGAGTGAATTAGGACTTTTTGTCTGTGTTAAACTCAAGTTTAAACATATTGTTTGATTTAATAATTCTTCATGCGAGTTAGTGGACTATTGTTCTACTGATATATTTATGCCATGCACAGTTATGGTCTTGTTCTTAACCAAGGAAAATAGGAAAAAATAGTGGTAGTCACGTGGAGAATAAAATAAATAAAAAGGAAAAAGGGGGATGAGATTTGACAAAGAGAGAGAAAATGATGGAGAACAATGATTATAGGAAGAAAAGGAAGGACCTCAAGTCAGTTTTAGTAGGCAAGAATAAATTTATGAAAGCTTTATCACGTGGGTAATGCATTTAAATTTTTGGATGATAAAACAAAAGTATTTCATTATGATTGCATAAAAGGGTTTTAATAGTTTACACTTGCTAAAAATATTTAAATGGATAAAGATTGGGCCCTGTGGATGTTTCAGCCATCCATAAAACCCAATCTATATCCTAGAAAACCCAAAAACCAAAACCCTAGGTCTATATGCAATTTTGGCAATGCGAATTAAATTGTGTATGAAGTTCATGTGGAAAATTGGAATGAAATGGGGTTGTTTAAAACTTATAATTTTATCTAAAAGAAATATATGTGTGGGTATATATAGGGGTATGCATATTTATACCCTATAGGTCTTTATTGACATGGAGTATATATATATATATATATGCATATATATGTATGTATATATATATATATCTATATATATACATATGTATATATATACATATATATACATATGTATATATATACATATATACATATATACATACACACACACACACACACACACACACACACACACACACACACACACACACACACACACATACATATACTCCGTGTCAATAAAGTTGGTAATGCATTTAAATTTTTGGATGATAAAATAAAAGTATTTCATTATGATTGCATAAAAGGGTTTTAATAGTTTACACTTGCTAAAAATATTTAAATGGATAAATATTGGGCCTTGTGGATGTTTCAGCCATCCATAAAACCCAATATATATCCTAGAAAACCCCAAAACCAAAACCCTAGGTCTATATGCAATTTTGGCAATGCGAATTAAATTGTGTATGAAGTTCATGTGGAAAATTGGAATGAAATGGGGTTGTTTAAAACTTATAATTTTATCTAAAAGAAATATATCTGTGGGTATATATAGGGGTATGCATATTTATACCCTATAGGTCTTTATTGACATGGAGTGTGTGTGTGTGTATATATATATATGTATATATATATGTACACACACACACACACACACACACACACACACACACACACACACACACACACACACACACACACACACTCTAGAGTATATATGTACATGCAACATTTAGTGTAGATATGTATATCAGTTTGAGTAGAGGTACAATGAACATCATTAGGGATTAGAATCTATTTTATGGAAACGTGTCAAGGTATATTGAGTTAAATATAATCTATTTGCATTTGAATGTGAACCCTTGGCTGAGTCTTAGTTAGACCACGGGATTTTTATAGTGTGTTTTGTGTATATATGAATTTGTGCTATAATATATTTGTTGATTGAGTATTGTTTATTTAACATAATAGTGAACATTATATGGATGAGCATTGGTTATGAACTTAAGTATGAACATTGGGGAGTTGCATATGAATATATTAGTAAACCTATGTTTTTATCAAGTAATATAAATGAAATAGAAATCAGTTACATACAGTGAGACTGGGAAATCTACTTACAATTTTAGGGGTTTATTTTCCTTTTTCAAAGTCATTATTAGGCATTTGGTTGAATTGTTATTGGTCTCTATATGATCTAGATTTTTGGGTTGCATTTTGAATATGGGTAATAAATACGTTAATGTGACGAGTAAATTATTAAGATAATTTAACTTAAGAATTCATATATATAGTCTACATATTGAAATTTTCATAATATGCTAGATTAAGACGAATGCGTCTATGAGTTATGAAGTATATATATGAGGATTTTATGATGACGGACTTAGAACTTGATAATAAAGTGAAACTGTATATTAAGATAACTGTGTTGACTTCATTAGTTGTATAGTTTATTGTTTATACAAAACATGAAGATAAAATAGTTGAAGTATTTTATTTGAGATAAATACACATTGGATTGGATATTTTTTTCATTTGTTTTTAATTGGAAGGTAGGGATGGTAGAAGTGTACCGTATGCCATACATGTCTTTACTAGTTTTTGTCTGAGTATATACATATAGGGAATACATAATGTAATGAGCCATCACAATCATAGTTTATGTATACCCTATAACTATGTATTCATTTATCAGATGAACAATACAAAAATTAATAATGATGTATTTAGTCATCATGATTGTACCATAAGATATGTTTGAAAATTGATGAGACATTTTAAGTGAGTATAAATATATATGAAATATCATTGTATAAATCAACTAAGTACAGATACTTGTATATAACTTATATTTGAATGAGGAAATAATGTAATAATACATAAATATAGCATATATTATATGTATGAGAAGCATGCTTGTAAATATGGTATATGGTTTGTTTGTTAAGCGAGTTATATAATATGTGATGCATAATACCATAACTGAATGCATACAACTCATTATATGTGAACAAGGTTAACATGAAAATTGAATTATTGTATAATTCTGAGCATTAAATTGAATTATGATTGATTATTTTATTTTGTAAGTTTTGCATATGGAAATGAATTGAGATAGATATTGATATCTTAGATAGTTTAATATTGGAGTTACTTTGATAATTAGTAGCTTGTAAACTAAGTATAATTATACCCAGTTGGTATGTCCTATTAGGACTTTCCTTGTTTATGCATATTATTTTTGAAATAAATAATATGTTTGAGATTCATTTCATATGTTTGATGGACTAAATATATGTACTTTGATTATTTCTATACTTAGCATGTTTAATGTTTGCTGATAGAATTTAATCCATTTGAATCTATTGATTATGTTTTAAATTAACCAAATTTTGCATTTTTGGTAGTAAATAAGTTGGGAGATAGACTTCCCTAGATCACTTAGCATCACTAATGTAAGATGAAGGTAATCTGATCAAGTGGTGTATATGAATTTGACTAATCCTAGAGATCATCAAATATTTGAATAATTTGGCCAAAGTAATGTTTAGTTAAACATTGTCATTTCATATGTATGATTTACATGTTTTTGCAATATCATGTTAGAACATATTTTATTTATGGTACTCATCATGTTTTAAAAATCTTACATCACATGGGTACTAGCTTGTCTCTCTAGATTTCCACTTCATCACTATCTACCCATCCATGAAGAGAGGATCATTCCCTAGTTAGGGGATTGTGCAAGGGATCGATGGTCCGTGGTTGGTGTATAAAAATGCTCAGATGATGCTCTCCCTCCCTAAAATATTATTTTTTTAGAGACCACACTTGAGATTACTATAGATACTCGAGTTCATGAGACTCATACTCTGTGGAGCCTTGTATCTTGTATTGTATTTATTATTGTGACATTATTTTTGATGAAAATGTAAAATATGTATACATTGTACATTCAAAATAATGGATGTAATATTATACCAGCAGTGGCTAGAATTATGTACTTAATTTTTGAAATTTATGTAGTTATGTTTTGCTTATTTATATCATAGTGATCAATAACTGAATAGATTATTACATAGCTATTTAATGGTTAACATAATCAGTATGTTTAATTTAAGATCACTAATTATATTCTCATGGTAAATTCTAAAGATGAATATGTGGAATTAATATATATATATATATATATATATATATATATATATATTACATTATTATAATAAATCCTAGTGGGGATGTTACATTGTGGTATCAGAGCTACAATTCAAATTATAAGACTTAATGAGTCCACTAATATTTTCTTATCCTTCTATTTATCAAAAAAGAGAATGGTGTGATCTAGAGAATCCAGTGAGGGTAATTAAAATGTAAATGATAATAATATTTCATTTGATCCTAACTAATTTTCCATTGAGTAGACAACAAAGTTGGATCAGATTCTCGCAGCCATGACTAAAACTAGGGACTGAATCGTAGCTCTAGAATAAGAAATTTGACCATGAGGAGGAAGCCCATTAGGATGTACCTGAAGAGCATCCTACTAAGTAAAAAATTATTCAATATCAGAGGTATGAGGAAGTGCCTTAAGATGCGAGAGATCATCTAGCTACAAAATTAGCTAGAGATATGAAAAAGGTGAATCCACTTAAGTTTGATGGAACTATTTTGGGAGATAGATTTGGAGTATGGATGACTAAGATGGAGAAGTATTTTGAGATTTGAAACTAATATGAAGTCATTAAAGTAGTTTGGGGAGATTTTTAGTTGTATAGTGAAGTAGCTATGTGGTGGGCCAACAATAAGTTGGAAATTAATCTTAAATCTAATACCACCACATGGATTAGTTTGTGATATTGTTTAGATCATGATGGCTTCCACAGTTTTACTTTGATCAAAATCTTACATATTTTTAAAATCTTAAGCAAGGAGACCTAATGATGAATGAATATTGGAAAATTTTTACCAAACTTTTAAAGTATATACCTCAGTATTAGGAAGATGAGAGGTGCATAATTAAGAAGTTCATCATGGGATTAAAACCCCAGATTGGTGGTGAAGTGGATGTTCATAGACCATAAACCATGGATCAGATCTTCAAGAATGCAGTCAAGTAAAAATAGAAGTTGAAATATCTTGCTTAGGTTAGAGATAAGTTTAAGAAAAAGTTTTGAATTTCTAAACTAACTTTCAAAAAGAACTAGAAGCAGAGTGGAGACTCCAAGAGTCAATTCAAGAGTCATAATACTAGATTTAATAGTGGTTTAGGTAGTTTCAAAGGTGGTTTCAAGGGAAACCAACAGTTTGATAAAAAATTATCACCTGGAGGTTGATTTATTTTTGGATGTGACCATTTTGTTCATGAGTGTACCTATGATAAGTCAAAGAATAAAGGTTCTACTCCTCAATAGGGAACATTTCATAAATAGATACATGTAGCAATTGAAAATTGGTAAGCCAAATTCTAAGCTTAAACTATAGAACTGTTATGTATTTTTTTTGAACATCTAGTTTCTATTTTTATAGATACAAGTGATACATAATGTTTTATATCTCTTAGAATATTTAATAAGTTACCTAAAAAAGCTGGAGTAATGGAAAATGCATGGTGGGTACAATGGGAATGAGTATAGGGTCAAGGTTGGCAAGTGTTTAGTTGAGGCTGAGATTAGGTTACCCTAATTCACAATAGTAGTGGATCTCTATGTAGATCTACTAGGGTCATATGATGTGATCGTAGGAGTCAATTAGCTTGCGAGGCATAATGACAAGGTGGACTACTATCTAAAGAAGGTTGATTGTCAAGATGATATTGGAAATTAGACACAAATTTAGTGTGAGTAAAGGGTGTTAAAGCTTAGGTACATTTCTACATTATAATTCAAGAAGGCTCAAGGCAAAGGATTCCAAACATTTATCATTAATATAAATAAAATGGAGGAATCTAAGGAACCATCCCTTGAAGATTATCTTTTTCTTAAGAATTTTCATGATGTGTTTGTATAAGAATTGTTAGGATTTCCTCCTAAATGTGAGTTTGATTTCTCAATAAATATCATACTTATATTGAAATTGTAGTCTAAGGCACCACCATATAGGATGACAACCACTAAATTGGTTGAATTGAATTCTCAACTCTAGGAGTTATTATCAAAAGGGTTGATTAGACCATGTGTGTCATTGTGGGGTGAACCAATTATCTTAATCAAGAATAAGGATAGTACTCTTTGCCTTTATATCGATTATAGAATATTGAATAAGGTGGAAATCAAAATTAGATATCGGCTATGTCGTATAAATGATCTTTTTGATCAGATGTGAGGGGAAATAATATTTTCTAAGATTGATCTTAGATCAGGATATTATTAGTTGAGGAAATTCCAAAAATAACTTTTAGAAATCAATATGGGCACTATGAGGTCATAGTGTTATCATTTGGGTTGACAAATGCTTCGATAATATTTAAGAATATTATGAATAGTGTGTTCAGAGATTATCTAGATCATTTTACTTTAGTCTTTATCTATGACATTCTTATATATTCTAAGGATGAAGAAGAGCATCTTCAACATCTAAAACTACTCTTATAACATTTGCAAAAGCACAAGTTGTATGGCAAGTTGTCCAAGTGTGCATTTTTTTAAAATAAAGTGTAATATCTAAGACATATTATCTCTATGGATGGCATTTTAATAGATCCATAAAATGTAAGATCCATATGGAGTGGCCAACACCAAATAATGTCCATGAGGTAAGAAGTTTCATGGGATTAGTAGGCTATTACAAGAAATTCATTTTTAATTTTTCTAAGATAACTAATCTGATTACCTTTCTATAGCGTAAGAACCTAAAATTTATCTAGTCAGGTAAGTGTGAAATATATTTTTAGAAATTGAAAATGAGGCTTAATTTAGCACCAGTGCTAAGAGATCTTGATCATAATGGTCAATTCTCAGTGGTCACAAATGCATTTGGGGATGGACTTGGAAGAGTTGTTATATAGGATGGTGTAATGGTAGCCTACAAATCAAGGAAACTAAAACCTTATGAGGTGAACTATGCCCCTTATGACTTAGAACTTATAGAAATTATTTATGCTTTATAAGTTTGGAGGTATTATTTATTGGAAAAACTGTTTGATCTCAAGACTAATAACTTAGGACGTAAATACATATTCACCCAATCAAATCTAAATGTTCATCAAAGACATTGGTTAGAGTTCTTATCTAATTATTATTTTTATATCAACTATATCAAAGGCAAGGAAAATAAATTAGTTGATACCCTAAGTCATAGGAGGTACATAGCAGTTATGGTTTCTATCAAGAGTACTATTAGGGATCAAGTGATCAAATTTTTGTTAGGAGATGAATTCTATGATCAGGTTAGGAAAGCATTGTCTGAGAATATTCAAAATCCTAAGTATAAAGGATTCATAATAGAGAATGCTAGTCTTATATGGTATAATAGAAGGATGTATGTACTAGATAAAGAAAATCTGAGGAGCACAGTGCTAAAATAACTGCATAATACCCCTTATTCAAGATATTTAGGAGTAATCAAGCTCATTATAGAGCTTAGACCACTTTATTTCTAGAAGCGAATCAATAAAGATGTAGTGGACATTATGTCTCATTATCTAGAATATCAACATGTGACACTTGAACATATGCATCTAGATATATTGTTGTATTAACATGACATACCAAAATGGAAGTGGGAGGTGATCAATATGGACTTTGTCTAAGGATTAACATTATCATAGAATAAGCATGACATGATCTTGGTAGTTGACAAACTAAACAAGGTAGCTGATTTTATTCCAAGTAAACTGAATGATGATGTACACACTCTTGCAAAGAGATTCATAAAAGAAGTGTATCAGTTGCATTGATTTCTAGAGAAGATAATTTTGAATCATGGTCTGAGGATGGCATTTAGGTTTTGGTTAACTTTGAATTTAGCTTTGGGTATGTAACTAAACTTCAACACTGCATATCACCCATAAATTGAGCATTAGAGTGAGTTAATTAGGTGTTAAAGGATATCCTTTGTATGTATTGTATGAATCATCAATATAAGTGAGATTAGTATGTTTCATTGGTTGAGTTTGTTTAAAATAATTCATACAAATTTGCTATTAAGATGACACAGTTTGAAGCATTATATGAAAGAAGGTGTAGGGCACCAATCAATTAGGATAGGTTGGAAGATAGGGTAATATTTGGACCTAATATGCTTTTAAAAATGGAATATCAAGTCAAGATAATCAAGCAGAGGTTGGGCAAGGCCAATGATAAACATAAGAGTTATGATGATCTAAAAAAAATAGCTAGGTAATTTTCAATAGGTGATAAAGTGTTTCTATGGGTTAAGTCTTAGAAAAGCTTGATTAAATTATGGAAGTTAGTGAAACTTTCACTAAGATATGTGGGATCTTTCAAGGTTTTGGAAGTGGTTAACCCTATAGAGTATATACTTGCAATACTACTAGCAATAGGATTATTGTATAATATTTTTCATGTATCTTATCTTAACAATTATATAATTGATCCTTCACATGTGTTGGATTCAAATGCTTTGTAGGTTCTAGATCCTAGGATGGTCATGGTAAAACCAATCAGAGTAATTGATACTCATAAACTTCATTTGTGTAATAGATAATTATCATAGTGCAAGGTCCTATGGGACCAATACTCTAAGGATAACACCACTTGAGAGGACTATGATGAGTTCTAAAATCTATTTCTACATTTGTTTGCTTGATTTACTGCTTCATATAATATTATTATTATGCTGAATAATATTTTTAATTCAAAACTAGTATTTAAATAAGTGTCATCAGGATGATGACCAGATTTAGGATTTATCTCTAAGTTAATTTACCTGATTATCCATAGATTTTTATAGTTATTAAATTAATTAATTATTATTTAATTAAGATATAAGACATATGCTATTATGGGATAATTGCATGTGTGAACAAGGAATTTAACATAGAGGGGACGTTAGTCTTGTGTTAGTCTCATAAAAGTAATGAAATGTACAGACTAAAATATTGACACCTCTAGCCTAGACACTAAGGAGAGCTCAGGTAATAAAATTAAATGAAAGCACAATAAAAACATAAAAGAAGCAAGTTTTTTACCTTCCTTTGAGCCTCAAATAGCTTGTTGAATGGCTTGCTTGACTTGTGCATCAAGAAGTCTTTGACAATGAATCTTGTTTGGCTCGTTCTCTCCTTGGCACCTTGGCTTTGATGTTTCTTGGATTAAGAATTTGACATGGTAACCTTACTTTCAAAGTTTGTGTCTCTCCAAATTAGCATTATAACTTTGGCTTATGAGATCTTATAAATGAATAGGCATGGCCTTGTATTTATAGCCTTAGGAATTAATTCTCACCCAAGGTGAGTTAAGTTTAGGTTTATAATGGGTTCAAATTAAACTTATGCGAGTTAAAACTAACTCCACTTGAGTTAATAGTTTTCAAGTAATTATGATTTCCAATTACTAGGTATGGCTATCAAATTATATATTTTAAGATATTTTCAAAGAGCTTGACAACTCATAAAGATAATGATAAAAAGCCTAGATATTTTGATTTTTGGAATTTCTATTTTTAAATATTCATTGATTATAAATGGATAATTTGACTAGGAATTTAATCTTGTTTAATTAGATAATTGATTTTTATTATCCTTTTAGCTCTTTCAATATTTAATTTAAGTGTGAAAGTTCTCCACTTAATAGGTCCATAGGCCAAATTGATAGTTGTTATGCCATAAGGTGATTAGGGATGAATCCATGAGAGGTTATTGTTACATATTATAGAATACCCAAATCAAGGATGTCTCAACATGATTTTGAGATTTGATGAATGATAAACAAGTAAATTTGGAATGTTTAGTAATTTCTAGGCTTAATTTGCAATGGTTGGTAGAAATCAGTCTGAAGTTCGATTGAAGCCCAGTTGTGGCCAATTTTAAGTGTCTACAGTTTGCCCCTATTTGGGAAGGCATTGCAAGCTATGAGAATAATAACATCTTCTCAAATAATGAAAAAGGCCATTATGAAGAAAATAAGATAATTATTGAAGAAGAAGATCCAAATAATGTTTGGAAAGCCTACAATGATCCCCCCTTAAGGGAGTGGCTGACAAATATGATTGATGGATAGTCCCTCGAAAAGAAACAAGAATAAGAAAGAAATTAACTAATGGGCGAGATTAATCCAATCGAGATAATGCTTGCACATATTTGATTTAAAAGATACTAATTTTCTCAAAGGCAATTATAATCAGTAACAAAGGTTGAGATATTGATTTGACCAAAGGCAGTTATAATCAATGGCATAGGCACATGTCCTTATAGGGTAGATGAGTCAAAATAATGATTTGACCATAGGTGGTTATAATCATTAAGATGACTTGGATTAAATAATGAATATTTATTGTGCCCCAGTGGGGCAGATTGGAAAGTATAACTCAAAGATATAACCTATCATATAGATTAAAGATGAGTGGGTGCAAACATAGATGTGATGGTCTAATGACTTAAGAAGCCACAAATAACTAAGTACATGAGGATGCAAAAAGTGATGAAAGAGATAAGGGAAGAATAAAGGTGGCCAAGCAGACTTGAGATATGTAATATATCCAAGCACTACGAACATAGTTGAAATAGACCTCAAGCTAATGTAGTTCACCCAGAAGCAAGATACAATAGAATGAGGAATAGAATAATAAAAATTGATCAATGTGAATGATTCATTTATACCTGACAATGTGGAGATGCTTGTCCTTATTAGTATTGATATAACTAGAATGGTCAATGGGTTGATTTGATCAAGGAGGGTGGGAGGATTTGCCAAGGTTACAAAGAAGAATTTTTTATTTCTCTATTACTTATAAGATTCCTTGAGCTAATTTTTACTGTATCACATAATGGTATGCACTATGATAGAAAACACCATGATATCTTAGCTAAAACATGCATAAGGACCGACTCTCAATTTAATAAATAACTAAAAATAATTCAATAATGCTAAAAAACATGATGACAATATTGAAATATGAATATGGCTGGACTCAAGAATAATGCACAAGGAATCACCTAATGAACACATATAGACTGAGTCAAGGCACAACAACAAAAACAAAAAAACATGAAAACAAACAAACAAACAACTAAGCAAATAAACACATAGAAAACTTAAAAGTAAAAGCAACAAAAAGTATCCCGTCATCAACCGAGTCAAAAACTACATGTGAAGACTCAATGAAATGATAAACAAGTGGTGCCCCCAAGCAAGGATACATGCCAAAGGAAGGTCATACCCCTAATGGCAATGGAATGTATTGGAAATAATAATGGATTTTCCCCAGTAAGGTGGATCAAGGATGACTGACTAAGTTCAAATAAGCCAAATGTTTTTAGATTTTGAGGTTATATATCTCTCGAGGAGATGGTAAGTTGATTTGCTAATTTTTAAGATTTTGAAATGTTTATAATGTTCTTTGGAATTTTTTAAGTATCTCAACTTGATTAAGAATTATAAGACATAGAATGGTCCAACTCACAAAATTGAAAGAGCATGGCTTAGGTTTCTCATAAAATGGAGAGAGCATTGGAAATAGGGTGACTAAACTGACCTTAATGTAAATTAAGCATTGCATATATAGTCCCATTAAGATCTCAAGTTGTGGTAGTTCAACCTGACATAAAAGGTAATGAGATCTGACCTGCTAATAGTTAGTTCATAAATTTAGGAAAATGGCAAGGCAAATGATAATATTAAGGGTGAGGTGATGCAATAATGCATGGTAAAGGTGTTTTTCCTAATTTACCCATAGGTTGTTATAATTATGAAATAATAACATAGGTCAGTGAAACTAATTTACCCATAGGCAGTTATAATTAGTAACACAAGGTGGAACACTAATTTTTCCAAAGGCATTTAAAAGCAGTAACACAATCAAGCATAAATGAAATATGTAATTTATAGATCCACTGCCATACTGCTTTCATATACTACCATTTAAACATGTAATTTTGAAACTAGATCAGAATCCCTTTACAAAAGGTGTTGAAAGAACCAATAAAACCAAGGTCAAAAGGGTTAGGTAGGGCTGATCAATTTTTTTTAGTCAATAGGGAAGGTATGGTAGAATGGTATATGGTAAAACATAAAGAAGATGATAAGAAGACAATTTACAGTAATGGGAATAGGTTTTCCCCCAAGTGATAAGGTAAGGTAAATGACAGGGTATAAAATAATGGCATGGCAAATGGCAACTGAAAATGACAAGGTAAATGGAAAATGAAAATGATAAGGTAAATGGCAAATGAAAATGGTAAGATAAATGTTTATGTTGTTCTTGCTGATGTGGAGATGCACATCCTAATCAAAATATGATACAATTAGAATAATCAATTATGTCAATTGCTAGCCCACCCTTGTCTGAATAGCTGCTCTGTTAAAAACCTACTATAAATTTGGACTCCAATAATGTTTTTGTGATCTTTATTGGTCATTAATTCTATTTCCTTCAAACATAAAGACAAGATATATTCGTAGCCTCTGCAAGGAAAAGGGTATCCAAGGATGGTAAACACAAACAAATATTAAATAATAGGTTTGATTTGGTAATGTAAAGGTAGATGATAATGGAATATGTAATGGTTGGGAAATAAATGAAGATAAAGATTTTTAGGCACACACAATGTTATTGATTTCAAATTTGACATAACTTTAGATGTGGTGGGGCTAAATAATTCTAAATATGTTATTAATAGGACAACCAATTTTTTCTATTATTTAGGGCTAAGAGTAGCCACCATCTGATTATACTATAGATTAGAAGCTGTATTGATGTTATCTTTGATAATGTCTTCATCAAGTAGTGAAGAACTATTATGCTCAACTATTGGCACCTCAATTAGGTTTTCCCCAATGAAGTTGTCTTGATTATCCCATATCACATTTGAGAAAGTTTCACTAAGGAATATTGACTTTTGACTTCCATTATCTTCTAGCACCTTCAAAAAAGTTTTACTAGAATAAGCTGAGTTTGGACTTTGATTGTCCCTTAATGCATCTGAAAAGGTTTCACTAGGGGATTGTTCTTCTTCTACATGAATTAGATGTTGGTCCCCCTAATATTCTATAATTGATATGTCACTATGGATGCAATTCAATAAGGTATGATTATGTCAATCCTAATCGACACTTGTAGGAGGTGAAATGTCAATATAATGGCTATGTTTAGTGGTGTTAATAGCCTATGGAATGGTAATGGAATGGGAAGAGGCAACACAATCCTCATTGAAGATACTAGGAGAACTTGTGTCGATGATGAAGTAATCATCCTCAAAAACCATGGAAGGATCACAAATATATTCAAATTGATCTATAAGGCATGCATAACCAATATTGTAATAACCATGAATGTATTCTGATTCTGAAGCTAATTCTAACTCAAGGGACTCTGAATCTAATGTTGAGACTGACATTGATTCTATTTTTGATGCTAAATCTTATGTCAGTTTAAGAATATAACCTAACTTTGACATTGATTTTTTATTTGGTGCGGATGCTACTATAATGATGTCTTGTTGAATGTTTGGTATTAGACAAGTAACAGCCTGTGATGGCAGTACAGGCTCCTTAAAGATTGCTTTGTCAAAGTGGGACTCCTCAACAAGGGGAAAAGGTCAAGAGATAACTCAATAAAGACTGGCTTATCAAAGGGAAGCTATTAAAAAATAGGAAAATGGTCAAGATAATGATTACCCAAAGGTGATTATAATCATTAATAAGTGACTAAGTAAAGACTGGTTTGTTAGAGTGAGACTCCTTGACAATAAGTATAATATCAAAAGGTGATTCATCATAGGTTGAATTATCACAAATAGGTGTTTCAAAAAAAACACCATGGCTTGGTTGGTTCCCTTGGCCTTGGTTTAGAAGTAGTTATAAAATACCAATTTTGAAAATAGCTTGGTCTTCGAATGATTGGATCTATTAGAGGGGTAATGATTGGCATGATTATAGCTTGAGGAATGGAATCAATTTTTTAAAGTGTGGGAAGGTTAGCAATGGATGAAGAATGGTTGGTGGTTGGATAATGATAGGCTTATCTATGATGGGCTTAATAAAGGTTGGTTTTTAGCCTAGGATGGTATTTGTGACCCATCTATTCATAAGTGCACAACTTTATTGGGATAAAGAACTACCATACTTGGAAGGGACTCAAATTTTAATGATAGAGCATTGAAAATATTGGTTGCTTACAAAATCTAAAGGATTAGATCCTATAATGGTAATGGTAGGACATTGTGAAGTTTGGTTGCTTACACAAGCCAAAGGATGAGGTCCTAGAATGGTAATAGTAGGGTATTACGAAGCTTTTTTAATTGCACAATCCAATTGGTGAATTACTAGAATGGTAATGGTAGGGCATTGTGGAGCTTGGTTTCTCACACAATCCGAAGGAGGGTTAATGGTATAGGTGGAGGGTTGGGTACCATTAGCATTGAAAGGGTAAACTTGGTACGTTAATCAACCCAAACAAGGTGTCACCACATACTTTTCTTGTATATCTTAACTTTGTTCCCCATATTGAGTAGTTTAAGGAGGATATGGATCCATATCACAAATCAGATCATCACCATAAGGGTATTAAACAAAGTTATCTTGTGTGAACATGTTATCATAACCTGAATTTTACATGGATTTGATATAAGTGTAACGAGACATATCCAAAGCAATGATGAACATTCCATAAAAGGCCTAGAGTTATACAAACTCTAAAAAATAATGTGCAAAGGACAAATGGTCCAAACATAGTCTAACTTGGTCTAAGGAATGGATCTATATTTCCAAAAAGGTTTAGTGCTAAAACTTGGTATAAAATAGTCTAATGTCATATGCCTAATGTCAAATGTCTTACACAAACAGTCAAGCAGATGAAATAAAAAATGGAATGCCAAACCTAGGTAAAAAGTGTTTCAAACAAGTCTAATCTAGGTTTAAAGAAATAAAATGTTAGTTATTTTGGAAAATAAGACACAAAAGTTAGGCTCAAAATAGGTATTGCTAGGTCTTTTGTAAAAGGCACAAAAGCTAGACTTTAAACAAAATAAGGTAATAAATTTAATCTAACAAATTTGAAAAACTTTGGAATAAAATAGGCATTTAGATTTAAATATAAACTTGGTCAATTGGTATAAGGCATGAAATTTTAGGCATATGGAAGATAGACTACTTCTCCCAAATATAGGCACAAATAATAGTTTCAAATTGAATAAAAAATTAACCTAAGTTACACAACCCAAAAAGTGAAAGATCGATGTCTAGGACAAAATTACACAAGGTATAGGAAAAAATCAATCAATGTTTGGATTTGAACTTGTCAGAGTTGATTTCAAATTTAACTTAGAAAACTAGGCATCTCAAAATAGATAACAAATTAAACAAGAGTGACATAATGACACTAGGTATAGATCCAAAAGGAACACATGGATTTGGTTTCAAAATTAGAGATTTGGACACAAGACATACAAGTATATGAAATGATTCAAGTAGCGTAATGATATTATCATGCTCTAAATATGTGATCAATAGTTTGTTTCCATAAGATTTTATAATGAATTGGGTAACATAATGTTACCCTTTTCCAACAAGTGACACATACAACAAAGTTTGTGAAAAGACTAAAGCAAAGGTACAATGTCAAATGGATGGTGTAATACCTCCTAAAAAAATGGAGTAATGTATAAATAAGACTCATTTTGATGTGGTAAGATAAACAAATAGTTTAGACTCAAGACCAAGTAAGAAAAGGATGAAATGACACAAACACTTAAGTGTAACATCCTAAATCTTAAAACTGATAAGGTTGAATAATACTGTCAAATTCTATCAATATAATAGATCTTAAAAGGATTTTAATTGTTAATCCAAAAAGTAAATGTGTATGAAAAATAGGGTTTTAACCTCCCTCTTATCTCAAGAGTTTATACTATGACATATAACTTCAAGCTACTTGTCCTACATCAACAATATGTCCGTAACAAATGGGGTTGTTTTGAACCATCAATTTTCACTCATTTCTAGATGGTCCCAAGTGTGGAAAAAACTAGAGATGCAATAAATTTTTTTGGATCTATGTCAACTGGCTTGTTGTGAAAAGGTATTTTCCTTTTCAAAACCACTACATTCATTACTTGTTTAGTGTAGTATGATGACCGAGTTATCCATACATTTTGAGATTGAGTACCACTACTGGAGCTTATTTTAACTGCTCAAAACAAGCATCCCAGTGGGTCACCTTCAATTTATATACCCCACCATGAAGTGGGGTTGAAATGATGCTAAGAGATGAATTATCGTGTCAACCTTCCCTAGAGAACCCATGAGGAGGCAATGAAATCCCACTCATGAGCCAAAATGCATACAAATAAAAATAAATGAAAATACTTTATGGTCATTTTAGGGTCACCCAAACCATATGGATTTGGGGAGGGATTTAGAAAATTTATTTCACACTTTTGGACTAAAGCGACAAAGGCAAATAATTATCATTTTTGATCACTCGAGTTCCCTAAAGGGGATGGGGGAGAGCATACACACGTCACTCATCTTGCTTAAAAAAACACTTTAATCAAATAAGCATGAAAATGAAACTCTTAAGAGTATTTAGCTAATGTGAGAGTTCATTTTAATCACCAAAATGAAGTGTGTTATTAAGTTTGATCCCTTTGGAATTTTTTGTTTGATAAAACTTTCAATTTTTTTGAAAACAATTAAGGCATGAAAAAAACTAAGCTCATTTTAAGCACCAAAGGCAATGTGTGTAAGATTTTAAACATGATTAAACTTTGATTTTTCCACCTCAGGACCTAAAATTTGTTAGAGGGTTTTTATTCTTAGAATCCCAAAGTCAAGTGAGAAAATAACATCTTAAAATTAGCTCTCAAGTTTTATGATTGTCTTCTTAGAGACAGATCATCATTGATCCACACAGGGATCGATATCGATCCATAAAGATCGACATCAATCTGGTAGATCATTGATATTTCCTATAAAAACATAGGTTCATTTTTGATAGAAAAATGTTTAAAAAATTAGATCAAAACCAAAATATCTCCCTATATCCTTCAAGAAATGAGTCAGATAAATAATATGTAGGTTTTTAGACACAAAATGAAGATATAAAGATCAAGAAAAACTCGAGTTAGTTATGTCTCCGCCATGATCTATTTTTTTCATAGGGATCATGGTCAATCTTGGTAAGTGACATTAATATAAAAAATTGGCTTCGATCCCTATCAATTTAAAAATAAAATGGCTTCGATTCTTACAACCTATGAGTTGCTAAAAATAGAAAAACATGAAAAATGAAGTTAAAACTCAAATTTTGAAGATTTTTAAGCATCCATTAGGAAAAATAAAAGCAACATTTTAATCTCCTTGATTTTATGGGATGATTGAGTTCCACTAGGTGTGATATCATGTGAACAAGGAATTTAACATAGAGGAGAGGTTATTTTTGTGTTAGTCTCATAAAACCAATGAAATAAACACACTAAAATCCTGACACCTCAAACCTAGACAGTAGGAAGAGCTTAGGTAACAAAACTAAATGAAGGCACAATAAAAACGTAAAAGAAACAAGTATTTTACCTTCCTTGGAGCCCTAAATGGGAATTTTTGAATGGCTTTCTTGGTTTGTGCATCAATAAGTCTTTGACAATGAAACTTCCTTGGATCCTTCTCTCCTTGACACCTTGGATTTGATATTACTTGGCTTAAGAATTTGGCATGGTAACCTTAATTTCAAAGTTTGTCTCTCTCCAAATTAACATTATAATTTTGGCTTATGATATCTTATAAATGAATAGGCATGGTCTTGTATCTATAGCTTTAGGAATTAACACTCACCCAAGGTGAGTTAAGGTTGAGTTTAGACTTGAAATAGGTTCAAACTAAACCTAGGTGAGTTAAAACTAACTCTAATTGAGTTAATAGTTGTCAAGTAATTATGATTTGTAATTACTAGGCATGGATCTCAAATTATATATTTTAAGATATTTTCAAAGAGCTTGACAACTCATAAAGGCAATGATGAAAATGCTGAATATTTTAATTTTTGGAATTTTGATTTTTAGATATTCATTAATTGTAAATAGATAATTCAACTAGGAAATTAATATTGTTTAATTAGATAATTGATTTTGATTAGCCTTTTATCTCTTTCAATATTTAATTATAGTATGCAAGTTCCCTAATTTATAGGTCCATAGGCCAAATTGATAGTTGTTATGCCACAAGGTGATTAGGGATGAATCCAAGATAGGTTATTATTGCATATGATAGAATACCCCAATCAAGGATGTCTAAACATTATTTTGAGCTTTGATGAATGATGCACAAGTGAATTTGGGATGTTTAGTGATTCCCAGGCTTAATTTGTAATGGTTGGTAGGAATTGGTTTGAAGTCCAGTCGAAGACTAGTTGTGGCTAGTTTTAAGTGTCTATAATATGTTGCTTTGATTACATAATTAAATTACTATGAATTAGCTATATTTTAATAGTATTTAAATTATAATCATGTTGTTAGTTTTTACAGTAGTATTTGATGGATATATATCATGATATTATAGGCTAACTACCTTCTTGTAGCGAGTTGGATGCAGGATAGATCAATCCCTCAGAGCATGACAGAGGGAGAACATCATCAGAGAGAGTGGTGTAGACAGGTGTTGGGGGATCATAGAGGAACAAATTGAAACCCACACACACACCATGATATTTAGCATTATTTATATGCATTATTTGAATTGTTAGCTATAGTATGTCATATTGTGTTATCTATATTTGGGTAATCAATTATGTACGTTAGTTATGATATAGTTTTCAATGTAATGCTTATGTGGATCTAATTGTGTGATTAAATTATAGATGTAGTACATAGATTTAGTGCATAATGCTACTTTATAATAATGTCATTTTATTGTATTCATGATTGTGGATGATATTACTTTAACAAGTAAATTTATTTATTTAGTATTTACTTACTGCTTCTTATGGACTAGCTAGAGTGTCTTTATAATGTCTTAATACATTAGCTGGTTATTATATGATATTCAGGAAATATCATTATTTCAAATTAATGAATTTATGTATACAAGATAGTCAATAAATTTGGATAGTTTATATAGTAGTAATGACAAACAACTATATTGTTATAATATCATTATGTTGACGTTGGTATAATGGTTATTTGATTTGTTATTATAGTGAACGATTATTATGACTTTACATTAGTCACTTTGTTATTAGAAGCTATGCTAATATTGATCCTTGTTAATAGGATTAAATAACTACCTAAATATCCTATGAACTAACCCATAGTAGTGTTTGAATGCATAGACATGGGCGTTATGTTAAGTAGACTTGTGAAGTGATAGTTATCATAAAAAATGATTTTAATATTGGAATTTTAAAAGTCTATCCATAGGCATGTTAAGTCAAATGACCATGTAGATTTTGGATTAAAATAATGATTTAAAACTATGGAAATTTTGAGTGAATTAGGGATTTTTATCTTTTTTAAACTTAAGTTTATCCATATCATTTAATTTAATAATTATTCATGTGAGTTGGTGGACTGTTGATCTATTGATATATTTCTACCATGCAGAGCTCTAGTCTTAGTCTTGACTAAAGATAATAGGAGAAATTAGTGGCAGTCAGGTGGAGAAGAAGAGAAATAAAAAGGAAAAAGGGGGATGAGATTTGACAAAGAGAAAGAACAGTGAAGAATAATGATATCGGGAAGAAAAGGAAGGAGCTTGAATCAATTTTAGTAGGGAAGGATGAAGTTTTGAAAACTCTATTACGTTGGTAATGAATTTGAATTCTTGGATGATAAAACCCAAATATTTAATTATTATTGCATAAAAGGATTTTAGTCATTGACACTTTATAAAAATATATAATTGGATAAATATAGAACCCAATATATATCATAAAAAACCTAGAAACCTAAACCCTAGATTTGTATGCAATTTTGGAAATGCAAATTAAATTGTGTATGAAGGTCATGTGGAAAATTGGAATGAAATGGGGTTGTTTAAAACTTAGAATTTTGTCTAAAATAAATATATGTGTGGGTATATACATGGGTACATATATATATATATATATATATATATATATATATATATCCTATAGGTCTTTGTTGACTTGGAGTATATATACATACCAAAGTATATATGTACGCAAAAAAGTTAGTGTATATATGTATATCAATTTAAGTTGAGGTATAATGATGAATGTCATTAGGGATTTGAATCCATTTTATGGAAACATGCCAAGGTATATTGATTTAAATACACATTGTTTATGTTTCAATGTGAACCCTTGGCTGAGTCTTAGTTGGACCGTAGGTTTTTTGTAATGTGTCCTGTGTATGTATGTTTTATGCTCAAATATATTTGTTGACTGAGTATTGCTTATTTAACACAATGAAAAATATCATATGGATGAGCATTGGTTATGAACTTAAGTATGGACATTGGGGAATTGCATGTGAATATATTAGTAAACCTATGTTTTTATCGAGTCATATAAATGAAATAGAAATCCATTACATACAATGAGACTGGGAAATTTACCTATAGTTTTAAGGGTTTATTTTCCTATTTCAAATTTATTATTAGGCATATGGTCAAATTTTTATTGGTATTTATATGATCTAGATTTAGGGGTTACATTTTGAACATGGGTAATATATACTTTAGTGTGATAGGGAATTATTAAGATAATTTAACTTGAGAATTCATATATATATATATAAATCCTCTATATATTTAAATTATCATAATATAATCAATTAAGATGAATGCATATATGAGTTATGAAGTATATATATGATCATGTTATGATGACAAACTTAGAACTTGACAATAAAGTGAAACTATATATTAAGATAACTATGTCGAATTCATTAGTTGTATAATTTATTATTTATACAAAAACATGAAGATAAAATAATTGAAGTACTGCATTTGAGATTTAAATACACATTGGATTGGATATGTTTTTCATTTGTTTTTAATTGGAAGGCAGGGATGGTAGAAGTGTACTGTATACCATACATGTCTTTACTAGTTTTTGTCTAAATATAAACATATAAGGAATACATAATGTAATAAGCCATCATAATCATAGTATGTGTATACCTTGTATCTTTGTATTCATTCATTGGATAAATAATACATCAATTAATAATGGTGTATTCATTCATCATGACTGTGCTATAAGATATGTTTGAAAATTGATGAGACATTTTAAGTGAGTACAAATATATATATATGAAATATCTTTGTATAAATAAACTAAATACTCATACTTGTATATAACGTATACCTGAATGAGGAAATAATGTAATAATCTATAAATATAGAATATATTATATGTATGAGAAGTATGCTTGTAAATATGGTATATATTTTATTTGTTAAATGAGTTATATAATCTGTGATGCAAAATACCACTTAATGCATACAACTCATTATATGTGAAAAGGGTTAACATGAAAATTGAATTATTGTTTAATTTTGAGCATTGAATTGATTTATGATTGATTGTTGTATTTTGTAAGTTTTAAATATGGAAATGAAATTAGATAGAAATTGATATCTTAGATAGTTAAATATTGTAGTTACTTTGATAATTAGTAGCTTGTAAACTAAGTATAATTATACCCAAATGGTAAGTCCTATTACGATTGTACTTGTTTACATGTATTATTTTTGAATAAATAATATGTTTGAGATTCATTACATATTTTTGATGGACTAAATGTATGTCCTTTGATTATTTCCATACTTATCATGTTTTATGCTTGCTAATAAGAAGTAATCCATTTAAATTTGTTGGTTATGTTTTAAATTAACCAAATCTTGCATTGCTAGTACTAAATAAGCTAGGAGATAGACTTACCTAACTTATTTAGCATCACCAATGCAAGATGAGGGTAATTCGATCAAGTGGTGTGTATAAAGTTGACTGATCCTAGAGATCATTAACTATTTAAAAAATTTGGTCAAATTAATATTTATTTAAACATTGTAATTTAATATTTATAATTTAAATGTTTATGTAATATCATGTTAGAACATATTTTATATATGGTACACATCATGTTTTAAAAATCTTACAACACATAGATACTAGCTTATCTCTTTGTATTCCTACACCATCACTATCTACCCATCTATGAAGGGAGGTCTATTCCCTAGTTGGGGGATTGTGTGGGGATTAATGGTCTGTGATTGGTGTAGAAAAGTGCTCAGATGATGCTCTCCCTCCCCACAGTAGTTACATCATTAGATACTACACTTTAGATTAATATAGATATTAGAGTTCATGAGACTCATGCTCTATGGAGCCTTGTATCTTATATTGTATTTATTGTTGTGACACTATTATTAATGAAAATGTAATACATGTATACATTATACATTTACAATAGTGACTATAATATTGTACCAGTAGTGGCTAGAATTATGTAATTACTTTTTAAAATATATGGAGTTATGTTTTGCTTATTTATATCATAGTGATCAGTAATTGAAAAAAATGTTACATACCTATTTAATGGTTAACATAATCAATATGTTTAATTTAAGATCACTAATTAGATTCTCATGGTGAATTCTAAAAAATAATACATGGAATTAATTATTAATATTATTTTTACGTTATTCTAGTATATCCTAGCGGGGATGTTACAATTTTGAAGATCATTTTCTTATCTAATATTAACCATTATCTTCTAAACATAAATATATTCAATGTGATTGGAAGGAGTCCCACTACCAACTCATAACAAGAAATTTCATAGATTGACACCTGGGTTTAAACCCAAATTTATGTACATAAGGGTTAGGTAGTGGTGGCCTATTTATGTTGAGGAAAATTGAAGCCCCATGAACCCACTTAGTTAGGGAGATAGATTTCATAGTCCCTGTGAATATTTAAGCACATGCAATTAATAGTAATAAAAATGGAAAAATGTGACCAATATTATACATAAGTTACACATATTATAGATTCTTTATTTCAACATGCTCCACTCTACAATTATATAATAAATTAGAAAATCAAACACAAAATCAATGTGAAAGGAATTAAAAATTGTGTTGATAATTACATTGGATTTTGTTATGCCCTATTTTTAAAGTTCCATTCTAAATTAATTATTTTTATTATTTTAAATTATAAGACTAAAAAAACCAAAATAAGATTTTAATATTTTTTCTCTTATTGAA
The DNA here is from genome assembly GCA_037957365.1 of Torreya grandis. Classification (NCBI taxonomy): domain Eukaryota; kingdom Viridiplantae; phylum Streptophyta; class Pinopsida; order Cupressales; family Taxaceae; genus Torreya; species Torreya grandis. Next base: position 2,787,083 of record JARHVA010000671.1, on the reverse strand, counting down.
GAGTTTATTTGAAGTGATCCTCAATTATATGCCATAAAAATTGAGTTAATGTTATACCTAGCCAAAATAGTATTTTGTCAAGCCAATCCAACTCCAAATATCTTATGTTTTAATATTTTGATTCTATTATTGGCTTGTAATGTTGAATTTAACTATCTAGGTTTAATGTTTTACTTATACATTATTTTTGTGTCATAACATCTCTAATGGGAATCAATATTGGTATGCTTGTGAATATGAATATATTATTAATGTCCAATAGTAACCATAATAGGTTAATATGACTGAAATGAAGTACATTTCATATTATAACATGTAAGAGAAAAAGGAGATAAAACATATAAAAATAAGAGCTAAGTTGTTGAGATATTTCCTTAAACGACTCATGATTATTGAGTAGAACAATGGGTCTATTTGAGCCTCTAAAATTAAGGTTAAAGAAGGGACTCTAAAGTTGAACCATGAAGCAAGGGTTTTTGATGAGAAATACTAAAGAGGTCAAATATATCTTGTGTCATCTCTTTGATGAATATAAATACACATATTTGATCCTTATAATGAAAATATATCATAGTTGAGATCCTTGATTTCCTCTAAAGAGACAATAAAACTTTCCACATATCTCATAATATACTAGACACCTAAATACAAAATGTTCCTATAGTTTTGTTTCATTATTGAAAAGCTTACATGTGTGATGATGTTATTAAAGAATATGATTTGAATCTATGTAAAGATGATGAGAGCATAGCTGTAATTGACCTAAATGAAATCTCAAACTAAAAGAGAGCCTAATTTACCTGGAGTAATAATACATTCATTTTTATTTGAAGATAATGCTCCATGTAGTGATGCATTATTATTTTTAACAAATTTGATGGTTCTATCTAAGTTGATTTTATGTAGAATTTATAAATATAATCTTTGATGCCTCTATGAATATATTTTTTCAACATGTAGGAAACATTGATAGAAAAGGCATTAGGAGGTAGATGATTAATATCAATAATAATTCCATTTAGGAAAGACATACATTGGGAAAATCAAGTGTTCTTGATGCCTTGTTCATACAACTTCATATATGATTCAAGATCCTTAAATGGATATCTATTATGCCCAATTTCTATATTTTCCATACATATTAAATGAAAAACAACTAAAATATGAAGGGTATGGGGTGCCAAATCTAAAAAAATAATTACAAATAAAACTAAATTTTTCTATAAATTTTTTTAGATAGCTTTGAAATAATAATTATATCACCTTGGTACGAACTGGTATGATGAATTCTAGGTCCCAAAATATCACAACCTATAGGCACCTAAATTTTAGATTAGACACTTTAGAAACATCAAATTATGCACTTTTGGACATGTTTTGAGTTTTCATACATATTTAAATCTTTTGCACACTCTCCCATATATTTCTACCCACCTATTGTTTTAGAAGACATAATTTACCAAATACACACATTTAGGATTACCCTATTATATGTAATAACCTTACATTATCTTAAATAGATAATCTTCATATCTTAGATCACTAATTTTAACTCCCAAGATAGTGTCAATAGTAGTCAAACAATTGTAGTTTCATTGCATGTGTTTTCCTTGGCTAATTATGTCCAAGAACACTTAACATTTATTTTTCAAATTATGAAGTATCCATTAGATCTACGTAGATATGTTTCATGGGTTAATCATAGTATGAAATTTAAATGAGTCAGATATAAATACAAATAAACTATAAGGGCACACCCACTTGGTGGACATCTTAGCAAGTCCTAACAAAAAATTGAGAAATCAATTAACACTCTCTTAAGACATTAACATAAATACATGCATATTTAAATATCCCTTAAAATATTATCCTTAGATAAAATTCTGAATACAAGCACAAATACAAGTTTCATGGTGCCAAGTGTTAAAATCTAAACTTTACATTGTATTCTAGATTAATAATGATGGTGCACATACACACCTAGGTGGAAGAACTACATATGGGTTGAGCCCTCTTTACGGTATTAGAATATAGGAAACAATTATTCATTTAGTGGGAGTGGTTGGGGCTATCCAATCTAATATAATAATACCATTTTCAAGGGTCATCTTGGTGTCAAAAGTGAGATTAGGGGTTTAAAGCAAAGAAAAGGAAAATAGAGATCAATGCATATGACTAAAATAAAGCACACACACAAAAGGTATCTATAGGTGCAAGTGAAATAGTCTAAGGTGTCATACACCTGCATGGTCAATAATGACACTACTGAAAGGTTTGGATAGTGCCAATCACTGTAGGGGTTTGAGTTTCACCAACAATGTTTATTTGGGTTTGGATTTCTTGTTTATTGATCGAAGTAGTTACAGAGAGTTTTAGGGAAAGTGATAAAAAAGAGAAAAACAATATTAGAATCAGCTTAATACCTCTCTTTTATAGTGATTTGTAAATTTTAAATGATCTAAGTGAATATCAATATGCTATTTTAAATTTAAATTTGTATGATTATTTCCCTATTTTATTGAATCTAAATATTCATAGTTTTAATTCATTTAGATCACACAAATCTAAAATAAGAAAAACATTTTAGTGAACTCAATCATTAACTTGAGTGTGACAAAGCCTAAGTATTTTATACCTTAGGGTTTCATCATTTATTAGGGTTTTAATTTTAGATATAATTTTTGATTCTCCTTTGATAATCAATAATTTATGCATTTTTCCATACTTTTATTGATAATTTCATGAACATATTCTATACCATCTAAGAATTTTAGATCTCTTAAACCTATAAGGTGAAGTGCTAGGTTAAGTGGTGTTGTAATTGATCATTATCATATTCCCTTTATCTAATCATGAATTTGTGTGCAATCTAAAATGGATGAAACAAAAATTCCTGCTTATATTGGTGCAAATATTGATAAAAAACACATAGATGTAGAGGAATGTGTTATCAACAAAGTTATGCCTAACCTTAAAAATGTTTATGAAGATGATAATTAATATCATGGTAAAAAAAATCTAAATGAGCTTAATGGTGTAGATCCTACACAAGTAGAAACACTTTAATTTTTTTGAAATTGAATTAGTACGCAACCTAATGACTTAGATAAAATATTAAACATTATCCTATAGGTTAATAATATAAATAATGCTAAGGAAGCCACATATTATGAACAATAATATGTTTTATAGGATACTAATCCATCTTTTAGAGGCAAAAATAACACAATAGGTGTTTAGACCATTATTTATACTGATACTATTCATGTGTCTACACCTATGGTTATAAAAGTGATACAAATACTTAGTGAGGGGGAAACATACTTTAGCCCTCAAATTTATATTGTTATCCCTACACAACATATGTTTGTGTCTCCTAGGCTTGCTACTCATGTGATATCACATATTTTTAGCCAATATCTTATACCTAATAATAAAGAGTTTATACAAAATCTTCTCGATCTTCACTACAAGGTTTTTGAACTAGAATAAGGTTATTATAGATGAGATCATTAAATTTTTTATCAAGTATTATTACACATCCATTTGGCCCTAGATATTCCCACTTATGATTTTACTACATGCTTTTTTACACCAAATATTACACATATAATGGTAAAGGTGATATATAATAACATCTTAGAGCTTTCCATGTAGCATACTTATATTATCTCTCTAATGATAAGTTATTATCAAAGATTTTTATTAGGAGCCTTAAGGACTATGCCTTATAATGGTTTTAGGTTATTCCTATCCAATTGGATTATGCTTCCAATCCTTAAGATGATCAATTATTATCTCACTTTTATATTAATATAAGTGAGAAAGACTCATATGCTCAAATTGTAAAACTCAAGCAAGGACCTAATGACTATGTGCTTCGTTATAAGACCATACTCTCAAAAATGAAAAATCTTATGGATGATAATGAATTTCAAGACATATTAAATTAAAACTTACTTGAACCTATCCATGAATATATTATGTTCAAACATGTCTGATATTTTGATGACATGTGTCATACAGTTAAAGATAGTGAAATTAAGCTAATTTCCATAAATAATTTAAAGTACATAATTAAACATCCCAAATGTTTTAATGCCAAGTTTCAAATCAAACCAAATTTGAAATCCAAGATTAATGTTATTAATAATGAGGCTAAAACAAAAGTTAATTTAGTTTCACAACCTACTAATAGGATTTTCCTTTGAACTCCTCAAAGGAAGCAATTCACATGATTATTAAAATCTACTTATAATGTGTTACAAAATCTATTCAAGTGAAATAAATCATATATCTCCCTCTACCAATGAAGGTTGATATGAAAAATGTACTGTAGACACTTCATTTTAATCACTTATGTGTTTAAATTTCAATCAAAAATGACTTTCCATATTCACATGCAAATTTAACTAGAAAACACCAATGGACCTAATCTACTTGCACAACTATCATTTTTACCCAAAATCATAATTACACATCCTTGATTGGGGAAATGGATTGTATTGTATCTTTAATCTTGTCTAGTGCATCTTGAATCAAATCAATCCTTTGTAAATGTCTTCACAGGACAATTAAGTGAATACTTGATTGACATAATAAACATTTCAAATTATACCATTATTCTAATTATTAATTAATCATCTTGATTAATTAGCCTAATAATTCCTCTAATGAAAAATTCCAAGAATTTAGAATTATCTATTTTCATAAAATCAAAATTAAATTATTGCCTAATATAGGTGATGTCACTCAAGGAAGTCAATGAGAAATATGAGTACAAGAAAGCACTTACACCCCTCTTACACACTCTTCCTCACACTTGTCTTACACTCTCTAAGAGGAAAAATGACTGCACTTTTCTTTCAACATGCCTTACACACTACAAAAGGACTTAAATGACATATCTTACATACTCCATGTGTGTGATCATGAGTTTGAAGAATCATCCTCTGGCATTGATCTTGATCTCAAATCAATGGTTCAAAAAGTTCCCAATAGTCTATAAATACAAGGGCCTTTCTCCATGATAGAAAAGCTTATTCATGCAAACTTATTCTACCAAATCATACAAGAAACTTCAACCAATTCTTATGCCAATCCAAGCCAAGAATCAAGTGTAGACAATGAGAGGAGCTTCTCACATGCATAATCAAGTATTTCCAAAGACTCTATAGCCTACAATCCAAGCTCAACCTCTTCAAATTGATTCTCAAGAAAATATTCCAAGGAGGTATAAATGTTGTTTTTGTCTTCTAATGTGCATTTCTTGCTTATTTTCCATATAGCTCACCATAAGGATTAGGCTTGAGATGTTAGTTCTTCAAGTTGATTTTGATTTCATTCATTAATAGATTGACTAACCTCTCTTTGATTTATAATATATATAATGGCATACCCAATGGGACTCGAAGGACATGACACACCCCAAAAGCTTTTCTAGACCATTTACATTCTTCTAATTACTAAAATTAACCTTACAATCAAGTTAATTCACCCTTTTTCTTCAATAATCTATTAAAGTCTATTATATACCAATTAGTGAAATTTTTACTACATAACTAAAAAAATGAAACAAACTTCAACAAAATCATTACTTTTAGTAATGAAATAATTGCATGTGCTTTAACTCTATTTTCTATGTAAATCTTAAATTTTGATATTCGATCCATCTTCAATGAAATCATCACTAGCAGTGGAAAAATCATGTGTCTAGTTTTTTTAATTATTTTCTAAGCAGGAGAAAACAAATAAATTGACACTTGTATCAACAAAATCATGGTCAACATTCATGAAATCATTTGGTCAACATTTGTGAAATTGTCACCAACTTTAATGAAATTATTGCTTGCAATGGTGAAATCATTTTTATACCTCCATATTCTTCCTTTTCAACTTTATATTATATTTTATATCCTCTTTTCTCTGTTAATGGTCTTCAATTTCAGTTTTTCTTACCTATGTGTTTCTATTTATTTATTCTGACTATGTTTTCTAAAACAATGAAATTAGAGGAAACTTTAATGAAATTATTTTCACTGTAGTGAAATTATTTTGGTATTTATGACTATTTTATATGTAGGTCAACATCATCAAAATTAAATTTGAAATCAATGAAAGCATTCAATAATTCATGAAATCATTTCTGTACCATTTTATATTCTAACTATGTTTTCTATATAATAATGAATTTAGAGATAAAATCAATGAAATCAATCTATATAACTCTGAAATCATTTCGTGGCGAAAATGAAACCTATACAAACTTTGTTTTCAAGCTCCTTGCTAGCTCAAAATCATATTTTTAAAACTTCTAATCATTTGTGTGGCAAGACCTTGATCTAAAATTGGGTTTTAGATTTTAAGCAAAACACTTTTTTTTTACACATCTCGATTTGGGTTTAAAATGAATTCACATTTTCATTTGGGTTATAAGAAAAAAATGTTTATTTTCTAAGTTATTTTATTTCATATAAGTTTTTTCTTCTTGATTGTTTGAGTTTTTTGTGGGGATTCTTTGCACATATGCTCTCCCATTGTGGGTGACCAGAAAATGTAAAGTTTTAATTTGCTTTATACCCTTCTTTTATTTTAACTGCATGGGGTGGAGTTAACTGCCTTCTTGTAGTTCCTAGGGGTCCATTGAATATGAATTCACATCATAGCATCATACTAACCTCATTAGCCAATAGGGTATAAAAATTGAGGCTATGTCAATGGTATTTTAGCTAAAAGGTCCCTTAGAGCTTGATTTTTCCAGTAGACTTCATTGAAATCTTACGATTGAAGTGGTTACAAAGGAACTAAACCATTTGGTGAGTGGTTCGTTAAATCTTGACATCTAATTGATGGATATTTTTATGCCCATGTATCTCAAGGTATATTGAGAACATATAGAAAGCTAAGTTAAAACTTTTGAGACCATATTTTATTGTAGAACATTCATTGACGTAGGGGTATGAAAGTAACAACCCATGAATATCACCTTACTTGTAAAAACCTTTTAAGAGAAGGGTGAGATTAAAACACCACTAATAATTGCAATAATTTATTTAAATAATTTTAAATTGTATAATCCTCTCTTAAAAAAAGTATATCGAAGGTTCAAATGAATATGATGCAAACCCATGTTGGTTATTATAATTATCTTGTAATGATTATGTGTTATTAATTTATTATTTTATCTAAACCTTATTTATATTTGAAACCAAATCAAACAAAACCAAGTCTAAATCCAAAACATTTTTATACACACAAAACAAGGTGTTACTCTACCAAATTTATGGGTCAACAAAAGTGACATGTCAAACTTGGTCTAAATACCTACCTTTCTTGTCTAAACCATGCCATTAGGCTTCTTAATTTAAATCAAAGCCATATCCAAATTTGAATTTCCAAATTCAAGCCAATTCAACACCAAAGTTACAAATGCTTTTTTAAACCACTTTCAAGACCAAGGTTTCAAATTCTAGTCCAAGTTGTGCTATTATGCCATCCATTTTATTTCAGACCTAAGTCAAATTCCAAGTCTAATTCCAATTACAAATCCAAGTTCCAATTCTAAATCCAAATTCTAATTCCCAAGCTAAGTTCCAATTCCAAATCTAATTTTCAATTCCAAAGTCAAACAATTTTGAAGCCAAAACCTAACTATTGTTTAAATTATGTTATTATGCCATCAGTCTTATTATGATTCTAGTCAAACCAATTTATATTCCAAGGTCAAGTTATAATTCTAGATAAACTATTCCAAAGTTAACCAAATTCAACTCTTTTTCAAAGCCAAATTCAAACTTGTTCTAAGGTCGACAAAATAGGTCAACTCATTCTATAAGTCAAAGGTCTCAGCCTAATTCAAATTTGATTTGATATTGTATAAAACCATGCTCATTATAATGTTTAACATATTTTAGATTTATAAAATTCTAATTCAAGTTTCCAAGTCCAAATCCTTTCAATTAGACCAAGTTTAAATGTTTCCAAAATCCAAATATTAATCATTTTCACTTAAAACCATTATACCTAAAGCTTGTGTGTACCTTTTGAAAATACATATGATTCACATAAACTTATTTAAACTATTTAAATTAATGTACCCTCTGACTGATGCATTCTAATTTGACATTTACATTGATACAAGTAAGACATTTCACTTCAAAACATTCCCAAGTGTTATTTCATGTAAGGTCACATACCAAATCAAGACAAGTTTTAATTATCCAAACCTATTTCAAGATAAAGATCAAAAACCTATACATGCCTAAGTATACACCTAGTAGAGCTATCTATAATCACTCTTTTGATAAAGAGGTAGTTTACAACCTATATGGGTATGCCCACTATGTAAAGGATGAAGAAGATCAACAATACCTTTTCAACATTCCATATAACACCAAACTTAAAAAAACACAATCCATACCTTTTAGCTATACCACATAATTACAATCAAGGCCAATACCAACCATACCTTCCACACATACTATTGGATACAAAACATAGACCTAATCTAATGTACCTTGTAAATGCACCACCTAATGTTGAATACATATAGGATCAATTTTCATGACAACTCTTTGATAACATCGATGAACATCTTGTTAGATTGTGAGAAATGGGGGAAAACATTCCCCCTAGAATTCCCTTAGAGGACTTATACTATTTGGTTAGATTACCCAAAGAAATACCTCTTACATTATTAGATAATCAAGCCACTTATGACCTAGTTTAAAATTATATACCAACTTCTAATCAAGATCTTGTAGTATCCAACAAGCGAAAGGGTTAACTCATTAACTAGTCTTCTCAAAGACAACTTATTGCCTCTCAAATCCAACAAGAATAGGCTTCAACTACTCTCATTAGCTCCCTTACTACATTGGATATTCAAAATCCAACTCTAATAGAGATAATTACTTTAACTGCATAACTAGTGGATTTATTAACCTATCCCACATTTGATCTTGATCCTTTTACCAACAAGACATTAGTTATAAATATTTTTAGCACACCTATATTTGAAAGTAATCTAGTAATTAATCTCGAGTCAAATATATCCATAGATTCTTTCTAGCATGAGGTGGATAACTCTAAAAAGGGATACCCCAAACCTCATCAAGTTACTTATACAACATAACATAATAGTCATCCAAATTACCAACAAATCATTCCTCCCAAAATTATAGGTACTTCATAGCAACACATTGTGACTATGCCTAATTTACAACAATAAATTACAAGTAACAATCGACCACTTCAATAAGTGGTGAAAAATCCACCACTTCAACAAGTGGCAACCAATCCCCTAATTAAATAAGTGTCAACCAAACCTCAAAAAACATTGTCTAATCAATAACATATTTCTATTAGTAAACCATTTACCACTTCTATTCAATAAGGGGCCTCTTCAAGCCAATAAGATCTGCCATTTAACTAATAATAGGTCCCCCTATAAAGTAGGTTTTTAAGAATCAACAATAGATTCTAGTCTAATATTAACAAGTTTAATTCAATACCCAAAAAAACATTCCTCCATTCAAGCATCAGTTCCCTTTAAATCAATGCTACACTCAGTAGCAAGTGCCTTACCAACAACAAATCCCTTATCAATAGTACAACTCTAATCAAAGAGTAAATATTTTTAGTGGAGCCAATCATGTGTAAGTTCCTTAATATTTTATACCACCTCTTTATATAGGTCAAAATAATGTACTTTTGAATACCTAGAAAAATGTGCCTATTTCCTCTCATTTCGGTTCCACTTTCTAAGATTTATATGAGGTTAAAGATGCAATTTCAGCCATTCAAGTAGGAAATTAGAATAATAAGTTTAAATTATTTGACCTATGATCTTATCCCTTTGATATGATCTATCTTTAGATACCTTTCCTACATCATTTTGAGATGCCCAAATTTGAAAACTATAAAGGGAAAGGTGATTCCAGGGAACATCTAAAATATTTATTCATCACATGTTAATAAGTTACGTATAACAATATTTACCTACACTTTTTTCCTCGTAGTTTGGTTGGACACAATTTAGAATGGTTCCTTGGTCTACCTATTGATGCCTCTAAGTGAATCATAGGTGCTCTTAGTGTTTAAAAAACACTTCTTATTTTAGAATTCTGAGAATTCAGAGCATGAGTGGCAGGTTTTGGTAATATAGTTACCTATGGTGAAATAAAGGTAGAGCAAACTAAATTATTTTAAAAATTTATATTAATTGGTGGTTGGGAGCCACCGTGGTCCTTAACATTTACAAAATTTGAAGTATCTATGCTGATCTTAGTGAGTTATGATCAAATTTATATAATAAAGACTAATCTAAGTGAATATTTATAATGAGATCTAAACTAGAGTGATTTAGTCAAAAAAGAAGCAAGAGGAAGGGTAGGGCAGAAAGAAAGAATGTGATTGCTGATCTTTGCTTTAAACACCATGACAAGGTTTTAATTTCAATTGAACATGCATTTAACCAATATATAATGTGAAATAGTAGATGCTCAAATCCTACCATATACTAGGCAAATATCTAAAGAAAACATGAAATAATATAAGTATGAACTAAATTTTTCTTAAAGGTTTACTGGTACATTGAAATAACATTTACACATCCTAATGTAGAACAAATAAAATGAAACAAAGTTTAAGAACATTCAACTAATATATCATCATCATAAATTAGCAACCCTGTATTAAAGATGCACATTCAAAATTCATAGAAACCATTCACATTCAAGACTTAGAACAAGCAATTGAGAGAGAAACCATGTAACAATTGATACAAACAAATTTGGATAAAATTTTTAGTATTATTTATATTAATTTCTCTAAAAGTGCACAAGTTTTAGCTCAAAACTCTCTCCCTTTACAAAATGGTAATATTGCATTTTATATGAGAACAAGGTAGTATATTGGTCAGTCATAAGATTACACATGTACAAAGATAAGGACAACTATCCTTATTCATAGTTATAAATACATTTATTTTTTCAAAAATGGACTGACCTATAGGCAAATATGCTAACAAACTAGCATATGCCTTTACAAAAGAATACTCCACATTTAAATATTACAATGATTTTACATAGAATGGAATATCATAAATTATCTAGTGGGCCCTAGGCTGAGGGGCTCCCTTGTTGCTCTTAAATAATATCCACAACCCTATGATGTTGTTCACTAACTAGCTCTAAATCAATAGTTGGTTTCAAGAGACAATCATTTTCTTGGTTAGCCCAGTCATTTAAATCCCTATCATTCCTTACCATGACCTCTTTTATGCTCCTATCTTTAATAATCTTCTCTTCAGTAGTGAATATCATGCCCATGACTTGGCTGTTAACACTTCCAGATTGGCCTTGACTCTTTTCCCTCACCTCTTGCATTACCAAAGTGGCTCTTAGATTGAACTAATCATCATCAATGATTCCCATGGAGATAGACATTATGGGGTTGGCCAACATAGTTCCAAGAAGTTGTTCAATTCTACTTATTAGTTCTTCATCTTCTCCTAGGAGTCTCTCTAAGCTCTTTGACAAAGAACTCAAACTTTGGATTTTATCAACTATTTCAAATATTACATTAAATTGGGTTAGGATAATGGTTTTTAAGCCATGAATCTTACCCTTAATTAGTATGTTGATAAGCTCCCTTATTTTATCTTCTGAGTTCTGCCATTAGGTTAATAAACCCTTAGCTATTTCATTTTTTTGGGCCAATGCACTCTGCCTCAGCTTTATTGACTTCAAGGAGTCAAACATGTCATAAAAAGATGCCTCAAACATATTTATTATTTCTTTTGGGACCAACACGACAACCTATGTTTCTAGATTTTCCATTTCTTTCTCTAGGTTATGTGTCTTCTGCTTCATGCCTCTAATACTTGATTTGAGTTGAGCTGAATGAACATCAATTAGTCCTTCTATGTCCTCATGAATAGGATGCTCACCAGGCCTTTGAAATACAATGGGAGTTAAACCAACAAATGGTTCAACCTTTTGAAATTTGAATTCTTCACCTCTAACCATGGTCTTTTTGGTGGTGACCCTTTCCACTCCTACTATTTCTAGATTAAACTGCACACTAACCGATGATTCTATGGCTTTAGGAGGCTTAGGAGTCTCAACCTATGTGTTTCTTGAGGATCTTAGAGTGTCCATTTATGTAACACTTGATCCTGATATGCCAATTATTCTTCTTTCTTCCTCTTCCTTCATCAAAACCAATATCCATGAATTGACTTCTTCATGGACATCAATGTGGATTTTTTGGGTCAAGTCCCACGAATGGGATAAAGTGGGAATCTTCTACATCTTCCCATAAATGAACCATTCAAGGATAATTAACCCATGAATGGGGTATTAATCACTAAATAAGTTTATCTCACTCATGGGGTGGGTGAAGGTCAACCTGGGCTTATTTTTCCCAACCTGGGACCAGTGCCAACTCAACCTTCATTTTATGTAGGGCTGAAAATGGAACCAAGTCTAAAGTAACCTCCTTTCCCCTATCTTAGTCTAATTCCTCAACTTGGGCTTAAGGTTCCTCATTTTGTTCTTCTTTTTCATCTAACCCATATGCCTCAACAAGCACCTTGAGGGCATCCTCTACTATCTTACTAGGCTCCAATGCAATCATATCTAGGAACTCTATTGGAGACCTTGGTCTTTTAGGTGGGGATAAAGATGATTCTCCTTCACCAGGTATCTCTTCTAATTTCTCCTTTCTATTTCCTTATGTAACTTATGTTTTAGGTTGTTGCATTCCAACTTGTGGCTATTCTGGAGGGGGTCTTGATGATGGTCCAAGAAACAAATGATATTACAAGGCCCCATTTATAATATCTCACCTAGTGGCTTATCATATCCCCTAGCCAACATGAGCTCAAACTTAATGTTATGCCTCTTCAATCTGGCCAATACCTCTAGGAAACTAGAGGCCTTGATGTATAATGGGTCATGGACATCAACATGGTATTCATAGGACTTGTTTATGGTTTTGGACTTTAGATGTTTGGTGACCCTCTCATTAGGGTCCCATTGCCTTAATTCATCTTTTTGTAGGGTAAATAAGTCCCTATGTCTGGAAATAAAATTCACATGTTCCTAATTTTGCAACAAATTTCTACTAATTGTTAAAGGAAAGGGATGAAAAAGGCTTTTCCATCGATACCATGAAGAAGTTGATACACAACTTCTTACTCTACTAGTTTGGTGGGCACATAGATGGGAAACCTATAGGGATACATCAAAGTCCCCTTTATCCTTATTACCATTCAATCTATGTGGAACCAAATATCACCTATTAATTCCACATATTTCTTGATCAGGGGGCTGACCCTACTCATGAGGATTCCTATGATGGCTTCCATTAGAGCTGGATAAACAAAATCATAAATGAACTACATGTTGTGTCTATATTTTAATATGTGAAGCTTGGAATAATGATGGGATACAATAGGTCTCCCATCAAGTGACTAATTCTTAATATTTTGGATCTTGGTGGTGGCCAAGAGGGCATCAATCAGATAGGATATCATGTAGAAGTGGTTACTAGTCTTCCTTTTGATGGTTGTGAACTATGATTTCAAATGGATACTAATCATCTCACCAAATGGGGGAGTGCATCCATTATCTACCTTAAAGTAAACATAAGGCACCCAAACTTTGTCAATATATGTGGTGGAAGGGGCTCTAGATAACCTATTTAGCAAGGTTATAATTATCCTAATCTCTTCCTTGAATTGGAAAATTGGGATTTTTCCTGTGGGGTCCTAAATTACTTGGGTTTAGTGAGCAACCATGGGGCAAGGATTGCATTTAAGTTATGCTTCCTAGTCTACTCTCTAATGGTGGGTGAGTCTATCTAGGGATTACATAGAATATAGTAGTGTTCAAAATCAAGAGGGGAAATATATGCTATTTTTTTAAAGCTACGCTCATGGACTATCCAATATTGCTCAATTTTACAATCTTTGGAAAGAGGAGCAAAGACATTAATGCAGTGTAATACCTTAGGCTTGGCATCATCATAGTGGAGGCTAGTCATTTGGGAAAAGACCAAGTCATTGTATCTTTGTAGGATGATTACATTATTCTATTCTTCCCTTTTAATAGCTTGCATCTCGTTAATGGTCTAAAAGATCTTGGATCAGTTCTTATTCGCATTATTTAATGTCATAGTATCCAAGTCCATATCCTTGAAAACCCTTCATTGTTTGAATTTATATACAATTCGGTTTAATCCCTTTATTCCTATAAATGAGCTACCATGGGTGTGAGACTTAAAAATTGTTCACTAGTAGATTGCAAGTAATCCCTACATCAACTTGTTCTTGCTCAGATTGCAATTGAACTCTTCTTGATTTGACTGTGATTAATTTGAGTTTGAATTAGAAATTTTATGGATGTTAAGGATTTTCTAAAGCTTTCATGGTGATTTAAATTTGGACTTAGGCTCATTCATGTCTTAGATTTGATTGAGACCCATGATTTTATACCTTTGCCTTTTCAAACACACAAAATCCTTAATTTTATCTTTTTGTGCTTGTGTGGTGCATATGTGGCATGCATTTGGAAAATTTCATGGCATTTTTCATAAATGCCTTAAGGGACTACTCATTGTCTTTTGAAAATCCTCTTTTCCTTTGTGCCATTAGATCCTTATTTATTGATCAATGTGGACCATTTATCATGATCACAAGGCTTGAGAGTCATTGGCTGCTTTATGTTGGGCCTCATGGTTGTGCCACTTGGCAACTTCATGAGCCTTCCAGGCTCTATATTTTGTGCATTAAATGTGTGCTTTCCACATGTCAATCCAATGGGCCCTTGTAATTTCATTGATTAGTCTTTGATAATTGTACTTCATCTAATCACCTCTCGTGAGCAAGCATGGACCATTTATCGTGATCCAAATGGGTATACACCATTGGTCTTATGGATCAAATGTTTTAGATTCATCGAGTCTTTTCACTCCATCAAATCATCCTCTGTGATGAAGTGAGATCCATTGATCCTGCAAGGAGCATACAATCTAATCATCATTGAGACATAGGAAGTGACTTAGGCTAAATACTTTAGGCTAAAGTTTATTTCACATTAACAAACATGACATATACTTTAGGATAAAATATTTATTCAAAGTTTTCAAAACACATATAAAAGGGACCTAGGATAAATACTTTAGGCTAAGTTTTATTTTATGTTGATAAACATGATGCAAACTTTAGGTTAAAATATTTAAGCTAAGTCTTAGAATGCACCTAAAGGGGCCCAAATAACAAGTGGTCCAACTGCTAGGTTTTAACATATTAATAAACATGATAAAATATTAGGTTTAAAGAATTTTAAGCCAAGTTTTATGTCACAGGGGCCTCTTATAATAAGACTTAATATAAGTCTCTAGCCTAAGGTTTAATGAATTTAAATAAATGCAATTGGAATCTTAGGAAATAGACTTATATTAAAGATATGTCTGCAAGTATTTAGATCATGAAATCATTTTATCATTTGAAGTTCAAATATCCTAAGTGTTTGAATATCTTCCAATAGGTTCCATTGATTTTCAATATGAGCAATAGACTTTAGCCATGTTTATAAAGCATATTCATATGCCTAAGTAATACATTTGATGAGATTAAATTTGATAGCCTTGTGGATGTCAATGATGGTCTCATGGGCATGAAATGACGATCATGAGAACATCAAATTTAAGTTTGTGAATCATTGGGTTTGATGGGATTAAAATTGATGATCTCATGGATGTCAATGATGGCCTAACAAGTGTTAAATAATGGTCATGAGAACATCAATTTTAAGCTCATGAAGTCCTTTTGGTCCACATATCTTAGATTTAATATGCCTCATCCGATCAACCTCAATAATGAAGTGTGAACCATCGATCATGATCTAGGTAGATGCACACCATTGGTTCTTAAAACCATAAAGGAGATGAGGTCAACTTGGGACCATGTCATAAAATTTAGACTAAGACAAAACCTAAGTTAAAAATCATAATGAAATGAGTCCCTTTGAATATTATAGTCGTAACCTAAGGTTTTAGCTTAAGGTTTCATTGTATTAAAAATACAATGAACCTTAGGATAAAAACTTAGGTTAGGTCCTATTTTTAATGCATGGGACCCTTTATTATGAAGCTCAAATGTGGGAGTGCCACATGGTGGCTTTATGGGGATCCTAAGATTTTGAATTTTTAGTGCCATTTTTGCTCTGTTGGATCTATTTTGTGTGAGTAATCATAGATCATTGATCATAATCTGGACACTTGCACTTGATTGGCTCTTTTCAAATATTAAATCCATAGCATAAGTTTTATCCTAAAGTTTCATTGTATAAAAAATACAATGAGACCTTAGGGTAAAACTTAGGCTAAGTCTATGTTTGATAAAAGGGGAAACTTTAACTTGAGGATGATCATGCTTCATCTGATCTTCAATCTCACTGAAGCGTAGATCATTGATCAAATCTAGGGGCTTACACAGGATTGGTTCGATGGATAAAAGGTGTTAAGTTTATTGGGTCAACTATGCTCCATCAAATCTATCTTAACTATGAAGTAAGAGCCATTGCATCTACAAATAAGTGAGGTGCTTAAGTTAGGATGTGGGGTAATATAAGAACTTAGGCTAATGTTTTAAGATTAAGGTCTCATTTGTGTTGATAAATATGAATGGGGTCTTAGGTTAAGACTTTAGGCTAAGCATATGACAAAGGGGACCATGTTAAAATAAAATATATTGCAAACATAAACATTAAACCACATTAAAAAACATAAGGAAAGGAAGGCAGAAAATAAAAGGGGACCAAACATGGTTTTTAGGCTAAGGTTTGGTTGTGTTGAAAAACATGACCAAACCTTAGCATAAAAATTAGGCTTAAGTCCAAAGTTGATCCAAAATGTTCCCACCAAATATGTTCATGCCAAAATTGAATTTGAATCAAATGTCTAAGCTAGGGTTTATCGAAGGAGGGTTTTATCACATGAATCCAACTATGAGCTGTCATAAAATCAAGACTAATAAAAGTTTAAATATGGCTAATCTATAAATTCCAAGCATGATCTATGAGAAAATACATGAAACCTATAACTTAAAACATGAGAATCAATTGTTAGCAATATTAGGCAAGGTTAAAACAAAACCATGAATACATGGGCCCATTTCATTAGGCATGGATGATATTCAAATTCTAATAAAGTGTAAAACATTAAGCTTTCAACATTAAGGTTTAAATGAATGCACAAGAGTCCATATTTTTCAAAAATGGGAGTATGTTGACCTCAAAAAATGGAAAATTTAGGGGGAAACATAGAAATATATTAGAACTTATAGACTCTTATTCAGACAAATAACTAGGTCATTCATCCTACTTAACTAATGCTATTATCAAAATTAGTTTATAGTTGATTCAAATCTTGCACGTGTAGAATTAGGACAAAAAATTAAGACATAGACATGCTATGTGTGTGCTTTGATTCCATTTAAAATTTGCCATGGGATTTATGGGACAAATTCTAGGTTTCATACCTTTAATCATTAACATTGACTTGGAGCATGTTTAAATATTCATTAATAACCATGCTTCTAGTTCAGGGAAGGCTTGGGCATTGATCTACTACTAACTAGACATCCATATATTTAAGAGAGATGCCTTTGGCTCCACTCATGACCTTGATCCACTACTAACCAGGAGTCCATAGCCCTAATGGAGATTACCAAAATCACCTTTACTTGAGAAGCTTTATATTTTATAAGTTATTTTTTTTTGTATTTTTGGGTCTTTTAGGTTTTCAACAAAAGGTTGGGAACTAGGGTAGCCATGTTTAAGGATTTGGTCAAGTGTCTGATCCTCATATAATCACCTATGATTGTAAAATTTATCCTAAGAATAGGATGTTTGTTAAGTGAAAGCATGACTTTACCTTAATAGATTGAGATTTTATTCTACATGTGCAATTATTCTTAAAACTAGGTTTAGGTCAAGACAATGTTTAAGGTCTTATGGAATGGTTAACCTATTCATGGGTCCTTATTAGTTTCTTTAAATCATAACATCAAGACATATCTCAAATCTATGGTCAACATATGTATGAGGTTCATACCAAAATTTTTGAACTTTTGGAGTTTCAAGAAAACTAAGGAACTTTGAGTTGAGGGCTATACAAAAAGACTTATTAGAAGAAAGTAACAAAGCAATAAGAAACACACACACAAGAAAAAGAAATAAAGTAGGAAGAAAAAGATAAGTAAATAAATATATACATACTTTTGTACAAACAAGGGATAGGAATAAAGATCTGAAGGAAACTAACTAGCCCACCTATGCTAACTCTAATTATCTTATAAATTTACTCGATGAAGACCCCAAGAGGAGTGGCAAAGAAATAATGATTGAGATACTACCCATTGGTGGGCAGTGTGAACTCTGTTCCTTATGGGTCTTTGAGTCTAAAAGTGTTATCTCCAAGTGTATCTACAATCTGATAGGGGCCAATCCATAGAGGTGTGAACTTGTCATGTTTACCCTTATGCTTAGATGCTTTATCCTAAATAAGAACCAAATCTCCTTGTCTGAACACCTTGATCTTTGATCTCTTGTCAAACCACCTCTTTATTTTAGTTTGTTTTTTATAAAGTTAGAAAAAGCCTTTTCTCATGCATCTTCCATCTAAATAATGTCCAATAGCCTTGAGTTTGCAAATTCTTGATCTTCTTGCATATATTCTTGCATGAACTTGTAAGTTGGTAGCTTGAGTGTGATGGGGAATATAGGTTCCTAGCTATACACTAGAAGGAAAAAAGATGCTTTAAGATCCTACTTAAATCTTGTTCTAACTACCCAAATGTCATATTTAAGAAGTTTATGCCATGTTCTAGGTTTATCTATAGCATAATTCTTAATGGATTTCATCAAGTTTTTATTTATTGACTCAGACACTCCATTACCTTGAGGATAATGGTTAGATGAAAACTTGAGAATAATGCTATTATCATATGTCTATTCTATCATCTCTATGGATGTTAATTCTGACCCATTGTCATATACCAAAGAGACTAGAATTTAAAATTTTGTGCATATGTTTTCTTTTAAAACTTGATCACTTCTTCCATTTTACATTGCTTGGTGGCTATTGCCTTAGTCCACCTAATGCAATAATCAATAGTTGTTAGAACATACTTGTGACCTTATGATGAGTTGGGCTTAATTATCCCTACAAAGTCTAGTCCCCACTGGGTAAAGGGTTTATCAATCATGATTGGTTGTAAGAACATTACTATATTTGTCTCTTTAGTGTTGAAGATTTGGAATGAATGACATTATCTTACATGTTTATGGGCATATTTGAAGATGGTGGGCCAATAATATCCAACCCTAAGGATCTTGTGGGATATTATTCTTCCTAATGAATTCCTACTTCCCAAATTCTCATGGAAAATGCTCATTATCTTAGTAATTTCTACCTTGGAAACACATATCAGGTATATGCCTTTAAAGTTCTTCCAGAACAAGATTCCATTTCTGATGAGGTAGTGGGCTGCCTTGAGCCTTAGAGCTCTCTTCTACTCCTTAGTTAGTCCTATAATACAAGTGCCATTAATTAGTAAGTGAACAATAGAGTCATACCATTCATTAGCTGGGAAGAATTACTGATTAACTTACATAATAATTAGCCTAGGGTTGGTATTTGCAATCATTTGATTAGACCTTAACATCTTACCAATTTTTTAGTGTTCATCTCTATGTCATATTCTTGGAGGATAGACATCCACTTACCTCTTCATTTTACAAGTTCACATTGGCTCAACATTAGATCAGTGGTTGGATTTGTTAGAATGGCATGCACTTTATTCCTAAAAATGTAGTGCCTAAATTTATTGATTGCTTTAACTAGTGCAAAGGCTTGTTTATTAATCAAAGGGTAATTTAACTCAACATTTTTCAATTTAGTACTCATAAAAGCAATTGGATGATTAGATATTTCTATTTTTTGAGTTAAACCTATAACAATAGTGTTGTCAAAGGAAAAAGAGTAGAGATAAAAATCCTTTGAAAAGTTAGGACTTTTTAAGATTGGAGCCTGGCTAATTGCACTTTTGATGTCCTCAATGGCCTTCTTAGATTCCTAATTCCATGAGACTTTAGCATCCTTCTTCAGCATATCATTTAGTGGCTCAATTTTTTTTGCAAAGTTATAAATGAATTTTCTCACAAAGTTTATCTTACCATAGAATGATTTCAATTCTTTTTTACTATTTTGAGGCTCTATCTTAGATATAGCTTCCACTCTTTTAGGATCAATGGAAATCCCATATTTAGTGATGACATGGCCTAATATTTTACCTTCAGTAACACAAAAATTATCTTCTTATGGTTAAAGGAGATACCATACCTTTTGTACCTTTTAAATACTTGTTATAGATGTATGAAATGGTCCTCCCTATTCTTAAGGAAAATAGTTAGATCATCCATGTAAATTATGATACACTTACCAATCAACCCTTGGAAGGCATGGTCCATGGCCCTTTGAAAAATGGCCCCTACATTTATCAATCTAAAAGGTATCCTCTTGTATGCAAAGGTGCCCCACTTAATAGTGAATGTTTCCTTCATTATATCTTCCTTATCCACTAACACCTGATTGTATCCCAAAAAATGATCAAGAAGACATCATGGCTGAACTTGAAACAATTTGTATTACTTGGTCAAGAGAAGGAAGAGGGTAATTATCCTTTTTAGATGCTTTATTTAGATTTATAAAATTAATACATAGTTTAGTTTCACCATTATTCTTTCTAAATAGCACCAAATTGGCCACCTAGGTAGAGTGCCTAATGGGAAACACAATTCTAGTGTCTAAAAACCTCTTGACTTCTTTGAAAATTATGGGTTCTAAAATAGGATTCACAGGTCTTTGTCTCTACTTGAATCGTTTGCAATTTTCCTTGAGAGGTATAGTATGGGTGATGACACTCAAGTCAAAGATCTTCAAGTCATCATAGGACCAATCTATGACATATTTTTAGTTTGTTAACAACTCTTTGGTCCTTTTATTTTCAACACCTGTATAGGCTTTCCTAATGTTAACTAGTTAAGGTTTATTTTGATGTCCAAAATCAACTGCATTGTAGTCCTTTCCACTTACTTTGGGAACCTTGGAAGCTTCAAATAGCTTGTCTTGATCAAACAACCTTTCCAAGGAAATCATCCACTTGGGGATTTTGTTTTCATTCAACTAAATGACTTTGCCATCAAACTTGCCTTCTCTAAATGCATTTTCATCACCTCATCAATGATCCGATCCTCAAATTCTCCTAAAATAGTCATGAAGCTCAGGATTTTTTGGTCATCACTAAAGATTTGTATATGGTTCACATTGTTCAAGATAGAAGGGTAAGATATCAACTCAATACTAAATTTTGGTAAATCTTGGTTAGGCATGAGATTAGCTACAATAAATGCCAACTCATCAGTGGCTTTATTTTCTTCCTTAGGGATAAATATAATATTGAAGGCATCAAAATATTCCACTAGATCCTAGATCTTAAATTTGTACTTCTTTAGGTATGATAGTTTGCACTGATACTTGCTCCTTACTTGATTTACTACTAGTTCTGAATCACCATAAACTAGTAGTTCTTTGACCTTGTTCTTGATGGCAAATTGTAGATCCAAGATGAGAGCCTCATATTCTACAAGGTTATTGGTGAAAGGAAATTGGAGCATGTAAGAATCATGGTATTTCTTACCAATAGGGTTAGTTAGAACAATGCCTACTCCAGATCCAACTTTACACCTAGCCCCATCAAAATACAACTTCCATAACCTAGGCACAATGTTAGAAACTTTATGATCACACACCTTGGAAATTTCTAGGGTGAAAACTCCTAAATTAGAATCAATTATGTTGACCCTTTCATTGACAACATTATACTCAGTAATCATGTATTTCATCCTTGGCTCCCTTTCAATCCTAATTTGGTTGGGAATTCCCTTCAAAGGTAGCCATAGGTGTGAACAGTTTATGGACATATACCTGTTTAAAGCCTTTATCCATTCTATAATTAAAAGTAATCTATATGCATCAGGGATATATACTACTTGGATATCAATAAATTATTAGACCCTTAGCTCAGAAGCCAATTGCATGTGGACATTTAACAATTCTCTAATCACCTTGACCCTAGACTTATCTAATTGGGTGACAACCTTATCAGACTTAATGGGGGTCAAAACAAATTGATTAAAAACACCTACAAGTATAATATTTGTAGAGGCATAATATATGTAGATGCACCAAAATCTAACAAACAATTATGCAAGCTCTTATGATTTTTTTGACTATAAGTAAGAAGGGTGGGGACTCTATTTTAGCCTTATACATAGCTACACTAGCATTATCAGTTTTGGACATCTTGCTAGATTTCTTAGACAAGGATTCCAATAATAGATCTCTTTGCTCTGTAATTTGTGTTAATTCATGCAAGGTAATATTATCTTTGATTTTATTCATCTCCTCTACAATTTTATAACTAGTCCTATTGAAAGAATTGGAAGCATCAGTATTAAGCTTAGAAGTACTTAAATTTGGAGGCTCTTGATTATTGTCTAAATTTATATCTGGAGGAGTACCAAAGTTGTTTGGAAGAGTAGTAGTTAAAGACTGCCTCATTCTTTGTTCCTTAGAGGATATGTCTTCTTTAAGAACTGCTAGAAGGCATGAACTTCTTCAAGAACATCATCAAGTTTATTATATTCTTAGAAGGCGAAATTAAATGTTTCCACCATGAAGTTCTAGTCAACAGACTTGGATCTTTAAGTACCTATAGGCACCTAAAATTGGCCACCGATAACCTCCAATCAGGGTTTTGGCTAATTTTGACTCAAAATGTGTAATTTGGCTTAAAAACACTAAAACATGCGAAATGATGTGAAATAACATATTCAAGTGCTGATTTTGGCCAAGGGATCCCTAAATGGGGTAATGCAATTTATGGGACAACTAAATTTTATTAGTTTATTTTGAGTTAAAATGCTAATTTTGTACCCACGTGCTCTAGGCTGCTCTTTTTTATCAAATATTTTACATAACACTCATGCCTTTATTATTTGTTTTTGGCAACATCCTAAATGGGAATACACATCTAATGCATCTAAAAATGACTTCTAATTCTAATCCAATCAAAATTTGGACCAATAACAAGGCATTCTAATGAAATTGAGTAATTTGTGCATATAGTGCTTAATCATGCTTAAGAGCTAATTAACCCAAATCAAGGCCAATCAATAATTCCATGGAAACTTGTTGAAAAATTTGTTTTGGAAATGAATATTGAATATATGCATCATTAGGTGACCTCATTTCTTGGGAAGGTATCCCTAGGCCATAAATGCCACAAATATTAGGATTCATGCCCTCCATGCCTCATCAATGCCTTTCATGATGCCATACATGCCTCTTAGTTTCCCCTTATTCCAATTTAATGATAAGGATAATTAAAAACTTAATTCTAAAAATTTAATCAATCCTCAACCACACATCTCAATCTTGAGATGGATTGTTGAGGTTGATTCTGATTAAATCCAAAAATCTATAAATAGGAGGCCTCACAACATCATTTCTAAGCTTAATTTGTGCAAAGTTATAATGCAAGATTGGTTACAAAATCTTTATGAAACTATTGTTACCATGATAAATTGATTCCAATCCAAGCCAACCCACAAGCCAAAGGTGCCAAGGAGAGATGGAGGTAGCCAAGCTTCCATTACTAAGGACTTCATGAGCACAAGCTGAGCAAGCCACTACTACAAAGGCATTTAGAGCATCCAAGGAAGGTGAAGGAACTCTTGTATTTGATCCCTTGATTTTTAGTTGTGTTTGTCATTTGATTTTGTTAACTAATCTCTCCCTATTGTCTAGGTCTAGAGATGTTATGCTATTAGTGTGTTTATTTCATTTTGTTTTCATTTTGGAATTAACACCATACTAACCATCCTCTCTTAAGTGAAATTCCTAGATCACATAATGGCATGCCTGGTTAGACTAGATGCATCCCACACATGAAGAATATCATTTGGATCATTAAAACTCTTTCAAATTGATTTTTAAACTTTGTTTTATCATTTTTTGTTTGCCACGGGTTTACACAGTAACTAACATTGGTTATTAAAACCATCATCGGTTAGCACAGGTGTCATCGGTCACTATTTGTGAAACTAATGTCAGTTTGATAACCATTTTTAGTTAGTAATTATAATTGATGTTAGTTATATAACTTACGTCAGTCACTGTGTTTTCTTAAAAACACAAACTTGAGAGCTATTTTAAAATGCTTGGTTTGGGATCATAAAGACTCCATTTTGGATGATTTTTTTTAAAACCACATATTTTCTCCTAAATTTTTAGAATTTATAATTATTTTAGCTTCAAGTTTCATATATTTTTTACAAAATTTGGAAAATATATTTAAAATGTTTCTAATCTAACATATTTGCTTTTGGGGTGATGCCTTAAGGGTAGATAGGTAACCAACAAATTTTAAATTTGATAAATCATGTTTTAGACCACCTTTTGAATGATTTTAAAATAAATTAGGAACATTATTTTGGTTCTTAAAGTAACATTTAAGGTCCTTAAATAAGTGTTTTTATCATTAGTTTTCAAAGTTACAACTAAGACCAAGGGTCAAATGAACACCACCAAATCTTTCATTTGGGCTTATAATTGAACACACTTGCCATTTTTGTCTTCAATAGTTGTTTGATCTAATTTTTGTTTGGAAAGAAGAGGGATGTTGCATGTATGCTATTTTATTTATCCCCTTTAGGGAACCATTGGAATCAAAAGTGCCATTTCTATTGCACAAAGCCTAGTCCAAGGCTTAGAAATAATGTCATCTAAAGCACTCCTCAAAAACTTATCAAAGTTTGGGTGACCTTAAAAATGACCCTAAAGTATTTATATTTCAAGTTTTATTTATTTTTATGCATCTTGGCTTGTGAGGGGGATGTCATTACCTCCCATGAGTTCTTTAGGGAAGCTTTGACCTAGGGTTTCACCTCCTGTCATTGACTTCACTTACTCCTTTGGAGTTGCACATGGGATGTATCTGCATTTGGACATCGCACTACACTGAGTGAACAATAGGATGTAGTGGTTGTAAAAAAGACTAGACCTTTTTATAACTAACCAATGCTATGGTCACCCAATTTACGTGTTTATCTTTGGCATCATTTGACATAAAAGTCATTGTGCAATTGATTCCCCTAGAATGATTGAAACCTTGTTAGTTTTAGTCAACCCCATTTTTCCATACCCTTGCTAGGATTTGGATAATTATACTTAACGAATTTTTCTCATTTGGTATGTTTTGAGAATAAAACTTGTTTGTTTGTATATGAACCTTTTCAAAACGAATTTATCTATATGCCAATTTTTTGTTTAAAGAGGTGTTATGCTGGTCATTTTACACCACACTTGTGCCTTGAAATTTTTTCTAAACTTGTTTATATGTGTGTGATTTGAGTTGCAGAGGGTAGTGTTATTCTGCCTAAATCATGTCAAAACATTTTTGAGCCTTTTAAGTCTTTGAAGAATAAACATTGACCATATTATTCGAGCATGCTGACGATGTGAAGTTGCTCAATTTATTTCAAGACTTGTTTACCATTGTATCAAAACCACTTATTTCAAACCATTTTGTATATACCATTTGGACCTTTATCATGTGCCATCATGCTGTCCAATCTTGTCTAATTTGTTTGGTCAAATTCTAGTTTTCATCATTGAGTTTTCAATTAGCCTTATCAAGTTTGGATCCAAACATTGATTGATTTATGTTTAGGCCTTAATTCATGAGACTAATACACAAATATTTCTCTTTTGGGTTACATAACTTCAATTAATTGATTACCCAAATTTGAAAACTATTGATGGTTTATTTATTTAAAGCCTATCCTCATCATTGTTTGTGCCTTTATTTGGGAGAACACAACCTTTCTCAAAGAGCCTTTTATCTTATGCCTTATGCTAATTGATCATGTTTATATTATATTCCATGTGTTGGCTTTATGTCAAATTTGTTTCCAAACTTTCTAGATTAAATCAAATCACATCAACCTTTATTTCAAGTCTAGCTTTTGACATCATTTGGCCAAAAGTCCTAGCACATGCTTGTTTGTTTTAGACTAGCTTTTGACTCTACATTTGGACAAAAGATCTAGCAACTTAACTTTTTCCTTTCCTAGTTTAGACCTTGTTTGGAACACTTTGACCTAGACCTTTGACATGCCTATTTTTATTCAGACACTTGACCTTTTGTGTGTATGACATTTGACATTAGAAATTTGATGTTAGGCTATTTTATGACAAGTATTAGCACAAATCATTTTAGAGATATAGCTCCACTTTCAAACCATATTGGAGATATAACTCCACCCCTTCAACCAAGTTAGACCAAGATTGAACCATTTATCCTTTAGACATAGTTTTTCAGAGTTTCTAGAACTCTAAGTCTTTTTGTTTTTAGATATTTCATCATTTACGTGGATATGTATAACTACACTTATGGTGGAGTCACATACAATCCAAATTATGATAGCATGGCCACACAAAATCCCACTAAGAACCCATATAGAGAAATATTTTTTAAGGAGTTTTATTATTCTCCCTACAATATTCCATATGGGAAACATAGTCAAAATCCACAAAATCCAAATCAAGACCTTGATTGGCATGAAGAGGCTCGTGAAAAAGACTTTGAAGACCAAACTATAGATAATGTTGTTTGGGATATATATCCATACTCTCTTTATAATAATTAGTAGATGGAACACAATCAAGAACCAACTTATGAGCCAACTCACAACTGTGATGATATAGTTTATGAGGAAGACTTAGATACTTTGGCTTATGTGAGTAATTAGACTCCACCACATCATAACATTTCTATTCTAGGACCATAATGTCATACCATTCCCATACCAAGACCTCATATTTTGGTTTGTGTGAGCAACCAAGCTCCATAATGCCCAACTATTTCTATACCAGGACCTCATCCTTTGGTTTGTGTGAGCAACCGAACTCCACAATGCCCCTTCATCATTCCAAGACCTAGTCCTTTGGCTTGTGTGAGAAATAATGCTCCACACCACCATATCATTACCATATTAGGAATTTATCCTTTAGTTCATGCAAGAAATCATGCTCCCCAAAGCCCTCCCATTATCCAACCATAAGTCATTCCTCATCCAGAACCAATCTCATCCAAACCTCAACCGATCTAATCCTTCAAACACCAAGTTGTGTTCAAAATTGGTATTTTCCAACTCATTAGAAACCAAGGCCAAGAGAACCAACCAATATAAGATGTTTCTATTAAATCAACCATTTTTGATAAGTCAACCTATGATAAATTACCTATTGATCCTATACTAGTTGTCAAGGAGTCTCATTCTGATGAGCCAGTCTTTGTTGAGTCACTTATTAGTGATTATAACCACCTTTGGGAAAATCATTACCTCAATTATATGCCTATTTTTTAAGAGCCTCCTATTGACAAGCTAGTCTCTGAGGAGTTATCTCTTGACTTTTTTCCCATCCTAGAGGAGTCTCACTTTGAAAAACTAGTCTTTATGGAGCCCATCATGTTGTTATAGGTTTTCACTTATCCAAAACCAAATATTCAACATGACATCATTGTAATAGAGTACCCATTAGATGAAGAATCCTAATTAGAGTTAGGTTCTATTTTTGAACTAACATTAGGTTTAACATTAGAATTAGAATCAACATTAGTCTCAACATTGAATTTAGAGTCCCCTGAGTTAGAATCAGATTCAAAAGAAGAATATGTTCATGGATGTTACAACATTGGTTATGCATGCCTCATAGATCAATTTGAATACATTTGTGATCCTTCTATGGTTTTTGAAGATGAGTACTTCAGCTTTGAAACAAGTTCTAGTATCTTTTATGAGAATTGTGTAGCCTCTCCCCATTTCATTACCATTCCACAAGCCATTACCATCAACCAAGATAACCATATTATTGATATCCCATCTCCCATAAGTGTTAATTGGGACTAAAAAAATCACACTTTGTTAAACTACATCCATGGTGACATAGTAGTTGAAGAAGAGTAAGGAGGTGAAGACAACATTCATGTAGTAGAAGAACACTCTCCTAGTGGGACCTTTTCAAAGGTGCTAGGGGACAATCCAAGTCAAAACTCAACATCTTTTAGTGACACTTTTTTGGAAGTGCTAGAAGATAATCAAAGTCAAAAGCTAATGTTCATTAGTGAAACCTTCTTGAAGGTGCTATGAGATAATCAAGACAAATTCATTGGTGAAAACCTCATTAAGGCACCAATAGCTGAGCACAAAATTTCTTCACTGCTTGATGAAGATAAAATCAAAGATAAAATCAAAATAGCTTCCTATTTACAGCCTAATCAGATGGTAGTTACTCTCAAGATCAAACAATAGAAAAATTTGGTGGTCCTATTATGAGAACAAGTCTTTGGCCTTGCCATAACCAAAATTATGTCAAATTTGGCATCAACAATATTACATGTGATTGAAAGTCCTAATATTCATTTGTTTCCCCACCATTATACATTCGATTATCATCTCCCATTCCATTTCACAATCAAACCTACCATCCATTATTTTTCCCTATTTACCATTCATGGTTGCACTTTCCTTTACAGAGGCTACAAAGATACTTTGTTTTGACATTTGAAGGAATCAAAATCAATGACCAATGAAGATCACAAAAGTATTCTCAACAACCAAATCTGTAGGCTATTTTTGATAGAGCAGTTATTCTAATGAGGTGTGGGATATAAATTAACATGATCAAGTATTATATTTGTATCTTTTGTTGATTAGGACATGCATCTCCCCGTCAGTAGGAACAATAGAATAAAAAACTACACCCAATCCAAAAATATGTACCATACCATTTCATTTCCATGCCATTGCCATTGTTACATATGCCTATTTTCCATTATCACAGATCCTGTCATTCACCCCATCACATGGGGGAAACCCTCCTACCATTTTAACCCAATTATCAAAACCATAATTATCTTAAATCAATACCATGCCATCCTATCATTCTATTCATATCTAGACCAAAGCCTATTTTTAGTCATCCTACCCAATCTTATTTTGATCTTGGTTCATTTGGTTCTTTCCACACTTTTTGTGAGAGGATTTTAATGAAGTTTCAATAATCAATCAAGTATATGTTTAAATGAAAATATATGAAAGTAGTGTGACAGTTGATCTAACAAGATATCTTTCATCCTATCAAGTTTATTTATGTGAGCCTAATTATAACCACCTATGGGCAAATCAATGTTTCACCAGTCTTGATACTAATTATAAATACCTATGGGAAAATTAGTGTCATTAAACTATGCCATTGTATCTTAGTTATAACCACCTATGGGAAAACTAGGGGTAACACTTGTTTATCATGCATTACCACATCACCTTGACATTACTATTTTCATTTGACTGGCCATTTAACAGATTTGAGAACTTGTTGCTACCTAGTTGGTTTTTCCCCACCTTTTATGTGGATGGAATTACTATGACTTGAGGTCATTTCAAGATTATGTGGGTCATGTTTAATTCATGTTGATGTCACCTTAGTCCCCTTTTCCATACACTCTCACCATTTTATGAGAAACCTAAACCAAACACTCTCTCCATTTTGTGAGCAGGTATCTTTTCATTCTCTAATGAGTTAAGATAGCTCAAAATTCCAAAAACATTCATAACATTTAAAAAATCCAAAAACATTTGTCTTATCTAAGCCTAATCAGTTATCCTCGATCCACCTTAATAAGGCATTATAATTATTAGGATGCTTTATTTTGCTTTTGTTTTCAAGATATCTATTTGTTTATTTATTTTAGGTTCCTTGTTTGTTTGTTTGTTTGTTTATTCACTTGCCTATTTGTTTGCTTTCAACACTATTACCTCAACTCAATCTATATGTGTTCATTGGGTGATTCCTCAAGCACATTATTCTTTAGTCCATCCATATTCATCCATTAACATTTTTATCATGGTTTTTATCATTGTTGCATTATTTTTGAGTGTTTATTAGATCGGGAGTCAATCTTTATGCATATTTTAGCCAAGTTTTTATGGTGTTCTATCATGAAGCCTACCATCACATGATATAACAAAAATTAGCTTCAAAAAGGTCTACAATCAATGGATCTATATAATTTTCTCCTTAGCACCTTAGCAAATCATCTCACCCACCTTGATCAATATAAATCATTTGACCATTCTAGTTGTATCATTGTTAATCAAGATGAACATATCCTAATTGATAGGTACAAATGAATCATTTACACTTATCAATATTATTCTTCTATTCATCTATTTCATCACTTAGCACCCACTCATCTTTAATTTGTATTCTAGGTTACATCTTTGAGTTATGATTGCTAATCAGCCCTAACTGGGGCACCATCAGTTTTAGCCAATTCAATTCTGCTTAATGATTATAACCGCCTATGGAAAAATCATTATTTTGAATTTTGTTCTTGATTATAACCACATTTAGGGAAATCAACATCCTTTTTAAATCAATGCATGTAGGCATTTTCTCAACCATAGGTTAATTCCACCTTTCTTCTTGTTTCTTTTCAAGGGACCATCCATCAACAAATGTGATGACCACTCCCTTGAAGGGGCATCATCATAGACTTCCCAAAACCATTTGGAGTTTTGTTCTTCAGACATAATCTTCTTTTTTGACATACAGGCCATCTCTCATTATTTAAGAAGACATTGCTTTGCCTATGGTTTATAAGATCTTCCCAAATAGAGGCAAACTGTAGACACCTAAAACTAGCCACCAATAACCTCCAATCAAGCTTTTGGCCAATTTCCACTCAAAACGTGCAATTTGGCTTAAAAACACTAAAACAGATAAAATGATGTGAAATTGACATATTCAAGTGCTGATTTTGGCTAGGGTATCCCTAAATGGGGCAATGTAATTTATGGGCCAGCTAACTTTGATCAGTTTATTTCGAGTCAAAATGCCAATTTTGCACCCACATGCTTTAAACTACTCTTTCCTATCAAATATTTTGTACAAGACTCATGCCTTTGTTATTTTTTTTTGGAAACATCCTAAATGGGAATACACATATAATGCATCTGACAGTGAATTCCAATTCTAATCCAGTCAAATTTTAGACCAATAACAAGGCATTCTGATCAAATTGAGTAATTTGTGCACAAAGTGCTTAATCATGCTTAAGAGATAATTAACCCAAATTAAGGCCTAATCAATAATTCCATGGAAACTTGTTGAAAATTTTGTTTTAGAAATGAATATTTAATATCTACATCATTAGGTGACCTCATTGCTTAAGAAGGCATCCTTAGGCCATAAATGCCACAAAT
The DNA here is from genome assembly GCA_037957365.1 of Torreya grandis. Classification (NCBI taxonomy): domain Eukaryota; kingdom Viridiplantae; phylum Streptophyta; class Pinopsida; order Cupressales; family Taxaceae; genus Torreya; species Torreya grandis. The sequence continues at coordinate 2,755,620 of JARHVA010000671.1, read as the reverse complement.
ATCAAGATTCATGCCCTCCATGCCTCATCAATGCCTTCCATGATGCCCTCCATGCCTCTTAATTTCCCCTTCTTCCAATGTCATGATGAGGATAATTAAAAACTTAATTCAAAAAATTGAATTAATACTCAACCACACATCTCAATCTTGAGATGGATGATTGAGGTTGATTATGATCAAATCCAAAAATCTATAAATATGAGGCCTCACAACATAATTTCTAAGCTTAATTTATGAAAATTTATAATGAAATATTGGTTCCAAAAGCTTCATACAACTAGTGTTACCATGCCAAATTTATTCTAGGCCAAGCCAAGCTATAAGCCAAAGGTGCTAAGGAGAGATGGAGGTAGCCAAGCTTCTATTACTAAGGACCTCATGAGCACAAGTTGAGCAAGCCACTACTACAAAAGCATTTGGAGCATCCAAGGAAGGTGAAGAAAATATTGTATTTAATCCCTTGATTTTTAGTTGTGCTTGTCATTTTATTTTATTAATTAAGATTTACCTAGTGTCTATGCCTATATATGTTATGCTATTAGTGTGTTTATTTCATTTTGTTTTTATTTTGGAACTAACACCATACTAGCCATCCTCTCTTGAGTCAAATTCATAGATCATAGTACATGCACCATTGTCTTTATTAGGTACCACCTCAAAAGTGTCTAGATCTTCTTGAAATACTTCAAAATCCTTATAGAATGCAATGCAATCAATCTCACCATGCTTTGCAGTATAATGGACTCTACCATAATCAGGCAAAGCAATATCAATAAGATTAATATCCATAGTCTTATTTTTAGAAGATGGTTCACTATTCTTATTGTTGTAGAACTATCATTATTAAACCTATTTTTGGGTCCATTAAACCTTTGGAAAGAGAATTTTCTACTAGAAGTTTCCCTAGTATTACCAACTTGTTTTTGCAGTTGAAGGAAGTTAGTGCTGAGTTTTTGGACCATTTTTAGAATGGACTCATTCTCACTTTTGGGGTTTTTTGAATTATGGACCTAGTTGTTATTAGTATCCATGGATGGTACTAAGTTATTTTTATCAATTGCATTAAATACATTGTTAATATGGTGATTCAAGAACCCCAAATTTTGGCTAGCAATAACATTTATTAAAGGTAATTGGTTTAGATTTGGGAGTTGGTTGAGAGCAGACACATTCTAGTTATTATTAAGAAAGACATTCAAGGTAGGAATATGTGGATTGACATTAGAAACAAAATAATCCATCTATCGTTGAGATTGTATCTAGTCATTAATGATCACAACCTCAACATAGGCTAAAGCTAGTGTGTTCATTGGACCTACAACTCTTTTGATAAATATTGAGGTCATGGGACCAAAAGCATCTTTGTATATTTTCAAGGCCAATGCCTGATCAGGTTTATAAGGGTCAATGGTTCTATTGGACATATTTTGGAACCTAGTATTGAAAGTTATTATAGGTTTATTAGCATCCATTTTTAGGGTGGTAAATTGTTGGTACAAGACACAATGGTTGATTACTTTTCCAAATTGGTGAATGAAGATGTTTTGAATTCATCCCAGGTGGTGACGCAATCATCATGCAAGTTTAGGAACCACTCATATGCAAGATATTTAAATGTAAAAAGGAGAAACCTACATGCTACATCCTCATGAATTATATTTAATAATCTCAATGTAGCCTTGAATGATTTAACATGTTCTTATGCTGTTACAATACCACTAGGACTAAAAGTTGGCAAGTACTTTTCAAGATTGTGAGGAAGGTCATGAATTGTACCTTGTACATTGATAGGGGAGCTTCCTAACTAGGCCATACCTTGATGAAGGCTAAACACAGGAGTACCTTAGAGTGGTAAAGTTGGAAAAAACTTTGAATGTCTACGTCTACCTTTGTCTCGCTTGGATCTCTTATCGATGTTTAGTTCCAACAAAGGTTCTCTTATTTTTGAATGTGATCTTGTTTGGATTCTTAGTAGTTTTATCTTGATAACTTTGGATCCTATTTGAGATATGATGTGTCAAACTAACCTTTACAAAGAATAGGAGTTAGATTTGCACATTAATCTAATTTTGCAAAGATATGTGTATAAAATAACAAAGGGCATCAATTTTTAACTAAGTTAGCTAAAAGATGGGTCTTATTATATAAATATGGTCTATCTTTACAATTATAAGCTCAAATAAACTTATTAATATAAAATATCTACCAATATTTGATCAAAACAAGATATTCTAACCTTAAATACTATGGATCTTTAGATCTTAAGCTAGCTTTACTAGAATTAAGCATCTAACCTCAAAGATCTTTGATCTTTGTCTAAAGGAAGTAAAAAAATGGGTCAAATAACACAAAGATTAATGATCTTTATGATTCTGAGTAAAAAATTACACAAATACACAATGATAACACCAACCTTTGGTTAAAACATACTGAGACTAGCAAAGATTCAATAATTTCACCAACCCTCCTTCTAGCACCAACAAAGCTTAGCCTGTTGATTCCTTTAAGTGAATCATAGGTGATCTTAGTTTTTAAAGAACACTTCTCATTTTATAATTCTTAGAATTTAGAGCATGAGTAGTAGTTTTTGGTAATCTAGTTACCTATGGTGAAATAAAGGTAGAGCAAACTAAACTGTTCCACAAATTTATACTGATTGGTGGTTGGGAGCCACAGTGGTCCTTAATATTTGCAAATTTTGAAGTATATATGCTTATCTTAGTGAGTTATGATCAAATTTACCTACTAAAGACTAATCTAAGTGAATATTTACAATGAGATCTAAAAAGAAAGATATAGTAAAAAAAGAAGCAAAATGAAGGGTAGGGTAGAAATAAAGTATGTGATTGTTGATCTTTGCCTTAAAAACCATGAAAAGATTTTAATTTCAACTAAACATGCATTTAACCAATATATAATGTGAAATAATAGATGTTCAAATCCCACCATATACTAGACAAATATATGAGGAAAACATGAAATAATATAAGTATGAACTAACTTTGCCTTAAAGGTTTACTATTGCATTTAAATATCATTTACACATCCTAATGAAGAGAAAATAAAATGAATAAAAAGTTTAATAACATTCAACTAATCTAGCATCAACACAAATTAGAAACCCTGTATCAAAGATGCACATTCAAAATTCATAAAAACCATTCACATTCAAGACTTAGAACAAGCAATTGAGAGATAAACCTTGTAATAATTGATATAAAAAAATTTGGACAAACTTTTTAGTATTCCTTGCTTATATCAATTGCTCCAAAAGTGTACAAGTTTTAGCTAAAAAATCTCTCCCTTTATAAAATGGTGATACTACCTTTTATACAAGAACAAGGTAGTATACCAGTTAGTCATAAGAGTACACATGTATAAATATAAAGACAATTGTCCTTCACAGTTCTAAAATACATTTATTTTTCCAAAATGAACTTACCTATAGGCAAATATGATAAAAAACTAGAATATGCCTTTACAAAAGAATATTCCACATTCAAATATTGAAATGCTTTTACATAGAATGAAATATCATCAATTATCCAGTGGACCCTAGGCTGAAGGGATCCCTTGTTGCTCTTGAAGAATCTCCATATCCCTCTGATGTTGTTCACTAACTCCAAATCAGTAGTTAGTTTCAAGAGATAATCATCTTCTCGGTCAACCAAGTCATTTAAATCCTTGTCATTCCTTGTAATAGCCTCCTTGATGCTCCTAGCTTTAGAAATATTCTCTTCAATAATGAAGATCATGCCCATGACTCAGATGTTATCACTTCTATATTGGCCTTGACACTTTTTCCTCACCTCTTACATTACCAAAATGGTTTTATACTTGAACTTGTCATCATCAATGATGCCTAGGGAACTAGACTTTGTGGGGTTGGCCATCATGGTGCCAAGAAGTTGTGTAGTATTACTTATTAGCTCTTCATCATCTCCTAGGAGTCTCTCTAAGCTCTTTGACCAAGAACTAAAAATTTGAATTTTATCAATAAATATCCCCAATATTATGTTCAAGTGGGCTAGGCTAATGGTTTTTAAGTTAGGAAGCTTGCCCTTAATTGGTATGTTGATAAAATCCCTTATTTTGTCTTCTGAGCTCTGTCATTGGGTTAATAAACCCTTGGCTATTTCATTTTTCTAGGCTAATGCACTCTACCTCATCTTTATTGACTCAAGGAGTCAAACATGTTGTAGAAAGATGTCTCAAACATATTTATTATTGCCTCTAGGACTAACAATATAGACTGTGTTTCTAGATTTTCCATTTCTTTCTCTAAGTTTTGTATCTTCTGCTTCATGCCTCTGATACCTACTCTGAGTTGAGATGAATGAGCATCAAATAGTCCTTCTATGTCCTCCTAATGAATAAGATGCTCACCAGGCCTCTAAATTCCAATGGGAGCTAAACCAGAAAATGGTTTAACCTTCTGAAATGTGAGTTCTTCACCTCCAACCATGATCTTTTTGGTGGTGACCCTCTCTAATACTACTATTTCTGGATTGAACTACATGCTAACTAATGATTCTATGGCTTTTAGAGGCTTAAGAGTATCTAATTGTGTGCTGCTTGAGGCTCTTAGAGTGTCCATGTGTGTACGACTTGATCTTATTATGGAAATTCTTCTTCTTTCTTCCTCTTCCTTTATCAAAGCCAATATCAATGACTTGACTTCTTCATGGACATAAATGTGGATTATTTGGGTCAAGGCCTATGAATGGGATAAAGTGGGAATATTTTTCATCTTCCCATAAATGAACCATTCAAAGATAATTGGCTCATGAATTGGGTATTTATCACTAAAAAATTTAACCTCAGTCATGAGATGGGTGAAGGTCAACTTGGGCTTACTTTTCCCAATTGGGTCCAATGCCAAATTAGCTTTCCTTTTATGCAGGGGTAAAAATAAAACCAAGTCCAAAGAAACCTCCTTTCCCCTATCTTACTCTAATTCTTCAACTTGGGCTTGGGGTTCCTCAGTTTGTTCTTCTTCTTCATCTGACCCATATGCCTTAACAAGCACCTTGAGGGCATACTCTACTATCTCATGAGGCTCCAATGTAATCATACCCAAGAAATCTATTGGGGACTCTAGTTTTTGAGGTGGGGTTAAAGATTATCCTCCTTCACTATGTCTCTCTGCTATTTTTTCCTTTCCAGTTCCTTTTATAACTTGTGTTTGAGGTTGTTGCATTCTAACTTGTGGCTATTCTAGAGGGGGTCTTGAGGATGGTCCAGGAAATAAGTGATAGTATAAAGTTCACATTTTCCATATCTCACCTAGAGGATTATCATCTCCAGTAGCCAACTTGATCTCTGGCTTAATGTTATGCCTCTTTAACTTGGCCAATACCTCTAGGAAACTAGAGGCCTTGATGTATAGTGGGTCATGGACATTGGGCTGGTGTTCATAGGCCTTGTTGATGGTTTTGGACTTTAGATGTTTGGTATCCCTCTCATTAGGGTCCCATTGCCTTAATTCATCTTTTTTTAGGGTGAATGAGTCTCTATGTCTGGTAATAACATTCACATGTTCCCAATTTTATAACATAGTTTTGTTGATTATCAAAGGGAAGGGATGGATGAGGCTTTTCCTTTTCTCCTTGAAAAATACATCGATACCATGAATAATTTGATATGAAACTTCTTGCTTTGTTTGTTTGGTGGGCACATAGATGGGTAACCTGTAGGGCTATGTCAAAGACCCTTCTATCCTTATTACCATGCAATATAGGTAGAACTAGATATCCCCTATTAATTCCACATATGTATTAATTAGGGGGATAACCCTACCCATGGGGATTCCTATGATGGATTCTACTAGAGTTGGATAAATACAATCATAAATTAACTACATGTTGTGTCTGTATTTGAATATGTGAAGGAAGCTTGGAATAATGATGGGAGATAGTAGGTCTCCTATTAGGTGACCAATTCTTAATATCTAGGATCTTGGTGGTGGCCAAAATGGTATCAAGTAGATAGGACATCATGTAGAAGTGGTTTCTTGTCTTCCTTTTGGTGACTATGAAGTGTGATTTCAAATGGATATTAATCATCTCACCAAATGGGGGAGTGAGTCCCTTCTCTATCATAAAGTAAACATAGGGCACCCAAACTTTGTTAATATGTGTGGTGGATGGGGATCCAAATAACGTATTCAATAAGGTCATAATTATCCTATTCCCTTCCCTAAATTGGATAATTAGGATTTTCCCTATGGGGTCCTAGATTACTTGGGTTTCAGTAAGTAGCCATGGGGTAAGGATTGCATTTAAGTTATGCTTCCTAGTCCAATCTCTAATGGTGGGCAAGTATATTTGGGGATTACACAACTTATATTAGAATTAAAAATCAAGGGGGAAAATATGCTATTTTCTTAAAGCCATGCTCATAAAATATCCAATATTTCTTAATTTTACAATCTTTAAAAAGAGGAGCAAGGACATCGATGCAGTGTAATACCTTAGGCTTGGAGGCAACATAGTGGAGGCTAGTCATCTGAATGAAGACTATTTCATTGTATCTCTACATGATGATTTCATTCTTCTATTCTTCCCTTATAAGATATTACATCTTCTCAATGGTCTGAAAGAGCTTAGATTAATTCCTATTACCATTGTTTAATACCATAGTATCCAAGTATGTATCCTTAAAAACCCTTCATTGTCAAAAGTTAAATACAACTTGGTTTCATCCCTTTATTGGTGTCTATGAGCTACCATGGATGTGAGACATGAAAATTATTGACCATTGGATTGTAAGTAATCTTTGGGTCAACTTTTTATTACTCAGATTGCAATTGAACTCTTCTCAGTTTGATTGTGATTAATCTGAGTTTGAATTAGGGATTTTATGGATGCTAGGGCTTTTTTGAATCTTTAATGGTGATGGAAATTTGGACTTAGGCTTATTCATGTCTTATATTTGATTGAGATCCATGATTTTATACCTTTTTCTTTTCAAGCACACAAAATCCTTAATTTTGTCTTTTCATGCTTGTGTGACACCCATGTGGCATCCATTTGGCAACTTTCATGGAATTTTTCATAAATGCCTTAAGGGACTAGCCATTGTATTTTAAAAATCATCTTTTCCTTCATGAAATTGGATCCTCGTTTATGGATCAATGTGGACCATTTATCATGATCACAAGGCTTGAGAGTCAATGGATGCTTTATATTGGGTCCCATAATTGTGCCATTTTCCACCTTTATAGGCCTTCTAGGCTCTATATTTTATGAAGTGAATGCATGATTGCCATGTGTTGATCTTGTGGGACCTTGGGGTTTTATTGAATAGTATTTGATAGTTATGCTTCATTTGAACACCTCTCATGAGTAAGCATAGACTATCGATCATGATCTGAACAAGTGTACACCATTGGTCTAATGAATCAAATGTTTTAGATTCATCAGGTATTTTTGATCCATCTGATCATCTTTCATGATGAAGCGAGAGCCATTGATCCTACAAGGAGGATGAAATTTAATTATCATTGAGACATAGGAAGGGGCTTAGGCTAAATACTTTAGGCTGAAGTTTATTTCATGTTAATAAATGCGATGTATACTTTAGGATAAAATTTCTATGCTAAGTTTACAAAACACATATAAAATAGACTTAGGGTAAGGTTTATTTCATGATGATAAACATAATATAAAATTTAGGTTAAAATATTTAAGCTAAGTCTTATAATGCACCTAAAGGGGCCCAAATAATGAGTGATCTAATTGCTAGGTTTTAACCTAGGGTTTTATCATATTAATAAACATGATAAAATCTTAGGTTAAAAGCATTAAAAGCTAAGTTTTATGTCATAGGGGAATCTTAAAATAATATTTAATATAAGTCTCTATAATAAGGTTGATTTGATTTAAATAAATGCAATTGGAACCTTAGGAAATAGACTTAGATTAAAGATATGTTTGCAAGTATTTAGATTGTGAGATCATTTTATCATTTGAAGTTCAAAGATCTTAAGTATTTGAATATATTTTGAGAGGTTACATTAATTTACAATATGAGAAATAGACATTAGCCATGTTTACATAGCATATTCATATGCCTAAGTAATATGTTTGATGAGGTTAAATTTGATAGCCTTACAGATGTCAATGATGGCCTCACATGTGTGAAATGAAAATCATGAGAATGTCAAATTTAAGTTCATGAATCATTAGGTTTGATGGGATTAAAGTTGGCGGTCTGATGGACATCAATGAAAACCTTAATAACATCAAATTACAATATTGAGAATGTTAATTTTAAGCTCATCAAGTCCCTTTGGTCCACAAATCTTAGATTAAATATGCTTCATCCAATCATACTCTATGATGAAGCATGGACCATCGATCATGATCTGAGAAGATGCACGCCATTGGTTTTTGCAACCATAAAGGAGATCAATTCAACTTGGGACCACATCATAAAATTTAGACTAAGATAAAACCTAAGTCAAAAAGCATAATAAAATGAGTCCCTTTGAATATTTTAGTCTTAACTTAAGATTTTATTGTATTAAAAATACAATGAACCTTAGGATAAAAACTTAGGTTAGGTCCTATTTTTAATTCATGAGACCCTTTATTATCAAGCTTCAATGTGGTAGTACCATGTGGTGGCTCTTGATATTTTAACTTTTTAGTGCCGCCTTCCCTCCATTGTATCTATTCTATGTAACTATGGACTATCAATCATGATACATACACTTGCACTTGATTAGCTCCTTTTAAATATTAAAGCCATAGTATAAATTTTATCTTGAGGTTTCATTGTATAAAAAAATACAATGAGACCTTAAGGTAAAACTTAGGTTAAGTTTATGTTTGATAAAAGGGGGCACTTTAACTTGAGGATGATCATGCTCCATCCTATCTTCAGTCCTACTAAAGCATAGACCATTGATCATGATCTGGGGGTTTTCATGGGATTGGTTCGATGGATCAAAGGCATTAAGTTTATCGATCCAACTATGCTCCATCAGATCTATTTCCATGATGAAGCGAGAGCTGTTGGATCTACAAAGAAGTGAGGTGCTTAAGTTAGGACTTGGGTTAATATAGGAACTTAGGCTAATATTTTAAGACTAAGGTCTCATTCATGTTGATAAATACGAATGGGGCCTTAGGGTTAATATTTTAGGCTAAGCATATGACAAAGGGGACCATGCTAAAATAAAATATCCTACAAACATAAACATTATACCACATTAAAAAACATAAGGAATGGAAGGGGGAAAATAAAAGGGGATAAAGCATGGGTTTTAGGCTAAGGTTTGGTTGTGTTGAAAAACATGACTAAGCCTTAGCATAAAAATTAGGCTTAAGTCCAAAGTCAATCCAAAATGTTCTTGCCAAATCTGTTCTCACCAAAATTAAATTTGAATCAAAGGTCTAAGCTAGGGTTCGTATAAGGAGGGTTTAATTGCATGAATCCAACTATGAGCTATCATAAAATCAAGGCTAGTAAAAGTTTGAATATGACTAATCTATAAATTCCAAGCATGATCTATGAGAAACTCCATGAAACTTACAACTTAAGACATGAGGATAAATTGTTAGCAACATTAGGCAAGGTTAAAACAAAACCATGAACAAATGGTCTTATTTCATCAGGCATGGATGATCTTCAAATTCTAATAAAGTTCAAAACATCAAGTTTTTAGCATTAAGGTTCAAATCAATGTACAAGGGTCCCTATTTTTTAGAAATGGGGGTATGTTGACCTCAACACTAGTTATGAATTCCATTTATAATTTTGATGATTTTTTAGAGAGATTCATAAAACACTTATCTTTTAATGTGTTACATGAACTGACTAGGGTTGATATATGTCAGGCTAAAAACCAAGGAGGAGAAAGCTTTGTTATCTATTTTAAATAGTGGTGCTCTTTGTCCATCCAAATCCCACATAATCTCCTTGATAAGTAATTGGTCATAAAGTTCACTACCAATCTACAGTATAATATAGCTCATACTCTCAAGTTTCATTACACCAATACATTTGAATAATTTATTTCTAAGGGAATACTAATTGAGAAATCCCTCATAAAAAAATGTGTAATTAAGATTTATTCTTAGAATCAAGTTTAGAACAAGGCTTAGACACAAGCTCTTGCACAAGCACAAACAAGTACATCAGAGAAGCACAAACCATTGAAAGGAATATAAATATTTTAAAAGATGGGGTAACTAAATATCATCATGTGAAAATGGTCTAACCACTACCTATTCAAACAAACCCACCTACTCAAACTCTCACTTTACAAATACCCCCTCCAAGTAGAGGTAATTATCACAATATATTTTTTATTGATCTTGGCAAGCTTATTGATATGGTTTTCTAGAAGCTAGTTATCGTTAACATGATCATTTGAACAGTTCCCAAACCATTTCTAGAAAACTAACCTAAACTTGATTGGTATCAAGAGAATAAATTTTACAGTTATCATTAGGTTAAAGGTCATTCCATTCATAGATGCATGCAACTTCACCATCTCATCTAAGGTTTACTTAAAAGGGGTAAAATAAAGTTGGATAATGTGACCATAATGTATAATAAAAATTTAGGTATCTATCAAAACATGTTTCCATAACATAACTCTAACAAAAATTGAAATTAAAATCAACATCAAGTTAATGGCCAAAACTTGAACATACTACCTAATAATCAACTCAGAGATAAAATCAACAACAATAAAACTAGAATCAAGGTCAGGATGCCCATTCCAATCAAGTTAATTATAATAATTTCCCTTATGACTATGAAAATGTCATAGGTCACATTATTAGTGGGCATATAGATAACATTAAGATCAACCCTAAGCCAAATGCCAAGAATAATTGATGACCTTTGCCATCCATTTTAAGACCTCCACCTCCATTTTTTAGTAATCCTCCTTTGGTTTATAATATCCCAAATGTTAATCAACATTTGAGATTTACCATTTTAGTCCCTTACTCACCTTCTTATAATTATGGTAACCCCCATTGATTCAAGGATGTGCAATCACAACTTGATGCTCTAAGGTTACCATTCAAGGTCTTGTACCTTCTTCTTTCAAAAATCCAATTCAAGGTCCTCTACCCCTGAAAGACCAAGTTGATTGCTCCTATTAACTAAAAGCCCTATAATATTATGGATCAAATACAAAAGACACTGGCATAATTTTTTATTTTAGATATTTTGCATACCTCAAATGTCTATAAGAATATATAGAATGAACTTCTGAGTCAGTCTAAGGTCCCAAGTGACATTTCACCTGATAAATTTCAAAAACTTGTGAGTCATTTAGATCCATGCCAATAACTTACTTTTTATCAAATTGATATGTCATCCCTTGTACCTTTGTATAATAACCTACTTTATATAGAAATAATCATTTCCTGACATAAAATTAAATGAGTCCTCATAGATAATGGTTCGGGGATAAATATTATAACTTTGAAGCTGGTGAAGCACTTGTGCTACAAAATAGTAGATATTTATCCAAATACCATCAATAACAAAGTATATGCTAATGAAGAGCATGGATCTCAGGGCACCATTTTTTTACATGTTATTGTTGGGCCTCTTACCCATGATAATATTTGCCATGTTCTTGACTTGGAACTATCATATAATTTACTCTTTGGGTGACCATGGATTCATGAAGTACATGATGTACCTTATACTATCCATTAGTGTATCAAATTTTCCCATTTAGGATTATAAGTTATTATTCCTATTGACCTACAACCATACCAATTCTACAAACATTTGGAAGCAGAGTATGCAAGCTACAACTATCACCTTAGCATAGAGCCCACCCCCAAAAAGGATAAGAATATAGTTGACCAAATATATGAGTCTAATTATGTGGATCCAAGTACTCTTACCTCCACTTATTTTATTCCACCTACTACAATAGACAATATTTTTATTATTCAAGACAATGGCCTTGGGGAATACAAAATTGGCAATGCTTTTCATATAACCAAGTTGCCTAAGATGCCTAAATCATATAGTAGACCTAAAGTAAAAAATCCTAAAATGGAATGGCATAAGAAGGATTATTATCATTAGAAAGGACCCATGGTTTTCATTAAAACCACTTCATAATAAAAATAATAGATCAAGGTTGATGATGATTCATGGTTATATAATGATGATTTCATCTCCTATTACTAGAACACAAAGTATCCTATTCCAAATAAGATAATGAATAATCAAGATTATAAGGGAAAAGCCTTGGGGTAAAAACAAGGACCTATTGAGATAGTATTAGTTGATAAAAATAACTAAACTTGAGGTATTGGATACAAATTACTTGGGGGTGACCCCTTCGATCTTGAGAGTGACACTAATTTATCATCTAGCAATGATAATACTGATAATGACATAGATTCCTATTATAAAATTTATGATGATTTGGCCAACCCTAAATTATTTTATCCTAATACCATCTCTACCATTACTCCATCCCATTTTATTCTCTTATTTTACTCCATCATCCCTAATTGATTGACTGGGACCAACAAGACTCATATATACCATTGGATGATTTTTAGAAGAATGAGGCAGTCTCTAAATTCTTGGGCCTCAGAGATGGTTTTCCACTTGGTGATCACAAACATGGATTTGATTTTACATTAGACCCTATTTCTTATTTTTAAAATAAAGTGAACTTCCTTGTCACAAAGAAAAATAAAAATAAAATCAAACATTAAGGTCCCAAAGTGAAAACCTCTTTGAGGCACTTTTGGACTAGGGAAAAAGTAAAGAAAAAGATGAGTCCCATGATGAAAAAATGTTTTAGGAACCATTGGATGGGGAATTACACTCTTTTTAAAATGAATCCTAGGTCTCCTCTAGTCCTAGAACTTCATGCTAATCAAGAATTAGTTTGAGAGGATCATAAAGTATTTTGATCAATTAATCCAATATTTCCTGCATGCCTTTGCATAATGGCCTTTACCAAACCTTATAAATTTAAATTCTTCCAACATGGGTGAAATCAAAGAGATTCCAATGGGTGAACCGATACATTAAACAAATAATAAGACAAATGTACCACATTACCAAATATTATATAATATGGTTCCACAATACTTTTGGAGATATACCATAGAAGTTTAATATTGGAACACCATTTAATCCTAAATGGATCAAACTTGGAACATCCCTAACTTGAAGAGGAACATGTGAGACTTATAAATGATCTCCTTATTCAGGAGTTTGTTGATATTTTTGGTTGGTCTTATTAATATATGCTTGGATTAGACCTTGATTTAGTTGTACACCACATTTTTGTACATGAATACTAATCTAATCAAGTAGAAGCTACATAAAAATGCACCCTTGCATAGCCTTACTTATCAAGAAAGAATTATAAAAACTATTAGAGGTAGGGTGTATCCATATTAAATATTATTCAAAGTGGATATTCAACATAGTCCTAGTCAACAAAAATCCATAAGGAGTTTGATTATATTCTAATTATAGAGCTAGCAATAAAGCATGCATAAAGGATGAATTTACTTTATCCAACATTGATATGATTATAGATTCCATAGTAGGGTACAAGATTCTATCTCTTATTAATGGCTTCTTTGGATATAATCATATAAAAATAGAACATGGATACCAACACAAGAAAACATTCACCATTTTATGGGGAACGTTCTATGATCAAGTGATGTCATTTAGCCTCAAGACTATTGGTACCACATACCAACATGTAATGAGTGTCATTTTCCATGACATGATGCATGATATTGTTAAATATTACATGGATGATATTTTAGGTAAATCAAGATTAGATTAGTATATCTAGAGGTGTTATGAATAATATTTAAAAGGCTTTGTGAATACAAGGTAAGGCTTAACCCTAAAAAGTGTGTCTTTGGTATTACTTAAAAAATATATCTAGTTTCATTATCTCCCATAGGGGAATTGAAGTCAATCTATCCAAGGTTAAGGTCATTATATAAATGACTCCACTTTCTAATAAAAAAAAAGTCCACATCCTATAGGGTAAGATCCAATCCATTAGGTGATTCATTTCTCAATTAGTAGATAGATGCCATCCCTTCACTCATATTATGAAGAAAGGCACCATTTTCTCATGGAATACTAATTCTTAATATGCCTTTGAGTAATTAAAATAATATCTAAAAAATCCAATTGTTCTCCCTCTACCAACACTTGGAAAACCATTACTTCTCTATATCTCAACAACTGAATGTGCCTTGGGGGCACTCCTAACACAACATAATGATCAGGTGAATGAAAGAGATGTATATTATATGAGCCACACCTTAGTATCCTATGAACATAATTATAGCTTAGTTGAAAAATATTGCTTAGCAATGGTGTTTGTAGCCCAAAAGTTGTGATATTATATGCTCAACAATAAGGCCATATGGACCAACTCAGATACCTACTTTCCAAGGTAGCTTTGATTAGTCATATGGCCAAATGGATCATGTTATTAATTTAATTTAAGATTGAATATTTACATCAAAAGGCTACTAAGGGGAAGATACTTGTAGATCAGCTTACCAAAGCACCCTTGTCATATTCTAAACCAATCATTTTCATTTTTTATGATGTGGTGATCATTACTCTAGACAATAATTCTTCTAAGCCTCATTATTAGGTCCTTTACTTTGATGGTTCCTACACTTCTCATGGATCAAGAGCCAGTATTATATTCATAAAACCACATAAATATCTTATTCCCAAAGCATCCCATATTGGTTTTTCTTGTACCAAAAATATAGTAGAGTATGAAGCACTCATTGTAGGACTTCATCTAGTAGTATAATGAAATATCAATAAATTACATGTTCATGGATATTCTCATCTGACTATAAATAAGGTGATAGAATAATACCAAACCAAAGATGACAAGTTTATTACCTATAAAAATATAGTGGACCATCATAAACAAAGCTTTGAACATATCTAATTTGAATAGATTCTAAGGGCCAACAATATGACTATAGATGCAATGGAAATAATTGGTTCACTAATAAAAATTATTGATCATGATCTAGATTAACAGTTCCTTATTGAACATCACTTAAGGCCAACTCATGAATGTTCTAAATCTGAAAAGGTATGTGATTTTTTTGGTCCCAAATTGCCTTGGTAATCTGATATATATGCCTAACTTCATGATCATATTCGTCCTTATAAAATTTCCCATAACAAACAAAAATCCTTCATTCATAATACCTCTCATTATACCATACTTGTTTCCACACTCTATTATAGAGGATATGATGGAACTCTAATTCATTGTTTAGATTTGGTAGAGTCCATATTAGTGATTGAATAAGTACATAAAGTGATTTATGGGGCCCACACTAATGGAATTTTCCTTTCCAATAAAATCCTATGTATAGGGTATTATTGGCCCACTATGGAGTCTAAATTCATGTGTTTATGTAAAAAAGAGTGTGTCTTGTCAAAAGCATGCCAATCTCATTCATGCACTAGCTCAAGTTGACTTCATCCAATCACTACACCATGGACCATTTTCCACATGGGGACTTCGATATCATATGGTAAATAAATCCTAGTTATCTAGATGGCCATAAACATATCCTCACTAAAGTTGAATATTTTATAATGTGGGTTAAAGCCATTCCATTCACTTACATAACAGGTAAGTAGATCTCAAAATTCATCTTGAATCATCTCATTTTCCACTTTGACATTTATTATGAACTCATTTATGATAATGATAACTCCTTTAAAAATATGGACATGAAATCCCTCTATGCCAAATACCTTTTCAAATAACCCTTTTCCATTGCCTATTTTCCTCAAAGCAATGGTCAAGCCGAAGCATCTAACAAAAACTTGAACCAAATCCTTAAAAATATTGTCAATGTTTTTGGCCATGAGTAGAATTTACAACTATTTCTCACCCTATGGGCCTATCATATGATTACCTTCACTCCAACAAGAGCCACACCATACTCCCTTATTTATGGCATTGAATCTATTATCCCTATCAATATCTAGTTACCTTCCTTTCAAATTTTAATTGATGAGGAAGAATACATAGTCTATTACCTAAGAGAATTATAATTACTTGATGAAAATGGGTATATACTTTGAACAATCTCTAGGCACATCAGAACAAGTTGTGTTATAGCTAAAAATTTATCATCACAATGAATTATGGATATGGGGCATACAGGTTGGATACACAAGATAGGGAAGAGCTAGATGAGCCCATAAATATTATGCATCTTAAGTGTTTTTACACTTGATTTTCTTGAAAATTATCTATGAGGACCCCTACTTAGGGGATTGACCTAAAAACATCTTCCCTTCATCCCAATTCTAATTGATTCAGTCCATTCTAATCTTATTCCCCCAACCTATTACTAATCCTAATCTTGATTCTAGTTCATCAATATAGTAGACAATTTTAGATGTTAGAAATCAACAAAAGTTTCAAGTAAATTATTCAGATTTACTCGCCATTAACACATCTAGGATAGGCAGTATCTTACAATAATTTATGTAAGATTTTCATGTATGATGGTCTTTGAATTACATCTTTCATCTCTTATTAAATCATATACCATTTATTCTATTCATGTGCCATTCCTATTCTTCACCCTATTAATGATTCATAATATTTTCAATTATAGGTTGAACTACACTGACCTAAAGTCTATTTGGAATATGTAAATGATACTAAGTTTTTGAGGTCATTTCAATCACCCCTTTTACATGCTCTCACCATTTTATGAGCAATTTAATCCACACTCTCACCATTTTTTGAGAAACCTAAGCCAAAATCTTTACATTTTATGAGTTAAAACATTTTGCATCTCATAATCCTCCATTGAGTTGAGATGCCAAAAACCCAAAAACTTTCAAAATAGCTAGAAAAAACCTAAAAATTTGAAAATCCCCAAAACCACATAAAAATAAAAAAATTTAAAAAAAGAAACTAAAATACCCATGAGAGATACAAAGCCACAAAATCTTTGCTTTTTTTATCATGATATACACCAGTGGCCTTTGGCTCTACTCTGGATGGCATGGTTTACCATATTTGTGGGGTGGGAACCCATTATATAACCATGATTATTTCTAATTTATCATTTCCATTCCTTCATTTATGATCCCATTTTAAGGATAACTACATCAGCCTGAGGTCCACACAGACTGTGAGTAATGATTGGATGCATGGGGCATCTCATGTCAATGCGAGCACTCTTATTGTAATTCCATTTTTCTTGATTTATCTTGCTGCTCTCATTATTTTATGAGTGTAACTTTCCTATTCTTCCTCTATAATAAAATATCTTACTTTTCATCATTTTTCTTATTTCCCACCTCCCCAGGAGAACTAAATTTGACCTAAAGTCAATTAGATTATGTAGGCAATATCCACTTATATGGGTCATTTGGAGACAACTTGGCCACCCCTTCCTTTTTCTTCTATTCCCCATTTTTATCTAGGTTGTTTTCTTGACATGTCCATTTTCATCTAGAGATTAGAGAATGAATATCCAAGAGTAATGATTTACTTTCACACATGAAAAAAAGATTCACTAATTGTTTATTTTATGGTGTGTTTGTGTTTTTGTCAACAATGATTATTTTTGATTATTGTTGGTATGTCTCTTTTCTTTTCCTATTGCACAACATGATGTTTTTGGTTATTTTTATTTTTGGTTTATGTTTTCTTGCTTATTTCTTTCCTTTTTATGTTATCATCTTGACTCAGTCCATTGTGCTAATAGGGTCATCATCATAGTGCTGGCTGTCACATAGTTGTATTTGAGTCCTGTATGTACCTAAAAATTACACGGTGTGACATTTTTGATATAAATTTGATGATGATGTAATGGCCTCTTATTTTATATTCCATAAATAATTCTATAGCTCTAAACCCCCCATGCTTCCACATTCCTATTTTGACCCCTTTTGGTTCCCTTGATCATGAACTTCCTAGCCATTTCCACACTGTTTTAAAAATTGGCCATAAGTGACAAAACTATCATCACAAGTGACAAAACTACCCCCCTAAGTTACGAAGCCACTCAATTTCCACAACCACCACAATGGTTTTGAAACCTAAGAGGTGGTTCTATTATATAAAGGTGTTTATGAATTAAAATAATGACAATTTAGTTATATTATAGGGTAGTTTTGACCATATAATTGGCGGTTCTACAATCACCCCTATATAAAGTGATAATTCTATCACAGTGGAAATACCTTCTAGAATTAGCTCTCATGACTCCTATTTTCATGTGTTTTTCACAATTAGATTTGTGTTTATTATTTTTATCACTTGTGTTAACTTCCAATCATGCCAAGATCACTCAATGTCCTAATTTTAGCCTTCTTCAGTTCATCTTAAGTTGAACTCACTATCATACTTAGTTGAACTCTCCCATGCAAACTCCTTTCTCTTCCTATGAGAAGGAAAATTTTGTCCTAATTTTAGATCCAAAAATCACCATTGGATATTGTTATCAAGAATTTTTTATAGCCACAACCTTGTTAAAATTACCAGAATATTTATCCCTTGGTATTTTTGAGTCAACTACACAATTATAAATGAAGAAGTGTCATTGGTGAGAGCAACATAGACATTGAAAGCCAAAACATTATCTAGCCTTAGTTAAATTGCTCTTATTTTTTTGGATTTTGTCTTTTCCCATTTTTTATCTTGTTCTAGAGTTTGTGCATTCTCCAACTAGATATTTTATTGAATCTACATAAGATCATATAAAGCTACCATGCTGAGGATTATTCTATCAACTCACTACTTGCACTTCAACTGATTTATTCCAAAATTATGTTGGAGTTATTTTGATTTCCAATTTTTTTTATTTGTTATATTATATTTAATATATATTTTTATTATGATTAAATTGATTTTCCATTCAAAAGAGAAAATAAGCAAAAATAGATCTATCTATTTCATTTATCTTTGCTACAAAAACATAATTAGTTTTGATTTATGCTTGCATATAAAAGATTAGTTTTATTTTAATTTAATAATAAATATTTCCAATCATTCCAAAAATATATCTTATCATATATTAAATTCATTTCCAACCAAGGAAAATTTTATTTTAGTCAATATCTAGACAAACTTCTTGCACCTTAAACAATCACCTAGGCAAACATAAAAACATAAGCAATTGTAGGTGATTATATGAAGGTAGTAGATTGATGATCTTATTGGTTTTAAAGGGTTAAAATAATTTTCATTTCTCTCTTTTAAATAAGAAAATTAGAACTTATATCTTTTGATTTCATTCTATTAATTCATTAGAAAAAAATTATTTGTAGTAAGTTATAAAGGTTGAAAAGCTAGCCTAGTTTGCTTACAAGGAAAATTCATAGAAAATGTTTAATTGATGATGTTTTTAATTAGATATATTCTTATATTATTTGTGAAAAATTTATTAAATTCATGAATTTAGTTCATTTCATGTAATCCAATTAAATCAAACAAAAACATTTCATCTAGTTTGCATACAAATAGAAAATCATCATCTTGCATAGTAGTATAAATTTATTTGCTCTCCAATTTCATGCATTCTAAAAATTAAAAAGGATTAAAAAAAAGATTTTTGACTTCAATTTTTTTTAGTTTTGATATTCTTTACTTTCAACACTAATTTTTCAAGAAGTAATAATTCAATAGTTAAAAACCTAGAAAATCCCAAAAATAATCAACAACAAAAGCCTTACCATCCTGAAAATCAATCACATCATGTCAAAAGCCTTATCCATCTATGAAAGTAATAATAACTTACATAATCATTTTAAATTTACACAAGTAAAACATATCAAATCCTTTCTTCAACATTATAACAAGCACACTTTACAATCCATTGACTAAACAAGCTCATATGCTTTTCCTTGGCTTCTACCTAGTCTCTTTTGGATGAACCTTCTTGAGACACCAGGTCTTATTCAACATGATCTATTCCCTAGAGTTAGAGTACCTAGTCTCACTATTGTCACACAATTTTATATTAGTAATGAGTTGATATGTGAGGTCTTTTGGTCCACTCTAATTCCCCACCTCATCATAGAGTCCTTAACTACTTTATAAGAATAAGAATGCATCATTGATCCACCTATCATTGTTCTCCCATAGAATAGGAGATGTTAGTATAATTTTATCCAAACTTAGTCACCCATTCATACCATATTATTATCCTTGGGTATATCCTAGTGTTATATCATTTACACTTAGTGGATGACATTTTCTAACCAAAGTCAAACCAATAGAGTGGATATTATTCTATGAGTCATTCAACCCAATTTTCCTCATTTCCATGAGCCTATAATTGACCAGTAATTCTACCTTCTTGTGATATTAGAGACCGAAGGGCCTTGGATATCTATCTCCATGCATCTCAACACTCTAAATGAGTATTAGGATGTTGTTGAGGTATTTTGATTCCATCACGAGAAACCATTTCCACCACCTATCCCAAATACCATTCCAATAAAAAACTAGGCAAATCCCTAGCCCATCCATTACATCAGTTGCCTTAGCTAGACCTCAAGGAGTTGAGTGCATAGGTTAGTGTATGATAATTTATAGGCATACAAATTAGTGTACATAATGTGAATGACTTCATCCTTTACATACCCCTTTATTATTCTTAGCTTTTATTTTCTCCATCTTTTTTATTTCCATTTATTCTATGGGTATACATATACCCCAAAAATAAGTTTGGATAGGACATCAATGCATATCTTGGATTATAAAACTATAAGAGAGGTGAGTTGAGATATATAAAACCCTTGTTGATGAGTTGGAATAATCCAACATTTGACACTAATGTAGAACACCAATCCCATGACTACTTCCTTCTTGACATTCAGGCAAGGAATGGGGTTATCATTTAAGAGATACGTGATGTATAAAAAAATGTAAGCAACAAATCTAACTCCAACGCCATGACTCTTAAATGTGGAGGCCCAACCAATCCACACATAGCCATAAGGCCATCCATCAGCTTGTAAAGCCCAAACATAAAAATCATTTCCAAATATCATCACTATTTAGGAAGGATATATCACTTAGAAGATGAGGTCAATCATATGCAAGATGATGCACATCCTCCTAGTAAGAATAAATATGCCTCCAACCCATAAAAAATTAGTACCAATAATACTCCTAGGGATCCCACCCTAAATCAATTTCCTCATACAACCTCATCTCAGGCATCTACCCTCCATATGTTAGAGACATAGGTCCCCGATACCAACATCAATCTAAATCAGCTCATTAATACCCTAGTGGGTTATATATATATGACTTTTAAAATAATCAAAAATATTTGAACCAAGGGACATGCCAAAATCCCCTTGCACTAGATCATCCCTCTTCTTCCTCTATTCTAGTAACAACTTAATCCACGCCATAATAATAATTTGACACGCTCCCACCATTGCAAGAGAAAATAACATAAGAGAACCATGTCTCTCATCAACCTCTTGGAGACATTCTCACCCATATGATCCCCAACCTTGATGTCTCAAAAACTTATTCATCTTATCAACTACCCATTTAAACTCAAGGAGGGAGTGTATACATATATGCTCCAATAGTAAAAAATGATGCAGTAGTAAACAATCCATCATTCCCTATTCCTCTAGGTCATATGCCTCTCACATATAGTCATCCTTCTTATATGGGATATGTCCCACCCCATATCTCATTATTCTACACAAAAATGACCCATATAACACCATAACAAACCCCATACACTTTTCCATAATAAGTCATGACACCTCCCATGTCTCACAATGTCACCTCATATTTCCACATGTATTTAAAATCTACTCAGCTAGACAATTATTCCTTTGCTTACTCTATTAGCAGAGGTTCCTATAAATCTATATAACATGCTAATTACAGGGATAACTTGCACAATAGAGAGTAAAAATAAATAGAATCTAATAATTCAGACTTACATAACTTTGATTAAATATGGAAGCACACTATTACATGGAAAACAAAACAAATGATGCATGAAAATATGTGGTATAACCATAATGAATTACATATTTAAAGGTAAATAAATAACTCACTGCACATTTAACATAGATAAAAGATTATTAGGAAAACCATAAAAAAACTATTTTATTAATCTCTAACATACATCGGAACTATATTTCATTACCTCTAAGCTCTATATATAAAGCATTCTAGAGCACTGTCTCTTTACATTCTAGTCTTTAGATATGCCACAAGGAAAGACTATTCATATTGTCTACTCTATTTCATATGCTTATAAGGTGGCATATATCCATAATACTATGCAAAATATAAAATCGTATACTTTGTACATGTGTCTATCTAATTATACTTTGTAATTTTGATGACCTCAATATATACGTGACACTTTCCTGGACTGAAATTGTTATCTCATCCTAAGATAAAGTTACACTTTGAAGTCTATTTTGAAGTTGAGAGGATGAGTCATAAGCACTAGTCACAGTTATCAACACTAGTCACAGTTATCACTCTAAGTGTTGTTTACCAATTTTCATCCATTTGCACACTAATTAGCCACCCTTTCAAGTTTTTAACTACATAACATACTAGCCTATCACTCTTTTGAGTTTTCAATAGATTAGAATAACCAGGTGGTCACCTTTTATGGTTTTTCAACCAACTTGGCCCCACTCCTAATGATTAAGACTATATACAAATATAAAACAACTTGTGAAAATTGAAAAATTATGGTACATAGTACTTTTTAGCCAAATTTTGGATATGATAGGATATGACCATAAAATTATTCCTTTTTCAATGCATATTAGCATAGTTTAAGGTAAATTTGACAAAATTAAGGTAATGGCCTATTCTAGTCTTGAGCTTGTCTAAGTTACTTTGTGTCATGCTTCAATATGGTTCAAGTGGTGATAGGGGTTTAAGGTGTCTTATTAAGTCATAAGTCATGTGTCAAAGTCATGTCATACTCCTTATAATCCAATCAAGTGCCAAAATGGGTTTCATGTTATGTTTAAGGTCAATAAATCATGTTTCAAACTCTTCTATAGGTCTCTAACATGTGTAAAAGTGTCAAAAATCATTTTATCCCCAAAAAGGGTGAAGACTGTATGATTTTATTTTTGAGTTATTTATAAAAACTACTATATTTAGCAATTTAAACCCAACAACATAATAAAATAAAAATTAGGGAATAAAGGACCAATCAATCAATTAAGCATGAAGTCTTACCATCACCTTGTCCCTTATGACTTCTCTCTAAGATCTTCAAGTGGATTTGAATGCCAATTTGATCGAGTGTGGGTTGCTTGATTTAATCTTCAAAAATGACTCTAATGACTTCTTTAGATTATTGAATGGATTGGAAATAGTATGAGGATGCTTTGGAATGGCTGATTATGAGAGTATAATGAGGGATTAGTGATTTTCCATGTTAGCTTTGGCCATGGCCCAAGCATGGATTTTATAGGATGGTGGGAGGTATTTTTAGTGAATTTTAAATTATTTAGAAGTCTCTAGTTTAGAGACTTCTAGAATCTTAGAGGAGCTTCTATAATTCTAGAGGTTTCTTGATTAGTTTATGGGATAATGTGGGATTAGATGAGGATTAAATGAGGTTTATGATTCATAGGGATTTAAGAGAGGCTAGGGTGGTAGGTAGCTAGGGGGTAGTTGAATAAATAGGAATTTTAAATTTACAAGTGGGCTAGTGGGTATATTAGTGGATAAGTAGGCTAGTTAGTAGGTTAATGGGATAATTAATTGGTTATAAGGGCATGGAAATATTTATGGGGTGTATGGAATATTATGCGGGAAATTAGTATTTTAGTTAATTGGTTAAGGTTATGAAACAATTAATAGATTTAATAGGATTATTAAGACGAGTGGATTTAGGTGTATACATTTTACCCCTCTTTGAAAGGGTATTACAAGTGAAATAAAACATAAGGAGTAATGATTTTTTAGAGAAAAACCATTTCATGGATGGGAATTTTGTAAATAGACATGTTAGTAGACATGATGCCCCGTTGAAGGAGCATGCAAGGAGGAATGATCCAGATGGTCATTCAAAAGAAAATCCCCAAGGTGGGATAAGGCCAAGATGAGAATAATGGGTTGGGATGCCTTGAGTGATAATGGAGCTATGATTGAGATGCCCCAAGCATAAGTGATATGTGACTTAGCCTTTGAGGATGAGTTCTAGACAATGATCAATGTCTAGAAGGGAGGTAGTTTGATTAAGATGATAAGTCTTAAATTCCCAAGATGTAGAAATTATCCAAGGAATAAAAAGATAAGATAGGTCATGACCTGAAGACAATTCCTATAACAAAAACACATGCAAAGGATATCTAGAAGCCATGCCATTAGATGAATGATTATGGATAATAAGACACTTTATATTGGTTTTGTAGCTCAATAGGATTGAGTAACACTAAGTGACCCATAGGGGACAAGACAAGATTATATGTAAATAGTGGATGAGCTATCCCTAGGCATAAAAATGTGGGTAGGTGCTGCCTACATAATCTTAAAAGATCTTAGGCCAATGTAGTTCTAATTAGGATTTTGGACTTAAAATAGAGAATAAAAGATTATGCCATGAGAGACTTAGGGATGATAAAATAACGATTAACTATGATAATAGGTCATGAAATGGGATTTGGGGATCAATATTAGTAGTTAGGGTAGGATAATATGATTATCGAGGGCCAAGTGGGTTATGAGGGGTAAAAGAAAGGGTGAATTAGGGGTAAAATAAGAAAATATGGGGTTAAAAGGCTCATTTTGTATTTTAGCCATTGTGACTTCTTTTCTCTAAAGACCTCACTCATCACATCATGGATAAAGGGTCCAAGAACACCAAAGACCAACCCATGTGGGACCAATGGTGATTATTTCATGCCTATAATTTGATTTTTTTCATTTCCACATTTAATTTTTAATTTATGTACATGTAATTGTGACAATACTACTACTGGGGGTTATGACCTTAGTTGCGGTATTATCCCCATAACTTGTGATGTTGTAACCATAAGATAAAATTTTGAAAAACCATGAGGGGCATCCTATATTTTTGTAATACCATAGTAGGTGATTCATGATATCACACTAACATGAGGAGAGAAGTGAATTTTTACAAAATTTCAAGGTTATACTTGTGGGTTTACAAAACTACAATTTGTAAATGGTGATATTGCTAAAGCCATGACTTAGGGTTCGTGAGAGAGTTATGATTTTGTGAAAGTTAGGGATAAGGGTTAGTGAATGGGTTATTGAGGGAATAAGGATGGGAGTTAGAGTAATTATGGAATTAATGTGTGAGGTTAAGATAGGTAGGTTAGGGTAAGTTAATATGTAGATGATTAGGTTAGGGAAGTTAGTAGGAGGGGTGATGATATAGGATAAGGTATGTGGAAGGAAGTGATAGGGGTTTAGTGTAATGAGGTGAGTGAGATGAATAGGGATAGGGATAGATAGTTGATGATGATAGGTAAGGAGATAGGATGGATTAGTGTGAGTAGGAAAGGGGATTAAAAGGATAATTGGGTAGATAAGATGGAGTGGTTAGAGATTGGTTGGTGGTTAGGGTAGTCAAGTGAGTTGAGAATTATGTACTAGGTAGATGGGATGAAAAAGGAAAAATGTAGGTATATGGGATGAAAAAGTTTAAATGTAAGTGTGATTATATCATCATGATTGATAGGTTATGTTTTAGAGTAGGAGGATTTAGGGGTGTTGTATTCCCATTTTTGATGTCTAGTGGTTCTTCATGAGATTCACTTATTGAGAGTGGATGAGTATGTAGTGATAAAGATGATGGGCATCTAATATATCATAATGATGCTTGTAGTGAGGATTGATAGGGAATTGATCATAGACCTAGTTGAGATATGGAACTCTGAGACCAACACCTTTCATTTTGTGACTAATGAGATGGAAATAATGCTCAAGAATGTTCTAAGCATATTTTGACTTCCAATGAGAGGCCATAGGATATACTAGTGCTCACATACTCTGACTGTGATGGTTCAGAGATTGGATGGTAGATTATATATTGGAGTTCATGATGCATGAGTAGATATTGATAGGGCTTTGAGGGAGGGTAATATTGATATATTGACTCTTATGGTTATGTATTTTATGACTTACATACTCTTACCAAAAAATAATGGTCAATGGTTCCACTTGGGATTAGGAGATGTGGTTTTAGATATGGTCCAATATTATCAAGTGTTTGTCTAGGGGACCATAATGATGGCCCACTTATATATAGAGATTCATATTTGAGCATATATAGTAGTATCAAGCTTAGGTCCCTATCTATTACTATAGATATAGAGTTGGGAGCATATCCCCATAACTTGTGATGTTGTAACCACAAGATAAAATTTTGAAAAACCATGAGGGGCATCCTGTATTTTTGTAATACCATAGTAGGCGATTCATGATATCACACTAACATGAGGAGAGAAGTGAATTTTTACAAAATTTCAAGGTTATACTTGTGGGTTTACAAAACTATTGTTTGTAAATGGTGATATTGCTAAAGCCATGACTTAGGGTTCATGAGAGAGTTATGATTTTGTGAAAGTTAGGGATAAGGGTTAGTGAATGGGTTATGGAGGGAATAAGGATGGGAGTTAGAGTAATTATGGAATTAATGTGTGAGGTTTAGATAGGTAGGGATTTAGATAGGTAGGTTAGGGTAAGTTAATATGTAGATGATTAGGTTAGGGAAGTTAGTAGGAGGGGTGATGATATATGATAAGGTATGGGGAAGGAAGTGATAAGGGTTTAGTGTAATGAGGTGAGTGAGATGAATAGGGATAGGGATAGATAGTTGATGATGATAGGTAAGGAGATAGGATGGATTAGTGTGAGTAAGAAAGGGGATTAAAAGGATAATTGGGTAGATAAGATGGAGTGGTTAGAGATTGGTTGGTGGTTAGGGTAGTCAAGTGAGTTGGGAATTATGTACTAGGTAGATGGGATGAAAAAGTAAAAATGTAGGTATATGGGATGAAAAAGGTTGAATGTAAGTGTGATTATATCATCATGATTTGATAGGTTATGTATTAGAGTAGGAGGATTTAGGGGTGTTGTATTCCCATTTTTGATGTCTAGTGGTTCTTTATGAGATGCACTTATTGAGAGTGGATGAGTATGTAGTGATAAAGATGATAGACATATAATATATCATAATGATGCCTGTAGTGAGGATTGATATGGAATTGATCATGGGCCTAGTTGAGAGATGGAACTCTGAGACCAACACCTTTCATTTTGTGACTAATGAGATGGCAATCATGCTCAAGAATGTTCTAAGCATATTTTGACTACCAATGAGAGGCCATAGGATATACTGGTGCTCACATACTCTTAAGTGTGATGGTTCAGAGATTGGATGGTAGATTATATATTGGAGTTCATGATGCATGAGTAGATATTAATAGGGCTTTGAGGGAGGGTAATATTGATATATTGACTCTTATGGTTATGTCTTTTTTGACTGACATACTCTTACCAAAAAATAATGGTCAATGGTTCCACTTGGGATTAGGAGATGTGGTTTTAGATATGGTCCAATATTATCGAGTGTTTGCCTAGGGGACCATAGTGATGGCCCACTTATATATAGAGATTCATATTTGAGCATATATAGTAGTATCAAGTTTAGGTCCCTATCTATTACTATAGATATCGAGTTGGGAGCATATCAAAATAGAGAGACCATTAGGTACTTACATGGATAGGGAGCCCCACTAGCCCATAATATTTGTATGGCATATCATTCTCAAATTGCATAGGTCCCATTTTAGGGAGATATAGTTTAATAGACAATTATTTGATAGTTTGTGAGCAAATCATATCACATGAATGGCATACAAATAGGTCTAATGGAGATGGCCTAAGGATGTAGAGGTCACATGTTTCATTCTCATCGAGTATTGTCTGACTAGCCACTGGGATTATACTATTGAGAGATATAGGCTCGATCATGTGCAAAAATAGTTTAGGAGGCAATAGGATGTGTGTAGAAAGGATCATTTATTTGCTCATAGTGATAGGGAGAGGCCTTAATGGGGACTCTAGTAGACAAGGCATTATCCAAAGTTAACTATGAAATCATTACTCCAAGTGAATGAAATTTTTAGACTCCAATTATAGATCCAAGAGTGATGGTAGAATACATAGTGTTGTGGGTATAGAGACAACCTCATATGCTACTTAGATGGCCAGACAAAGTGGGGAGTGGGGATATGTGTAGATTAATATAGGCAAGAGTGCACTTAGAGAGGATATGAAATCAAAGATGGTAACCCTAGGTATAAGGTCAAAAATATGTTTGGGGAGGTCCATATGTGATGGAAATTGATGGAGGAGACTAGGGAGGTCACAAGGGAGATCAAACAAAAGCTAGAGACTAGGCTAGAGGGGGAGTTCAAGATGGGGGGATAGGTGTAGATGAGGAATTGATATTTAGACCATATTTGAGAAAGGATGAGTGGGCCCTTTTGGATAGATTAAAGAGGGGAAAAAGGCTCATGCTTTAAAGGTTGCAGGGATCACAACTAAGTGAGACATGATGGCTATAGATCTATAAGGGTAGATTGCATAGAGGGACAACCAACTAGCTAGGGAACTTGGGTAGGTATCAAGTTTGAGGAGACATGTAACATATTTATAGGGGTAGATAACTACACTACAGGGGTAGATCTAGAGTTAAGATGCACAAATAACTACATTATAGGGATAGATTGTGTAACTATAGTTGAGGTTGAGAGAGAGGGAGGGAGTGCTATAGGTGGCCAATTGGGCTAAGGAGGAGGGTAATGTGGCATTATAGGAGAGGGGTATGGGGATGATAATGAGATATATCAATTGGCTGATGTGGGAGGCCTAACATTAAAGGGATTTTTATCAGGCAATAGTGCTAACATGTCAATGTGCAATGACATTTAGAGCTAGTTCCTCTCAATTTGTACACCAACCTACCATGGGAAAACATTTGGGATGTATTATGTGTGAGAGATGGATTATATTATGAAATTATATGTGTTGTAGCACATTTATGTCTATGGGGACCATTTATGTATTTATATATTTTGACATGGACTTTGATGGACTGTTGCTATATGTGATTATGATTTTGTGATATATGATGTTATGTTTGTGTGATGAACTTCATTGTGATTATTTTGATGGATGTTTTATATTATGTGATTGTTAGGTATATATAGATGGATCATGGATGTGATGTATGGATATTATGTGATTGGATAACATTATGTTTATGATGATGTGTATTTATAGATGAGATAATGATGATGATATGTTTAGATGATTGGTTAGATGATATATGTGATGCATTATGGTTTAGATGATGTTTGTTATTTATAGATTTATATTATGTGATTTTATGTTGTTGAGATTAGATGTTTAGACTTTATTATTTTAGATGAGATGTAATGATGATCATGATGTTATTTATTATGGATGATGATTATGGTTTTATGTGTATAATGTGATGGTAAAATGATATGTATGTTTGTTAACAATGTGCTAATAAATAATCCATTTTTTTAAATAGGTGTCTCACTAACAAATGTTGGGTGAAATCCTCCTACACCAAGGAGATGGGTGGGTGTGTGGTAGTAGGTTAGGATTTTTAGATGGGATAGTGACATGATTATTGGGATGGGATAAGTGGAATTTGAAGCCATTAGATATGTAGGCAATTCAATTTACTATTTCATATGTGAGTATGAGTGTACCAATGACATGATAATAGTTGAGGACACATTAGATTCATAGTACATGGGAACTCCATTTGAGTGACTTTCCCAAGTCTTACTTTGGGTAGTCATTTAAGGACATCCTTGTTCCCTTTTTAAAAAAAAAAACAAAATTTAAAAAGATAGATAACAAGACAACAAGATTTATTGACCTTGACAGACATGTACAAGACTTGATGATTATTAAAAAACTTGATTAATAACAATAACACAAATACATATGTATAAAAGGATAATTCCAGACATGTATAATGTCTACTACTTAAAAAGATAATAAGATAATGAGAAATTTTTTGACTTATATATAAGTGAGTTTTATAATAGACAACCTAAGGAAATGATAACAATGATGTTGGACAATGATTATTTTCAATATGATAAAAACCCTAAAGTTCTAATAAAGAGGTTGATAAAGATTATATATATATATATATATATATATATATATATATATATATATATATATATATATATATATATATATATATATATAAGGTCCTAAGGTAAATAATTTTTAGGGACATGGTTAAATATGTACAAAGTGTTGATTGTGCCCAAAAGTTTTTATTACAAATGAGATAAGGATCAAAACTAATCATAACGACCATGTTTAGGGTCGAAAGTGAATGATCAAGATTTAATTGTAAAAGTGTAGGATGGATCCTAGATTAATAAAATTAGACAACCCTTTAATAATGATGATGTTAGTGGGTTCTTGTGGATCTCTGATTAGGGATGAATATGGATGGATAAGTTTGGATGTAATTATGGCTAATAGGAGGAAGAGTCATTGAGGATGACATGATTGGGATATGTATTAGGATGTCTAAAATAGAATGCATGGTTATTAGAAAGTGAAGTTATATATTCCAGAAGACCCCTTAATAGATATTATCCTCATATGAGCAACAATGATTTACCCTAGATTGAAATTCATGTTTCCTTATTTTTTTCTTCCTAAGCATATAGTATACACCCACTATTAGGACCAGGGTCATATGGAAAATGATGGAATGAAATGAAATGATGAGAGAAATGGAGTGATAGTGGATGTACCCCCAAGAGTGGGGACTAAAGATAGAGGTTATGCATAGCCTTTTAAGTATAAAACATTTTAGATGCATAATATTCATGGGCTCATCAAGTTCATCACCATCTAGTGTATCCAATATTTAGGATCCTGATCCAAACTTTGAAATAATGATATAGGGCCCAACCCAATTTTCTTCAAATTTGCCTTTCTTTTCTTGCTTTGCATTGGTGTTTTTATGATTCTACTTTAGGACTAGGTCACCAATTTCATATTCATGAGACTAGATCTTCTTGTGATATTGGACCTTGAGCTTATTCTAGTATGCCCTAAGATGATCTAAATCATTTTGATGTTTTTTATCTAATAAATTGAGATATTATAGCCATTTCTATATAGAATTAAGATCAGTAATAATGCCCCACAATGAGATTCATAAAGAGGGGAGCTCCACTTCAATGGGTAACATTACTTCTATTTCATATATGAGAGAATATGGAGTAGCCCTAGTAGGTGTTTAAACACTGGTTTAGTAGGACCAAAGAGCAGGGTATAGTTTTAAATACCAATTTATTCCTACATCATTGACAATTTTCTTAAAATTTTTAAGAAGTGTTTTATTAGTTACTTCTTCTTATCCATTACCTTGGGGATAGTAGGGTGTGGAAAAATTATTCTCAATGTGATAACATTTACACATATCTTCAACTTATTGATTTTTGAAATATTTTCTATTGTTTGATGAGATTTTGGCTAGGATTCCAAAGTGATAAATAATCTAATTTAAAATGAATTTTGATATCTAGATTCATATGGTATAAATTATCATCATGGCTTCAACCCATTTTGTAAAATACTCTATAACAATAATTCTAAACATATGCCCATAAGATGATGTTAGATTAATCTTTCCAATTACACCTAGTCCCCATATGGAAAATGGCCATGGGATCATTATAAGTGGTAGAGCTTGTGTGGGGGCATGAATAAGATTTCCATGATTATTACATGTTACACATTTATGTACATATTGGGAGGCATCATGATCCATTGTGGGCTAATAGTATCCATTCTAGAGTAACTTCTTGGCTAGGGCCATCTGACTAACATGAATTCCATATATACTATCATAGACCTCCTTTATTAAAAAAATAACCTCTTCTGAGTCAGTCATCTTAACAAGGTCCCATCATATCCTTGCTAATATATCATGTTACCAAGGATGGTATAATAGGATGGGTGATGAATGAAGGCTTTGTGTTGGTGATGATTGAGGTTTGGTAGTAGGATGTTATCATGGAGGTAAGTGTAAATGTCATAATACCAAGGTAGATTAGGATCTGTTATGGCACAAATTTGATAATGATCCATTGATTGATGAGTCAATAATAATAATTATTCAATGATAAAATTAACTTTAAGGACATATTTTGGAAGATTGATCAAGGAACCAATAGTGTCCATAGAGTCAAACTTTATTACTTCCCTGGGAACTTATTCAAATGTTATAGACTAAAATTTTTACTTTAATTAATCCAATAATTATTTATATTTGATAAATTTATAATATTTTGTTTGGAACTCTTCACTCACTTATTTTATAATCAATTAAGAATCACCAAATACCTAGAGATGCTGGATATTACACTGGATGGCAAATTAGAACTGTAAATTAAGGCCTCATATCTAGTAATATTATTTGTGCATGGGAAAAAAAATTGTAAGGATTTAGGGATTAGGTCACCTTGTGTGGTTACTATAAGTATTATCACTCCTAACCCATACATGGTGAAAGATCCATCAAAATATAACTTTCATCTATTGTATTATGTAGTAGTCAATATAGACTCATCTAGAAAGGTCGAGATGAGAGGCTTGGTATCTACAATGGGTGATACCATAAGTTGATCTAAGATGGATTTTAATTTTAATGTCCTTTTGATTGACATATTATATATAAAATTCAATTAATAAAATAATCCATTTGGCCATCCTACCATTTAAAGTAGATTTATATAACATATACTTAAGGGGATCAAATTTGGCTATGATCTTGACTGGGTCATTCAACATATATGCCTTAGTTTTTGGGAGGCAAAGACCATGGCAAATCAAGATTTTTCAATAGGGGTATAGTTAAGCACATATGAGATCAATGTCGTACTGAGATAATAACTTTTTAATTCTTTACTTTCATCATTATGTTGAGCTAGTAAAGCCCCTATAACATAAGGTGTTGCAGATATATATAAAAGTAAAGGCCTTCCTGAGATGGGTGGTGATAAGACCAAAGGCTTAAACAAATATTTATTAATATTATCAAAATCCTTTTGAAATTATGAGTTCTAGTTGAAATGCTATCCATTATTTTAGAGTTCGGTGAAGGGGTGACACTTGTCTACTAATTGTGAAATAAATTGATGAATAACCTACAATTTTCCTTGAAGGCTTCCTAACTGCTTTAGATTTTTGGGAGGAGACATTTACACAATAGCTTTGAATTTCATAGTATCTAATTTAATTCCTCTCCTAGAGATTATGAACCCCAATATTTTTCTTGAGGTGAATTCAAACACACATTTTTTCAAGTTCAATCTAACCTTATATTCTCAGAGCCTCTCAAAGATTTTCATTAAGACCATATGATGTTTGGATTGGAGTTTAGTGTTTCCCAGTATACCATCCACATAATATTATATGATGTCATGCATTGTGTCATGGAATATTACTATCATATCCATTTGATAAGTATATTTTGCATTTTTAAGACCAAAAATCATCACTTTATAATAGAAAGTTCCCCATGGAGTGATAAAGGCTATTTCACATTGATCTTTGGGAGAAATTTTGATTTCATTGTATCCAAAAAAACCATCCATGAGGGATAAAATCTCATAGCCTACAATAGAGTCCATAATCATGTTTATATTAGGCAAGGGAAAATAATCCTTAGGGCATGATTTATTGATGTCCCTAAAGTTAGTATAAATTATGATTCCTCCCTATGGTTTGACCATATGTAGAGTATTATATATCCATTAAAAATAATCAATGAGATGAATAAACCTAGCTTCCATGAATTTTTGCAACTCTTCTTTAACTAAGAGAACCACCTTGGGATATATTTTGTGAAGTTTTTTCTTAACAGGTTTTAAATTTGGATGAATCACTACCAAGGTTGGATCTATCCTCAAAATATTAGAATAACTCCATGTAAATATCTATATATTATTTGAGAAGATCAATAAGGATTTGATGCTCTTTGGTTGTAAGAATTGACCCTAATTTAACAATTTTAGGAATTTTCTCTATTCCAATATTTAATTCAAGAACCTCATCAATGAAGGAAGGTGACTGGTCCTATAGATGGGCTGGGGGTGATGATAAGACCTTTATTTATGACACAAATTTATTTAGGAGCTCCTTATCCAATTCTAGATAAGATTCTGACCCTTTAGGAGTGGGTTGAATGTCTTCTATATTTGGAGAGGGATTTTCAACTTCATACTCCTCATCAATTTGATTTAGATATGTTTATTGATATCCAAAATATATAGACTCATTAGGACTTCTTCTATGTTTGGAGATGGATATTCATCTTCATACTCCTCCTCATCAATTTGATTTAGATATGTTTGTTGATCTCCAAAATATGTAGACTAATTAAGACTAATAGATAACCCTTTTTTATGGTCCCCTAATGGCACAAACTCTTGTGCACTTAGATATTCAATAATGGTTTTATCACTTTGGAATATGTCAAAGGAATGCTCATTCTTTTGATCCCAATCTATCGGTGTGGGATAATGGAGGGAGATGTTGATAGTGGAGATGGTGGTATGATGGAAGATATTGGTGGTAGCTAGGTCCTTATAAAGACTATAAACAAAACCTATTTTGATTTCTTCATCAGAGGTAGACTCCTCAAAACTTGAAGAAGCATCCAATATGATAGTTCTTAGATTGATGCCTAGAGGCTTTTACCCTAAACCAAGATGTTTTGGGTGTTTTTGAATGGCTATAGGTTTAAGCCTACCTTGTTCATATCTTCCTCATCCTTTCTATTTATAATTCATATTTTGAAGTTAGGGGTACTTATATTTATGAAACTCTAAGGACTCATTATTTAGAATAAGCCATGAATCATCTAGTTCATCAAAGTATTCTTTTGATAACATGCCTGCACTAGTAAAGGTTGTGATCCAAACTGATAAATAATAGGATTATCTTTCCTCATGGGAAAGGACCATAACTATATGGGGATAGTGGTAGGTATATGTATACACAATATTTTCAAAATTTTATCAATTAATGATGATCTTTATCTTTCAAGAACCCATCAAGTCTCAATATCTTGGAGTACATGCCTTAAAGGGTGCAACAAAAAAGGGGTGGGTAGACCATTGGTGATTTGTAGGATTGTTGTCTCTTTTACCACTTGTTATCTACACACTTGTCTCCTAAAAAACATTACCCTAACTTTTTTATTCTCTCTTGTACACTTCCCTAATAATTTCCTACCTTTAATCCCCTTTTCCTAACCTAAAACCCCTTATGACTATTTACAATACTTGGTCGACTAGGTTGACCTTGTAATCTTATGAGTGAAATTCATTTAGGGTCTAGGTCAGCTTTTGGCTGACCTAGCCCATGACCTAGTGAATTTTTATCCATAATAGTACTCCAAATACAACCAAAACCCATAAAATCCTATTACAAACCCTTAATAAAATGAAGTTTTTTGAAGCTAATAATGCAAATCAAATGATGCAAATGCAAAATCACCTTATCCATCTTTAAACACACCCTCAATAGATGCCATGAGGCATGCATAATCAAAATATCCCCCCACCTCCTCTTCAGTATTCCCATGGTAATATTATCCCTTAACCTCTTTTGTCAACAAGACAATCAAGAATCTTTAAACAAAATGAGCCTCTTATATCTCAAATTGCTAATATTGATATACGAGGTATCACCCCTAACATTTATTATAATGGATCAGTTGATCCTACTCTTCATCTAAAAACATTTAGAAATCTATCTAAAGACTGGGTCAAATTAAATACCTTTGCCTCTACTAATATATTATCCAAAACTCTCATGAGTGATACTTTGGATTGGTATAACCAACTTAAAACTCATTCCATTACTAGTTTGGAAGATTTAATAAATGTTCTAGTCCAAGAGTTCCAAACTAGTGATCTCCTTGAGAATACCTTGGCCCATTTTATAAATTGTAAGCAACTTAAGACAAAAAATACCCAAGATTTCATTAAATTATGAAAGAATTTATCTAAAAAATACAAATATAACATGGAAAATGATAACCTCTTTCATATATTTACCAATGCTCTTTTTCCCAAGTTATAATATTGGGTTTAAAATATCTCTCCACATACTTGGGAGGTGGATATTGACCAAGCTAAGCATTAATATTTCTTTATACATCAATTTTAGCCATCTTGAACTTATATAGGTAATCTTATGTTACTTAATAATAAGAATCATCATGCTACCAATGATGGTGTCACAGACTCTTATGACACCATTCACACTATTCACGCTGTTGTTCCTAACCAAACTTTAGAATAAGCTTTCCCTCCTAATCACTTCATCAATCCTCATTTATCTTTAACTAATAACATCAATGTTCACAAACCTTTATCCTAAACAAAATTAACAAAATGTCTACCAAGGCCTCTCCCAAAAGAACTTGATCCCACTCATCTTATGAAATCTTGGTATGATCCTAATAAATTTTGTTGGTTTCATGCTAGTTGATACATTCTCATGAGACCTATAGGCATATTCATAATTTGGCTATGGATTTACTTATTGGTCCCAACTTTGACCACAATTCTATCATTCATCAATGCTAATAAGCCTATGACATTGATTTCAAATCCCATGAAACAAATACTAAATCTCAAGATTTGAATCAAGCTAATGCTCATTTGGGCATCTATAAAGATCCTCTTCCAAAGCACAAAGATACCCAAGATAAACCTACCCCTTCTACCACTAATGTTGATAATATTCTTGAATCAAATCCTGAACATAATGTGGTTAATATGAATAACATGAAAAGGGTGGCTACTTTCATTGATCCTCAACCCATCTACACACCTCCATTGTCTCACACATTTTGTGTTATCCAAGATTATTCTCTAACTCACTTAAACAAGTTGGGGTAATATGAACTTATATCTTTTGATGAAATAATTCCAACACCTCCCTTGGATAACACTTCCCATTCTATTTATATCATCCCTCCATCTTCTGTACCTAACACCAATGATGCTCAATATTCTATTAACACTTCTTCTAAAAATTATCAAATGACATCTGCATCAACTGCTTCATCCTCTCAACATAATCTAAAAACTTATCATCTAACCAAACCTTCTAACTCTTATCATCATAAATTTACATATACTTAGGATCCTCCTTTCGAGGACCTCCTTCAACACTATGAACCTTTTTCCAATAATATTATTATGGGTTATGATGAGTGGGATCCTATGATAAAACTCACTAATCTCCCATCCAAAATCCCATTTCTCAAACTCATGAGGACCTTTTTACATCATCATAACCATCTTATGTAGCTTTTATTTTAAATGAACATACCTCATCCTCCCTTAGTAAGATGTGAAGTAACCTTATCTAGGTTTGAAAATAGCATATTACAATAGTGTGAAGAGATGTCCATACATGTTTATGAAATAATGGACACTTCTCTTTCCCTTAAATTCCCCACTAATTCCATGATCCCTGATGAGATTTTGCTTTATACAGATGATCCTCCTCTTTTCATTAGTGTTCAAATTGGTGATATCCAAGTCAAACATGCCTTGATTGATGAAGGTTCTAAAACTTGTGTTACCTCTCTTGATTTTATCAAAACCCTTAGATATTCCAAATACAATCTTAAATCCACATGAAGCACATGTCAAGGCTATGACCAAAGGCAAATGTCTCCTTTAGGTTATGTGTTGTTCCCCATTACCTTCCCACCTATCACCATTCATGTGAAGGTGATGATATTCAACTTTCCTATCTCTTACAACATTCTACTTGGTAGGCCATGGACTTATTGTATGAGAGTAGTTGCCTCTTCCACTTTCCAATCATCAAATTTCCTCATAATATATCCATCTATAGGATTTAGGGTGACACTAATCCTTGGAATTTGAAACAATTCTAAGACCATGGTGTATTTAAAATTCCTACCCTTGAACCCTTACCAAGCATTCCATTTTGTGAATCTCATTGATTTAAATTTCCCATCAATTTCACTCGAAGTTATTATGGTCACCCTAAACTCATTATGAATATTCCCCCTAACTTCCTAGATTCTAATGATGATGAGCCTAATGAGATCGATCTCAAGATTAAAACTTCTGATCTCTCACCTCATCTCATTTCTTAGCTTCCCACTTTGTTTCAAACTCATTCTCATCAAGCACCTTGTGATGATATCCCTGTTGTCTTAACTAAGACTCATAATTCCATTCATCACACCACATCAGATGACAAGGTCATCCTTACCTATACCATTGATCTTCATACACCTAATTATGATGATGGTTATACCTTAGATGATCCATTCTTAGGAGGTCTTGTTTAGACTTGAAATGCTAAGATTATTCGTTATCATTCCTCTTTACTTTAGTATTTTATTATATCTTCCCATATTCCATCATATATCATTCCTAATTTTAGTATTTTTACTCTTTATTATAGGTTAGAGATGGTGCAAACACCTCCAATTTTTGAAAAACCTTATAGGAGTATGATTATGGATCATGCTATGATTGGGACCTATTGCTTTGATAGGTACCATGACCTCTATAGTCTAATTATCCCTGAGATGCGTACGACTCTCCTTTAGCCTTTTATGGACCCCACCCCTCCCTTAGTAGAACCTAGTTCATATCTTGTTCCTACTCCCATTCCAATTGAGTTTCTTCTCACTTCCAATCCTATTGATCCTTTTGTCAATCCTTATCTAATCTCTCCACTATCCCTACCTTCTCTTGGTGATGGTTTGATCCATTTGCCAAAATTGGCTCCTTCATCCACTAAATAGGCCAATCAACCTTATTATGGCATTCATAAAGTTTTTGGTCATTGGAATATAGATTGTTCTATATACCAAGATCCTTTCACTTATATTATACCTCCTCCTATGACTATACCTTCCAAGTCTATTGATAGGGGTATCTTTTGCTTCCATGACACATCTAACCATTCATCCATGCATTGTCATAAGCTATGACAATATATCAAAAATTTGCATCCCACCACTCCTTAGCCCTCAAATAAGGTCATACTTCCTCCAAAATTATTACCTAAGTATCTTCCTAAGTATGGGGAGGTATATTGTCTCTAGAACCAATGTGGCACACATCATACTGATTATTACTACATCCTTCAACAACATATTAAAGATCACCTTTTAACCATTCCTGTGCCTTATACCCTTCTTCCCATAGGTAATTCTTATAATAAGCCCCCCCCTTCTTCCCTCATGGTTCCACCTCATATGGATCCATATCCTCCTATGGTCCCTTCTTCACCTCCTATTCCTCTACCTATCAGTCCCTAACCTATGGAAATTCCCTCACCTTTGGATCGTTCTCCACTCATGGCTCCTTCCCCATTAGTGATCCATTCATCTCCTATAGAAACCATTCCCATGAATTCTATTGAGCATCCCTTACCTGATATCCCTCATCAGATCCTTCAAACATTCCTACCTTTTTTGTTGAGGAGATTCATCGTGAAGTATTTTCCTAGGTTTTACTAAAGATTGATGAGACATTAGATGTAGTTTCCATTTAACTTCATAGAGACTTATCAGATGTTATGGATAATGTGTGTGGATAAATATATCAATATTTATAAACACATGTATAGTGTTCTTACATTTTCATTTGGATTGGGCATGTGCTCCAACTTTATCTTTATCTATTTGTTATATCATTTGAAATTGTGTTAAATTCTTATCTATCTTACATGGTGACTTTGGTTTCACACTTTATATTGATTATGATGTCATTATGTTCTCTTATAGATTTCT
Organism: Torreya grandis; assembly: GCA_037957365.1. NCBI lineage: Eukaryota > Viridiplantae > Streptophyta > Pinopsida > Cupressales > Taxaceae > Torreya > Torreya grandis. The sequence goes on along the minus strand of JARHVA010000671.1, from coordinate 2,715,682 downwards.
TCTTTGTCATTGCCTTATTTTTATTCATGAGTTCATTTATTATGACTCCCTTATTCTATTTTTCATGATTTTTTGCTCTCTTATCTCTATACATGCATAATTATGATTGTGACTTGGTTATAAAAATCTTGCTTCCTTTAGTCATTCCTCATTTACCAAGTGATTAGTTAGAAAATAATTCATCTCATTGTTATCTCCTTTTACTAGTCCACTTTAGATCTCTATTTATTCCCCTTTATTCCCTTTTAAAAACTAAGCATATACATGGTTGAGACTTGAGAGAAAATGTTGGTTCATTGTTAATCTTAAGTGTTCTAGTCTTTATTATCTTTGGATACTTAACTTTTTTTAGCCAAAGCCTAAAGCTAATTCATGTGTATCACTCTATTTCTCATGAATAGTCATTCCAAATTCATATGGAGGAGGAATATTACAAAATCCATAAAAACATTCAAAAGCCAAATAATTTAACAAAAGGCAATGATAAAAAAGGTAACATTCAAAATTCTCAAAAGTTAAATCACACTAAAAGATGTGATTCTAAGCACATATCCTTATTATAAGTGAAGATCAAACTCCACAGTTGGCCTCATGATAGAGTCAAGGTCCATTGGGGTGTATTAGGCTAGTAGATTAAAAAAAGAGAATATTTTTTTTTTAGTGCTACCTACTTTCTCATGTAAGTACCCGATCTTCACAATAGACCAATGTCTCTATAAGGGGTCTTGAGAAAAGGGGAACATATTGTGGAAAGGTAAGTTCATTTTTATTTTCTTGTTAAAAACTACCTATTGGGTGAATATTTTGTCACCAACTGATTGACGACAAAATGGTTACATCAACCACAACATAAGGAGATTTATGCGGCAAAATGGGTGTGGTGACCACAACCAGATTGAGATAAATCTCTCCTCTCAACAAGGGGAGGTTCCCTATAAACTATAGTGTATATATACATATACATATATACATATATATATATATACATACATATATATATATATATATACATACATATATATATACATATATACATATATATATATATATACATACATATATATATATACATATATATATATATACATACATACATACATATATATATATATATACATATATATATACATACATACATATATATATATATATATATACATATATATACATACATACATACATACATACATACATACATACATACATACATACATATATATATATATATATATATATATATATATATATATATATATATATATATATATATATATATATATATATATATATATATAAGCTAAAAATAGACACAACGGTGAAATCATACCATCCATCTCTCTTTTTTCAGAGATGATGTTCACAAAATAGAGGAGAATTCTGGTGTAATTACTGAAATCACTTCTCTTCTTTCAGAAGTGATATTCAACCAACATCAGGATTCTTCCTGGGTAGTAACATAAACCACAAGAAACCAATGAAAGCACAAAGTCTTTCATTGCCTCTCCTACTAATTAGGACAAAGGAAAATAGTAGTTTGAAGCGTATCCCAAAGTCTTCACTTCAACTACAATAGAGTAAAGGATTATGAAGGATAAAGAGAGCTCAAAGTCTCTCTAGTATCCTTTACACAAAAATTAAATTGAAGGCAATTATGGCAGCACAAAGTCTCCCACAATCAGCTTCAGGACATCTTCCAACTTATTTTCACTTGTTCTACTTATTTTATTAAATGGACAAGACTATATTTAGGAAACAGACAAGAACAATTTTCTAGATGACACAAGCTTATTTCAACACAAAGTCTGAAAGGTCACTTACTTTCTCATTCATTCAACAAAATATGATTACCAATCTAAGATTAAAGTCTTAAGAATGCTATTCAATTTAGGTAGAGCTTTTCTTCTGATAACAGAGAGATCTCTCTTATATAAAATGGGAGATTACAATATATAGCATCACAAGAAAGACTTGGGTGCTTGTTTTCATGAAAATGGCCCATGTTGAATTGAATGCATTGAATATCTGTGAAAGGGCCATGCTGGAATAGGTCATCAGCCTTAACTTTGGCATTTTAAATTATCTCAAATGTCTCCTCCTAAGCATGGGTTGTCTAGTCTTCTTTATGACGCTTACACGACTGTCTATTCACCTTTACTTAATGTAGAAAAATAGGCCACGTCCTTGAATGTTTGTGCTCTCTGATGTTTACCTGGTGGAATATTCCACCTACTAGAAATAAATCTCCTATAGATATTTTTGGATCTCCTATAGTTTTTCTCTCTTTCCTTTCCACAATTTGTCCCTTCTTAGTGATCTGAGCTCTCGAGGCTATCTTCTCATTTTCTACTGGCTCTTTCAACTCCTTTCTGGGCTAGTCGTTGAGTTTGTTCTCAGGTCTTTTGAAAACTAAGGTTATTTCATTACCCTAAAATTGACATCCATGGGGATGTCATTGGTTGCCTTTAACCTCTTTATACCTTGAACCTTGAACTCTTTTGGTTTAAAGGTTCAATGGTTCAACGGTTCATCGATTCAATGTTTTGTAAAGGGCCGCATTCACTCTCTTTTTCTTCTTTGATTGAACCATTTCTTTGGGCTATTTGGTTGAATTTTTTTCTAGAATATTTCACTTCTTTCATTCACTCAAATCTTCCTTTCAAACTTTGAACCTTTGAACCCTTTGAACCTTTGAACTCTTTTGGTTCAAGGTTCAACGGTTCAATGGTTCATTCTGTTTCTTTGAATCTTTTGAAGCTTCAAAATTTCTCAGTCCGTCAAACTCTTTGAACTTGTTGAACCTTTGAACTCTTTTGGTTCAAATTTCAATGGTTCAATGGTTCATTCTTCACTCTTCGAAGCCTTTTATTCTCTAAGTCTTTTGAGGTTGTTGAACTCGTTGAACCTTTGAACCTTTCAACGTTCAAGGTTCAATGGTTTAAAGTTAAATCTTGACTCTTCGAAGCCTTTTTTTTTAAGTCTGCCAAAGTCTTTAAACTTTTAAACTCATTGAACCTTTGAACCTTTTGAAGGTGAGGTTCAATGGTTCAATGGTTCATTCTAATTGTTTAAAGCCCACCATTAATTCTTTTGGTCAAACTTTTGCATTGAATCATCCTCAAAACACTAAGGAAAAGCCTTAAGTGTTTTGAACTTCCTTTGAAGAAAGCCCACATGATGAACTTGTGACTTCCTTAACTAAAAAGACTTGAATATTTGAAAAACTTAATTACTCAAAACATTTTTGAGAAAGAAAAGAGAGATTTTTGGTTTGTAGGACCAAAATAGTCAGTATGTTGTCCACAAAAATAAGTGACAGATTTTAGGAACAATAGCTGGCTCCAGTTGGGAAACTTCCATCAATTGAAAATTGAAGTAATCAAAAGGAGTAGAAACTAGAATCTCAATGCCTTCATTTATGCCATTGGGATACACAATCATGCTTACCCAAAAATAAAGGCACTAAAAACCAAAAGGTGCAAAAAAAAAATGAAAAATATAAGACAAAGAAAGACTATACAAATGTATATATGTATAACTAGACTTATCTGATACCTCAAGGATTGAAGTACTATAGATGCTACCCACTATGAGGTAGAGCAAATGGCATTCCATCTTGATATTTCAACAAGAAACTATTTTCACTATTTGAATGATGAATGGAAAATGGGCCTCTCTATAAGGAATCAAATTTTCCATGCATTCCTTTTGGTTCTCTCCTCTTGTCCCACAACAAGACTTGATCTCTAACTTAAGAATTATGGATCCTTGCCTTCTGGTCAAAGAGTCTCTTTACCAGACTTTGATGTGTAGCAATTCGGTCCACCACCATAGTTCTTTGCTCATTAATTTCAGTCAAGCACATGATCCTCTTGTCGATGGAACTTTCATAAGTTGAATCTTCTACTGCCTTTACTAACTTTAATACTGGTAATTCTAAGATGATTAGTATCTTAGCATTGAGACCATATAGAAATTGGAATGGGGACATACTTATCACCCTCTTGGGTGTAATTCTATTTTCCCATAAAGCATCAATCAATGCTTTATGATAGGTTCTTTGATTATCGTCTACCATTCTTATTATATAGACCGTTATCCCATAGGACAAAATTAGAAGCTTTCAACTTAAAAATCCTCTTTTATTTATGAGACAGGTGAGCAAGACACTCACCATAGGTAAGGAAATAAGCAATATTTGAATACTACTCATTTGTAGTGGTGACAAAGAGAATTGTTGGCATGTCTTCAACTCCTATTTCTTCATAATCTGCTTCTTCTGGTATGTTATCAATAATCAATTGGAAGAGACCCCTTCCCTACACAAGCTACATTGGTTTGATAACAAGATCAAACTCATAGATTTTAGCAATCTAATTGCCCCTTTTGGTTCTCAACTCTTGCTGAGTTAGTATGGACTTGACTATTGTATCACGAACCAGAGCAACAATGTGTGAGTTCAAGATGTAAAAATGAAAGTGCTTTACCACCTTTACCAAAACATAAGCATGCTTCTCCATGTTTGAATACTTCAACTCATAAGCTTTGAGAGGACACATCATGAAAGATATGGGAGATTCCACACCTTCTTTATTCTACTTAACCAAGATGGCTGAAAGCATATGTTCAGAAGCATAACTATACATCACAAAGTCTTTGGTGTAATCAGGACAAACTAGAATTAGAGCATGGGTGATAGCTTCCTTGATGTCTTGAAATGCTGACTTGTTTTCTTTAGTCTAGTTGAAAGTGGCTTTGCCCTTCATCATATTGACAATGTGGCAAGTCTTCTTTGCAAATTTAGGAATGAACCTTTGCAGAAAATTCATCTTTCTAAAGAAAGAGTGAACTGTAGTCTTGTTGGTAGGGAGAGAAAGCTCTTGAATGGATTTGACCCTTTTTGAGTCAATCTTTATGCCTTCTTGAGACACAGTGTGATCGAGAAGTTTACCTTCTGTAACCCAAAAAATTGAATTCTTGGGATTAAGAGAAATACCATTTTGCCTACATCACTCTAGCACTTGTTATAGATGATGCACATGATTAGGATGATGATTAGAAAATACTATCAAGTCATCAAGGTATACCACAATGAACTTACCTATTTCATTTTTGAAGCAAGATCCATCACTCTTTGGAAGGTGGCACAAACATTAATTAAGCCAAAAGGCATTTTTTGATATGCAAAGGTGCCCCAATGTGTTGTGAAAGCAATCTTATGCTAGTTTGCTCCACCAACTTGCACTTTATTATATCCAAAAAAACCATCTAGCATTGATAACATCTCAGTGCCAATCACTATTTGCAGTAGCTGATCCATGATGGGTAGGGGATAGTTGTATTTTAAAGATGACTGATTCAGATTTTTGAAATCAACACACAGACAAATTTCTCTATTATTCTTTCTTACAGGGACTATATTCACAACCTAGATTGAATGATGGATTGGGAAAATAATTCTTGTATTCAGCATTTTCTGTATCTTAAACAAAATCATGCCTGATATCCTGGGGTTGTACTGCCTTTACTTCTACTTGTGAGGTAGTGACCCAATCTTAAGAGAAATTTTGTGCTAGATTTCTTTAGGTTTGAGAGATTTTAGATCATCATATGAATATTACAAAAAATTAATGTAATGGTGAAGCAGAGTGATAAATTTGAGTTTCTCATCAGGGGTACAACTCCCAATGTTGACCATTTTTGGGTTATCTTCTGTACTCAAATTTATTTGATCATATTCTTAGAGGATTTTGAATCCATTCATTGTTCCTTAACAAACTTGTCATGCTTGTCAAAAAGTTTCTCAAGAAAAACTAATCCTTTAGGAATTTTATTTCCTTTGAGCTATAGGAACTCTTCATCATCTTTTGAATTTGTCTTCGAAGCTGATTCCCATGGTGGAGATTCACTGCCTTCAAATTAAAACTTTTTAAAGCTATCTATTTATTCCAAAAAAACAATGATTTGGTTACTGCCATTAAACACTTGCCAATGTTCGACATTATTAGGTATACTTGGTTGAAAGACCAACTTGATAGTGTACTTGTCCTCTTTTAAATCTTGGTGAGGGACCAAGAGAGTTGCAGAGACGGCCAATGCATCTACATGACTGTTGAATTCTCTGGGCATGAAAAAAATACTAAAAGTGTCAAAGCTTTCAATGCAATCCTACATCAAATTATGATAATGTCACAATCTATCATTCTTGGTTTGATACAAGTTCCTTACCTGACAAACCACCATCTCAGCATCTCCTTTGGCATGAAAGATTTTAACACCTTTATCTTGAGTAGCCTTTAATCTAAGCAACAACGATTCATACTCAACAGTGTTGTTGGTATTGTTAAACTACAAATTATATGCATAGGGGAAAATATCTCCTTGAGGAGATATTAAAAAAAATCTAGCTCCAGAACTAGTTGAAGAATTGCTACCATCGAATTCTAGAATCCAGACATCATCAAAATTTGATCTTTCAGATTTCTCTTCATCAGGAAAGAAAGATCTTTTTTCATGTGTACTGCACCCTACCAATTCTTCTAATGTCTTATCTAAATTTTTTGGATTGTCACTTAGTAAGCTTTTATCTAATGAAATAGGAATTTCTTCAGTAGACAAAAAGTAATTATCCATGCCTGAAGACTCAAACAAAATTTGAGCTTCAAAGGTAGAAGTTTGAGTGATAATGTATTTCAATTCTTTCTCAGGAGGTAGCCTTTGCATGACACCCTTGATAGGGATATTCACCTTAGACAAGTCCATGATTAATTATCCACCAACATTCTTGCAAAAATTTTTCCCAAGAAGAATGTCGTAGGAGGCTGGGATGTCAGTCACTAGGACTGTCATTTTGATTCTCTTATTTGGGAAAGCCATAAATGCAAATTGAGCATCTTTGATTTATCCTAACAAAGGCACTTTTTTTTTTCCATGGAGAAATGTCTCCCAAAGGTCTTAGTCAGCATGAGACCAAGAGATTCTACCACCTTGGTAGGCATGACATTGTCAGATGCACTAGAATCTATAATGCAATTATTCAGCTGATGACCGTTTATCAGCAGGAAAACATAAAATGGTTCTATTTTCCTAGGGGTAGCTAGAGGAATAATCATAAGATTATTTTGGGCAAGTGTATTCTTTGGGGGAATAGGAGTTACTTTCAAAATTTTTTGTCTTGTAGGGATAATTTTATTCTTGACGCCTTGGACTAACCTATCCAATTGCTCATGGTTGGATTGCAAGAATTCAAACTCAGACATTTGAATTTTGGTCTTCTTAACATGGTCAATTATATCAAATGACTAAAATGAATTAGAAATAGAGGAAGGTAGTCTATCAATCTAGTTTTTGTTAGGTGTAGGACTGGTCTACAAATTTGAAGCAGAAGGTGAAGGAATATTTGAGGTACTTACTTTTTTAGTGATCACCAAGTCCTTTGATTGGAAAGGTAGTGAAGTTCCTCATTTAGCAATTGAAATTGCTGGTCGAGATTCTTCCCCTATTTTTCATTTATCCACTTGTTGGGTTGACTAGTTCTGGGACATGATAAATATAGTGTATGATCCATCAAATGCTTCACCTTTACTTCTGGGTTCATCCTGGTAATTTAGGAAACCAATGTTGGAGTCACAAGTTAATTCTTATTGGTTTTCTACAAAGAGATCAATGTCATCTTCTTGGTTCAACTCAGGTTGGAAAGAAAAATCAGATTTAGTTTCAAGATAACCAAGTACTGAGTTAGCTGGTGCTACTTCAATGGCAAGTTTCCCTAGTGGGGGAGGAAGGCGATTTGGTTGCCCTTAATTTCTGGTAGCATTGCCTTGACAGAACTGGTTGGGAAATGTTCTCCTTGGTATATCCTGATAAGAAGGAAGAGCAGACATCCCTTGTGCCATTTTCTTTTTTAGAGCTAGCAATTCATTTGCTAGCTTTTGCACTATAGGATCAGTGGTGTCTGTAGAAGAATATTCAAAAGATTTATCTTTGTTAGGATCTCTTCTTATCTTTCCTACCAAGATAAGGTCATATTTAACCTTAGTGGCCAAAATCTGAGCTACAGTAAGATCTATGTGGCTAGCCCACCTCAATAGGAAACTCACTTTAAGAAGCTGAGAATTGATGAAAAAGCACTCGAGGTTCTCAGGCATCGACTAAGCAATTATGGAAATCCTATTCCTCAGCTTGTCAAATTTGGAAATGAAGTCTCTCATGGGTTCATGAGGCTCCTTCTTCATTTGTGTAAGCTGAGCTAATAGGGCATGTGCATCTTTTACAGGTCTGAACTTGGCCTCAAATTTGGCTTTGAGAGTGTTCTAGTTAGTCACTATTTGCACTTGTAGATGATAAAACTATTCTACAACAGTGCCTTGCAATGTTTCCAAAAATAGTCTGACTATAATGTTTTCATATTCAACATTTATTATACCATAGGCTATGCAAAAAGATACTATATGTTCATCAGGATGAACCTTTCCATTACCATAGAATTTAGAGAAGTTTTTCCTTGTGCTACAGGGTAGCTCATGTAGGGGTGGGGTCAGATTCAGGGGAACAAAAGTATTACCCCAGGGGCCTTGGACTACCATGATATATTTGTTGAAGGGAGGGATAATAAATCTCTATGGGATATGTATGGACAAAGCTCTACTAGCAGAGGAAAGAGAAGCTTTGCTTGGTATTGGGGACCTAACGTTTGTAGGAGGAAAACTCTTGGTTCATTGAAGGTGAGTTTGTGGAAGAGAAAGATCAAAATTATTTTACTGCACAAGCTCAAATATAGGGTCAAAAATACCTTGAGCTCTATAGCTTGGCATGTATGGTGGATCTGCCAGAGTGTAAAATGGATATGGAAAGGAACTGGAACTACTTCAATTTGAAACTTGAGGCTTCAAATTTCTTGTTCTTTCCTAGCTGAGTCGTTAAAAACTATTGGGTGAATATTTTGTCACCAGTTGACTAACGACAAAATGGTTACATCAAACAAAATATAAGGAGATTTATGTGGTAAAATAGGTGTGGTGACCACAGCCAAATTGAGATAAATCTCTCCTCTCAACAAGGGGAGGTTCCTTATAAACTATAGTATATATATATAAGCTAAAAATGACATAGGGGTGAAATCATACCATCCATCTCTCTTTTTCCAAAGATGATGTTCATAGAATAGAGGAGAATTCTAGTGTAATTACTGAAAGCACTTCTCTTCTTTCAAAAGTGATATTCAACCAACAATAAGATTCTTTCTGGGTAGTAACAAAAACTATAAAAAACCAATGAAAGTATAAAGTCTTTCATTGTCTCTCCTAATGATTAAGACAAAGGAACATAGTAGTTTTAAGTGTATCCCAAACTACAATAGAGTAAAGGATTACAAAGGATAAAGAGAGCTCAAAGTCTCTCTAGTATCCTTTACACAAAACACAGACTGAAGCTAATTATGTTAGCACAAAGTCTCCCACAGTTAGCTTCAGGATATCTTCCAACTTATTTCCACTTTTTCTACTTATTTGATTAAATAGACAAGACTATATTTAGGAAATAGACATAAAAACAATTTCCTAAATGACACAATCTTATTCCAACGCAAAGTCTGAAAGGTCACTTGCTTTCTCATTCATTCAACAAAATATGATTGATAGTGTGAGCTTAAAGTCTTAGGAATGCCTTTCAATTTGGGTAGAGATTTTCTTTTGATAAAAAAGATATCTCTCTTATTCAAAATAAGATATTACAATATATAGCATCATAAGAAAGACTTGGGTGCTTGTTTTCATGAAAATGATCCATGTTGAATTGAATGCATTGAATATTTGTGAAAGGGCCATGATGGAATAGGTCATCAGCCTTAACTTTGGCATTCTGAATTATCTCAAATGTCTCCTCATAAGCATGGGTTGTCTAGTCTTCTTTATGATGCTTACACAACTGTCTATTTGCCTTTACGTAATGTAGAAAAATAGGCTGCATCCTTGAATGTTTGTGTTCTCTGATATCTACCTGGTGGACTGTTCCACATACTAGAAATAACTCTCCTATAGATATTTATAGATCTTCTATAGTTTTTCTCTCTTTACTTTCCACGTTTTGTCCCTTCTTGGTGATTTGAGCTCTCGAGGCTATCTTCTCATTTTCTGCTAGTTCTTTCAGCTCCTTTCTAGGCTAGTCACTGAGTTTATTCTCAGGTCTTTTGAAAACCAACGGTTATTATACTACCCTAAATTGACATCCATGGGGACATCATTGGTCACCTTGAACCTCTTTAAACCTTGAACCTTGAATTCTTTTAGTTTGAAGGTTCAATGGTTCAATGGTTCATCGATTCAATGTTTTGTAAAGGGCCGTGTTCGCTCTCTTTTTATTCTTTGATTGAACCATTTCTTTGAACCATTTGGTTGAACTTATTTCTATAATCTTCTGCTTCCTTCATTTTCTCAAAGCTTCCTTTCAACTTTGAACCTTTGAACTCTTTTAGTTCAAGGTTCAACGATTTAATGGTTCATTCTATTTCTTTGAATCTTTTGAAGCTTTGAACTTTTTGGATCCTTTCCTTTTCTAATTCCATCAAACTCTTTGAAGTTGTTGAACCTTTGAACCTTTGAACTCTTTTGGTTTAAGGTTCAATGGTTCAATGGTTCATTCTTCACTTTTTGAATCCTTTTATTCTCTAAGTCTTTTGAGGTTGTTGAACTCATTGAACCTTTGAACCTTTTGAAGTTTAAGGTTCAACGGTTCAAAGTTCAATCTTGACTCTTTAAAGCCTTCTTTTCTTTAAGTCCACTGAAGTCTTTGAACTGTTAAACTCATTAAACCTTTGATATTTTTAAAGGTGGGGTTCAATGGTTCAATGGTTCATTCCAATTGTTTGAATCCCATTGTTAAGTCTTTTGGTCAAACTTTTGCATTGAACCATCCTCAAAACACTAAGAAAAAGCTTTAAGTGTTTTGAACTTCCTTTGAAGAAATCCTGCCTATTGACCTTGTGACTTCCTTAGTTGAAAAGACTTGAATATTTGAAAAACTTAACTGCTCAGAACATTTTTGAGAAAGAAGAGAGAGATTTTTGGTCTACAGGACCAAAATGGTCAGTATGTTGTCCATAAAAGTAAGTGATGGATTTTGGGAACAACAACTAGCTTCAGTTGGGGAACTTCCATCAATTAAAAACTAAAATAATCGAAGTGAGTAGAAACTAGAATCTCAGTTCCTTCATTTATGCCATTAGGCTACACAGTCATGCTTACCCAAAAAGAAAGGCGCTAAAAACCAAAAGGTGCCAAAAATAAATGAAAAACACAAGACAAAGAAAGACTATATAAATGTATATATGTACAACTGGACTTATCTGATACTTCAAGGATTGAAGTGCTTCAGATGTTTCCCACTGTGAAGTAGAGCAAATGGCATTCCATCTTGATATTTCAATAAGAAACTATTTTCACCATTTAAACGATGAATGGAAAATGGGCCTCTCCATAAGGAATTACATTTTCCATGCATTCCTTTTGGTTCTCTCCTCTTGTGCCACAACAAGACTTGATCTCTAACCTAAAAATTATAGATCCTTGCCTTTTGGTTAAAGAGTCTCTTTCCCAGACTTTGATGTGTAGCAATTCGGTCCACCACCATAGTTTTTTGCTTATTAAGTTCAGTCAAGCACATGATCCTCTTGTCGATGGAACTTTCATAAGTTGAATCTTCTGCTACCTTTGCTAACTTTAATGCTGGTAATTCTAGGGTGATTAGTATCTCAACATTGAGACCATATAAAAATTAGAATGGGGACATACTTATCACCCTCTTGGGTGTAATTATGTCTGCCCATAAAGAATTAAGTAATGCTTTATGCCAGGTTATTTTATTGTCATCTACCAACTTCCTGATAATGGTCACAAGGTTCTTATTGCTTGATTCTACTTGGCCATTTCCTTAAAGATAATAGTCAGAAGAATGAGAGAGAATAATCCCATAATAGTAATAAAACTGGGTAATTTCATGAGAAGAAAAATAGGCTGCATTATCTGTTACAATCTTGGTTGGGACCCTAAACCTGGAAATAATATTTTCTTTAAGGAAATTAAATACTAATTTTGAAGTAGCATGCTTGACTAGAATGGCTTCCAACCACTTGGTAAAGTATTCTATGGTTGTGAGGACATAATCATGTCCAACACTCAAGGATAGATTTACAATGCTAATGAAATCAATTTCCGATTGCTAAAATGACTCTTCTATCACCACAGGCTTGAGAGGTAATGCAACCAACTTAGGTTTGCCAATGAACTATTGACATAGCTCACATCTACGTACCTAAGCATATGAATCTTAAAATAGAGTAGACTAATAGTACCTAGCTCATAGAATCTTATGGGTAGTCATAGGTGCAAAAAAATGTCCTCCACAAGCCAAATTGTGGAAGGACTCTAAAAGTTTGTTTTTCTATGCTTTATCCTACAACGAAGGAATATCCCATCAAGGTTCTTATTATATAGACTGTTATTCTATAAGACAAAATTAGAAGATTTCAACTTAACAATCCTCTTTTATTTATGAGACAGGTAAGTAGGACACTCACCATAGGTAAGGAAATAAGCAATATTTGAATACCACTCATTTATAGTGGTGACAAAGAGAACCGTTGGCATGTTTTCAACTCATATTTATTCATACTCTTCTTATTCTAATATATTATTAGTAATTAATTGGTAGAGACCCCTTCCCTACACAAGCTTCATTAGTTTGATAACAAGATCAAACTCCTAGATTTTAGCAATCTAATTGCCCCTTTTAATTCCAAACTATTGCTGAGTTAGTATGGACTTGACGGTTGTATCAGGAACCAGAATAATAGTGTGTGAGTTCAGGATGTAAAAATGAAATTACTTTACCACCTTTACCACAACATAATCATGCTTCTCCATGTTTGAATACTTCAACTCATGAGCTTTGAGAGGACAAATCATGAAAGATATGGGAGATTCCACACCTTCTTTATTCTACTGAACCAAGATGGTTGAAAGTGTATGTTCAAAAGCATAGCTATACATCACAAAGTCTTTGGTGTAATCAAGACAAACCAAAATTAGGGCATGGGTGATAGCTTCCTTAATTTCTTGAAATGCTGACTTGCCTTCTTCAGTCCAGTTGAGAGTGGCTTTGCCCTTCATCATATTGACAATGTGGTGAGTCTTCTCTATGAATTAAGGAATAAACCTTTACAAAAAATTTACCTTTCCAAAGAAAGAGTAAACTACAGTCGTACTGGTAGGGAGAGAAAGCTTTTGAATGGATTTGACCCTTTTTGGGTCAATCTTTATGCCTTCTTGAGACACAGTGTGACCAAGAAGTTTACCTTCTATAACACCAAAAATTGACTTCTTGGGATTAAGAGAAATACCATTTTACCTACATCACTCTAGCACTTATTGTAGATGATGCACATGATCAGTATGATGCTTAGAAAATACTATCAAGTCATCAAGGTATACCATAATGAACTTACCTATTTCATTTTTAAAATCAAGAACCATCGCTCTTTGAAAGGTGGCACCAGTATTAATCAAGCTAAAAGGCATTCTGCGATATGCAAAGGTGCCCCAAGGTGTTGTGAAAGTGGTCTTATGCTGGTCTGATTCACCAACTTGCACTTGATTATATCCCAAAAAACTATGTAGCATTGATAACATCTCAGTGCCAATCACTATTTGCAGTAGCTGATCCATGATGGGCAGGGGAAAATTGTCTTTTAAAGATGACTTATTCAGATTTCTAAAATCAACACAGGTGAATTTCTCCATTCTTATTTATTACAGGGACTATATTCACAACTCAGGTGGATTGATGTATTGAAAAAATAATTTTTTCATTCAGTCTTTTTTATATCTCAAATAAAATTGTGCTTGATATCTTGGGGTTGTACTGCCTTTGCTTCTGCTTGTGAGGTAGTGACCCAATCTTAAGAGAAATTTCATGCTAGATTTCTTCAAGTCTGAGAGATTTTAGATCATCATATGAATATGCCAAAACATCAATGTAATGGCGAGGCAAAATGATAAATTTGAGTTTCTCATCAGGGGTACAATAACTCCCAATGTTGACCATTTTTAGGTTGTCTTTTGTACTCAAATTTATTTGATCAAAATTCTTGGAGGATTTTGAATCCATTTGTTGTTCCTTGATAAACTTGTCATGCTTGTTAAAAAGTTTCTCAAGAGAAACTAATCCTTTGAGAATTTTATTCCCTTTGAGATGAAGGAACTCTTCATCAGCTTTTGAATTTATCTCTGGAGCTGATTCCCACAGTAGAGATTCACTACCTTCAAATTGAAACTTTTCAAAGCTATCTATTTATTCTAAAAAAATAGTGATTTGGTTGTTTCCATTAAACACCTACCAATGGTCAACATTATTATGTATACTTGGAAAAATACCAACTCGATAGTGTACTTGACCTATTTGAAATCTTGGTGAGGGACCAAGAGAGTTGTAGAGACAACCAATGCATCTGCATGACTATTGAATTTTTTGGGCATGGTAGAAATACTAAAAGTGTCAAAGCTTTCAATGTAATCCCACACCAAATTACGATAATGTTAAAATATCTTATTTTTAGTTTAATATAGGTTCTTTACCTGATAAACCACTAGCTCAACATCTCCTTTGGCATGAAGGATTTTAACACCTTTATCTTGAGTAGCCTTTAATCCAAGCAGCAGTGATTCATACTCAACAGTGTTGTTGGTATTATTAAACTACAACTTATATGCATAGGATAATATCTCCTTGAGGAGATATTAAAATAACTCCAGCTCTAGAACCAGTTGAAGAATTGCTACCATCAAATTCCAAAATCCAGACATCATCAGAATTTGATCTTCTTTCAAATTTCTCTTCATTAGGAAAGGAAGATCCTTTTTCATGTGTACTGCACCCTACCAATTCTTCTAATGTCTTATTTTTTTTTTTTAGATTTTCACTTAGTAAGCTTTCATATAATGAAATAGGAACATCTTCAGTAGACAAAAAGTAATTACCTATGCTTGAAGACTCAAATAGAATTTGAGCTTTAGGGGCAGAAGTTTGAGTGACAATGTACTTCGATTCTTTTTTAGGAGGTAGCCTTTACATGACGCCCTTGAAAGGGATCCTCACCTTAGATAGGTCCATGCTTAATTCTCCACCAATGTCCTTGCAAAAATTTTGCCCAAGAAAAATGCCGTAAGAGGCTGGGACATCAGCAACCAAGAATGCCATTTTGATTCTCTTATCTGGGAAGGCTACAAATGCAAATTGAGCATCTTTTATTTATCCCAGCAAAGGCACTTATTTGTTTTCCATGGAGAAACATCTCCCAAAGGTCTTAGTCAATGTCAGACCAAGAGATTCTACCACCTTAAGAGGCATGACATTATTAGATGGACCAGAATCTATAATGCAATTATTCAGCTGATGACCGTTTATCAATAGGGAAACATAAAATGGTTCTATTTTCCCAAGGGATGTTGGAGGAGTAATCATAAGATTATTTTAGGAAAGTGTATTATTTGGGGGAATAAGAGTTACTTTTGAAATTTCTTGTCTTGTAGGGACAGTTTTATTCTTGACACCTTGAACTAACCTATCCAACTGCTCAGGGTTAGATTGCAAGAATTTAAACTTAGACATTTGAATTTTAGTCTTCTTAGCATGGCCAATTATATCAAATGACTGAAATGAATTAGAAATAGAGGAAGGTATTATATCAATCTAGTTTTTGCTAGGTGTAGGACTGGTCTGTGAATTTGAAGCAAAAGGTAAAAGAATATTTGAGGTACTTACTTTTTTAGTGATCACCGGGTCATTTGATTAAAAAGGCATAAAGTTTTTCATTTAGCAATTGAAATTGCTAGCAGAGATTCTTCCCTTATTTTTCCTTTATCCACTTGTTGAGTTGACTAGTTCTGGGACATGGTAAATATAGCATATGATCCATCAAATGCTTCACCTTTACTTCTGGGTTCATCCTGGTAATTTAAAAAACTAAAGTTGGAGTCACCAACTAATTCTTCTTGGTTTTATGAAAAGAGATCAACGTCATCTCCTTGGTTCACCTCAGGTTGGAAAGAAAAATTAGATTCAGTTTCGAGATCATCAAATACTGAGTTAGCTAGTGCTACTTCAATGACAAGTTTCCCTGGTGGGGGAGGAAGGTGATTTGGTTGCCCTTGATTTTTGGCAACATTGCCCTGATATAACTAGTTGGGAAATGTTCTCCTTGGTATATCCTGATAAGGAGGAGTAGACATCCCTTGTGCCATTTGCTTTTTTAGAGATAGAAATTCATTTTCTAGCTTTTGCACCATAGGATTAGTGGTGCCTGTAGAAGAATATTCAAAAGATGAAGAAGATTTACCTCTTTTAGGATCTCTTCTTATCTTTCCTACCAAGATAAGGTCATATTTAACTTTAGTGGCCAAAATTTGAGCTGTATTAAGATCTATGTGGCTAGCCAGCCTTAATAGGAAACTCACTTTAGGAAGCTAAAAATTGATGAAGAAGCATTTGAGATTCTCAAGCATTAGTTGAGCAATTATGGGAATCCTATTCCTCAGCTTGTCAAATTTGGCAATGAAGTCTCTCATGAGTTCATGAGGCTCCTTATTCATTTGTGTAAGCTGAGCTAACAGGGCATGTGCATCTTCTGCAGGTTTGAACTTGGCCTCAAATTTGGCTTTGAGAGTGTTCTAGTCAGTCACTATTTGCACTTTTAGATGATAAAACTAGTCTGCAACAACGCCTTGCAATGTTTCCACAAATAGTCTGATTGTAATGTTTTCATATTCAATTCTTATTACACCACATGATATGCAAAAGGCTACTATATGTTCATCAAGATGAACCTTCTCATCACCATAGAACTTTGGGAAAGTTTTCCTTGAGCTACGGGGTAGCTCATATAGAGGTGGGGTCAGATTCAGGGGACCAAAAGTACTACCCCAAGGGCCTTGGATTGCCATGATATGATTATTGAAGGGAGGGATACTATATCTCTATGGGATACATATGGACAAAGCTCTACTAGTAGAGGAAAGAGAAGCTTTGCTTGGTATTGGGGACTTGATGTTTGTAGGAGAAAAACTCTTGGTTCACTAAAGGTGAGTTTGTGGAGGGGAAAACTCAAAATTATTTTGCTGCACAAGCTCAAATATAGGGTCAACAATACCTTGAGCTCTCTGTCTTTACATGTATGGTGGATCTACTAGAGTGTAAAATAGATATGGAAAGGAATTATAACTACTTCAATTTGAAGCTTGAGGCTTCAAATTTCTTGTTCTTCCCCAGCAGAGTCACTAAAAACTATTGGGTGAATATTTTTTCACCAGTTGATTGATGAAAAAATGGTTACATCAACCAAAACATAAAGAGATTT
Source organism: Torreya grandis (assembly GCA_037957365.1). NCBI lineage: Eukaryota > Viridiplantae > Streptophyta > Pinopsida > Cupressales > Taxaceae > Torreya > Torreya grandis. Next base: position 2,698,281 of record JARHVA010000671.1, on the reverse strand, counting down.
ATGCAGCAAAATGGGTGTGGTGACCATAGCCAGATTGAGATAAATCTCTCCTCTCAGCAAGGGGAGGTTCCCTATATATATATATATACATATATATACATATACATATATATATATATATATACACATATATACATATATATATATACATATATACATATATATATATACATATATACATATATACATATATACATATATATATATACATATATACATATATATATATACATATATATATATATACATATATATATATATACATATATACATATACATATATATATATATACATATATACATATACATACATATATACATATACACACACACACACACACACACACACACACACACACACACACACACACACACACACACACACACACATATATATATATAAGCTAAAAATAGACATAGGGGTGAAATCATACCATCCATCTCTCTTTTTTTAGAGATGATGTTTATAGAACAGAGGAGAATTTTGGTGTAATTACTGAAAGCACTTCTCTTCTTTCAGAAGTGATATTCAGCCAACAGTAGGATTCTTCCTAGATAGTAACAAAAACCACAAGAAACCAACAAAAGCATAAAGTATTTCATTGTCTCTCCTATTGATTAGGATAAAGGAACACAATAGTTTTAAGCGTATCCCAAAGTCTTCACTTCAACTACAATAGAGTAAAGGATTATGAAGGATAAAGAGAGCTCAAAGTCTCTCTAGTATCCTTTACACAAAACATAAACTGAAGGAAATTATGGTAGCACAAAGTCTCCCACAGTTAGCTTCAGGACATCTTCCAACTTATTTCTACTTGTTCTACTTATTTGATTAAATAGACAAGACTGTGTTTAGGAAATAGACATAAGAACAATTTCCTAGATGACACAAGCTTATTCCAACACAAAGTCTGAAAGGTCACTTGCTTTCTCATTCATTCAAAAAAATATGATTAACAATCTGAGCTTAAAGTCTCAGGAATGCCTTTCAATTTGGGTAGAGATTTGCTTCTGATAATAGAGAGATCTCTCTTATACAAAATGGGAGATTACAATATATAGCATCACAAAAAAAGACTTGGGTGCTTATTTTCATAAAAATGGCCCATACTGAATTGAATGCATTGAATATCTATGAAAGGGCCATGCTAAAATAGGTTATCAGCCTTGAATTTGTCATTCTAAATTATCTCAAATGTGTCCTCTTAATCATGGGTTGTCTAGTCTTCTTTATGATGCTTACACTGTTGCCTATTTGCCTTTACTTAATGTAGAAAAATAGGCCGCATCCTTGAATGTTTATGTTGTCTGATGTCTATCTAGTGGACTGTTCCACCTACTAGAAATAACTCTCTTATAGATATTTCTAGATCTCCTATAGTTATTCTCTCTTTCCTTATTACATTTTGTCCCTTCTTGGTGATCTGCGCTCTCGGGGCTATCTTCTCATTTTCTGCTGGCTCTTTCAGCTCTTTTTTGGGCTAGTCACTAAGTTTGTTCTTAGGTCTTTTGAAAACCAATGGTTATTCCATTACCCTAAAATTGACATCCACGGGGATGTCATAGGTCACCTTGAACCTTGAACTCTTTTGGTTTGAAAGTTCAATGGTTCAACGGTTCATCGATTCAATGTTTTGTAAAGGGCCGCGTTCGCTCTCTTTTTCTTATTCAGTTGAACCATTTCTTTGAACCGTTTGGTTTAACTTCTATCTGAAATATTCCACTTCCTTCATTCACTCAAATATTCCTTTCAAAATTTGAACCTTTGAACTCTTTTGGTTCAAGGTTCAACGGTTCAATGGTTCATTCTATTTCTTTGAATCTTTTGAAGCTTTAAACTTTCTAGATCCTTTCCTTTTCTAAGTCTATCAAACTCTTTGAACTTGTTGAACCTTTGAACCTTTGAACTCTTTTGGTTAAATGTTCAATGGTTCATTCTTCACTCTTTGAAGCCTTTTATTCTCTAAGTCTTTTGAGGTTGTTGAACTCATTGAACCTTTGAACCTTTCGAAGTTCAAGGTTCAACGGTTCAAAGTTTAATCTTGACTCTTCGAAGCCTTCTTTTGTTTAAGTCCGCCGAAGTCTTTAAACTTTTAAACTCATTAAACCTTTGAACCTTTTGAAGGTGGGGTTCAATGGTTTAATGGTTCATTCCAATTGTTTGAATCCCGCCGTTAAGTATTTTAGTCAAACTTTTGCGTTGAACCATCCTCAAAACACTAAGGAAAATCCTTAAGTGTTTTGAACTTCCTTTGAAGAAAGCCCACCTATTGAACCTGTGACTTCCTTAGCTAAAAAGACTTGAATATTTAAAAAACTTAATTGCTCAGAACATTTTTGAGAAATAAAAGAGAGATTTTGGTCTGCAGGACCAAAATGGTCGGTATGTTGTCCACAAAAGCAAGTGACGGATTTTGGGAACAACACTACCTACATGAGTTGATCTTAGTAGCACATTTTTTGGCCTACATAGATTTATGTCTATAATGAACACGTATCCTCTATATATTGATGATCACAAGTCACTTAGTGTCTTCTCATGTCCTTAGTATGCCTCATGTATCCTAATGTCTTCTCATAATATTCCTACATTATGGTTTTTAAATTCCACTTTTCACTTCCTAATCCTAATATTTTCCCCTTGAGAAATATTGTTTTGTTCACTGATCATTCCCCATAGGTTTCCATTTGTGAGTTGCATTATAATACCATGGATAGAACCTGGCCTTCCTCATGAATTACCAAATTTTCATATTTCCATTCTAAGCATTCCCTTTTTACCAGATGTTCACATTATTTCTAGCTCATTAGTGTTCCCTTTATGAGTTGCAGTGTAAGACCATGGATGGGACCTAGCCTTACTCATAAATTTTTCCAATATCCAGGTCATAAAATAAAATTACATGTGTCACATATGAGATAAGATGTGATTAATTATGAGTTACACAACATTGACATGCTTCCCATCTTGATTTAGTATGTTTTATGCTTACTTCATTAATATTTCATTGTTATCTTTTTATTTTTTGATTGCATGTAAGAATCCAATCACTTTTCTTAAAATTTTTCATACTTCCTAACTTGAATTACTGTGATTACTTTAAGACCATTTTTACCAATTTTGTTTCTCTTTTATACTTCCCAACATGATTTAGTATGATTGATCATCTTAATTGATTTATTTTTATACCATTTCTCTTTTACATACTTTCCACTTTATTACATTATTTTCATACTTCTCAACGTGATTTAGTTTGATTTTACTTGTTTAAATTTGGTGCCAAAATCTCTTTCATGGTTTAAAAACAACTTTTTTCCCTCTTGTTTACCATTATTTTAGTTTCTTATACTTAGTCATTTTATTGCTGTTACATATTTCCCAATGTGAAATAATGTGTAGTACATTTGTTCTTGATTAATTATGTTTTACCAAGTCCTTTATGCCTATTTATTTTTAACCATGCATGTGTCTTATCTAATGCTAGAAAATAAAACACAACGCATATTTCCTATATCATATACAATGAAATCTAAATACATGTGCTAGAAAGAAATATATCCATGAATCCAAAACCATAACCATAATAAAAATACATAAGATCAACATCCAACTGTCAACATACAAAATCTCTCTCTCTATATATCATGTGTTTTTGATACAAAAGTATAAAAATACATCACCCCAACTCTATGGTTGGGCTCTATCATGTTTATCTCATGGCTAGCCATGCTACCCATAGATGCCTCAAACAATCCCCTCTAAATAATATGCTTTAAAGAGGATGTCCAAGATTTTAACCCTATCATCTATCCCTATAGGTTGGCCACCTAGGCTTGTACCTATCCTATCTACATCATGGTAGCCAAATGTGTAGCTCTCTCCTAATCCAATGCCTACCATGCTTGTACCTCTCCTACTCCTACCCTTATTAATGGATGTAGATCATCACTGCATGATTGTAATTGCCTCATGACCTCTCCTACTATTTTGAACCTACTCACTTGAGTTGGGGAAAATGGTACCATGGGATAATATAATTTGGTAGGGTCATATGGTGTCAGTGCCTCATCTAGGATATCATAGAGTGCTCCCTTTACCAAGGATCCCCATTTGGTCTCCTCCTCCTTTGTAGGATATATAAAATTCCAACTAGATAGACATTAGATCATAGATATATCTCAAAATCTATCTATCTACATGCTATCTACCAAATCCTATACAACTAATATTCTATTTAAAAAAAATTAAGTAAATTTTAACTACTTATTACCTATTTGGATGTCACCTATCACCATCTTCCCATCTGCTTGAATACTGAGCATGATCTCTCCATCAACTCATCCTCTAAGTACCTCATCCACATGATGCCTCCTAATCAATGAAAACCTTGGGGTCACCACTCATACCCATCTTAAGCCTCACCTTAGTGGTGCCTCTATAGACCAGCTCTATGCTAGGCTAAATGATGGGTCATCATAAATGACCACCATCTATGTTCTCTCTCATCATTAGAATCTATGTTAGTGGTGTAATTGAGGTGGTCATCATTCCACCTAATATGGTGCCAGATGTGGTACCTATGACACTCCTACATCCACATCCATCTCCTTTATAGATACTAGCCATCATGCTTGACCTATGCATGGTCTCTCACACCATAGTTTGATCTTTGGTCTCATGAATGATGGTCCCTCTTATCCTCTCCCCCTTGGCTCTCTTGCATGTCTAGCTCAAAATATGGGAACCACTACATGAGTCATCAAGTGTGAGAGTATGAACTATCCTAGCAAGTGTGCCACTAGATGCAGCTCTATCCACCATGGGTAGTGGCCTATAATATACACTCATGGCAACTCTAGTGCCACCATTTTCCAGCTCGACCAAACTATTGTGATGTGTGCATATGACTGCCATATGATATCTAATTATGTGACCATATATATCACTAAAATTTGGAGCATGAATCATGCCACCTAATCCTATCACCATCTCTACACAAGGTGATCGATCATCAACCACATAGGGTAACCCAGCTAGTCAGTACATCGAGAACCTCTCATATGCCCAGGCACTCAATAATATCATCGACTCCATGGTCTTCTAACCTCTGGATAACATCCCATACATATCATTCATGAGCTAAACCTAGATGAAATAACCCAAGTCATATAGTGCCCCTATTCCAAAATAGAATATCATAAGGCTATCACATATAGTAGTACCTTACCATCTAACTTATAACACAACACCTATGATATCAGAGTCCTATCACCACCTTATAGATATATAGAATCTAAGCTATATAAATTTAAAAAAGGCTCACTCTCAACTTTGGATATATCCTATCTGAGCAAATCACCCATCGGGCTAATGCTCATCTCTCCTCCTACCCATCTAGGATCCCCATGATCATTGGTGTCCCTCCTATTAAAAGTCTAATTAAATCATGAACATCTTGTTAGAGGTACCATCACTAGGAGGAGGGGGATGAATCAGTGATGCAAGCTAATCCAATTCAATTACAAACTCTTAATCATTCAACATACATTAATTTGATCAAGCAACATAAACATTAAAGCACATATATCCAAAGCATACATCACATGAACACATCATATATATGGGAAACCCTCTTAGGGGATAAAACCCACTAAATCCTATGAGATGGAATACAATCCTATAATAATAAGATCTAACATTCAAAATAACACCAAATAATCAAGGAACACCCATCCCTTAGTTTAGTGAGACACCAATCCCATAAGGAGCTACTGCACTTGTCTAACTGAGCACCCATAACAACTTCACCTTTAGAAAGATTTACCTTACAAGGAGGAACCAAACCCCTAGGTAAACAAGAACCCACTAAAATACCTAAATATATCACTTTGAACACCTATTGACACTCTTTAATTGATGATAATCACCTTTATTTGTACTCTTCACCTTCACTCTTTCACCCAAACAGTCTCAAGGGCTCACTTGCTTAATCTACCTCTTCTAGGATCATTAGGTCCAATAACCTATGTATATACCTACATCATCTTGATTAGATAAAAATTACTGATACTCATATCTCTTTTATGGTCCTCATTAACTTGTACCTTCTCTTTCAAAGGTTCTTTCCTTTGCTTGAATCTACTCTAACACAACTAGCACAATTAGTCTAAATAGACCTTGTACTTATAACATTCTCTTCCTTTAACCATTATTGGTCAGCCAAGATGCTTTAAATATTTAAACCACACTTAACATAGGTTCATATGCACATTAAATTTTAGAACCACACTCTTTATAGGTTGGCCAAAACCTCATTATCCCCAAACCACCACTAGGTCTTGGTGAGACCTAAAATAATTAGGCCTTCATACTCACACGTTATATGTGAGACTAGTTATACCACCTTAATCCTTTACCAATGATTAAAACAAATAAAACCTATCTATAATATCCCCTTTTTAACTAACTCTTTCATCTATTCCACTTGGAACTCTAACTCAACACTTGAACCTACCAATTAGGTCTCCTTACTCTTCAGGTCTTTAAATACAGAAAACATAGTCTCAAATTTATGAAGTAAACACTCAAGAATTTCACATATCCATATGATTAGATAACATAGGTGAAACATTTATAACATATTAAACACCTCCATGTGATTTATACACTTCAACACAATCTTTAACTGCAAAATAAACAACTCTCTTAAAATGACCACTCAGGCTAGTCACACAAATTCAAAATATAGTCAAGATATTTTGATTCTCCATATCTGATTAGGGGAATATCATGACATCCAATAATTTATCATAATATTAATATACTTATATAATATATCCACACTTATTTTATTCTTCAATTATACTCAAAACACCTTCAACTTACCTCTACAAGATGGTCACTCAATCTGCCAGTACATTCAACAAACACAATCAACTTCTAAGCCTTTTTTCATATTGAATATCAATTTGTAAAACCTGAAAAATACACATATATTTTCCTCATGGAGTCTATATAACTCTCTAATAGTTATTTCATCTTAAAACATCAAGACACTATCAAGAAAAACTCAATTATCCTTCTTGGGTCACTTGTAGAACATGATCAAACACATAGTCAAATTTGGAGCTTAATATATTTGATTTTATGAACATTTAAAAATTAAAACCAATATCTCTATATGTGATTTTGAGTCCTTTAAAAAATTTCATTTGACACCATTATAAAACTATGCATATATCAAAAGTTATAGCTCAAAACCCATCGCTAGTTTTCTTTCACAAATTTAAATATTCAAATTCCAATGGTCACTATGTAAATAATAAACATCAGACTCTTTGACATCACTTCATGCTCTATGGAAAATTTGAACAAATTCACTCCATCAATCTCCTCAATATTATCTTTGTTTTTACCTTGAATCATTCACTATTGATCATTGATCTGTGCTACCATGATTAAGACACTTGGCACCCTTATATGCATTATGAGCACATTGACTATTTGACTCCAATGAAATTTTGCCACTTAACAACCCCACATTACTTTTGAGAATAATTTAACATATTGAATAAATATGCACCATTAGATCACTACTGATAATATCATGTGCTATATTAGATCATTATCTGGTCAGAATAAACATTCACTGTCAGATATGTGATTCGATTAAACGCTCATTGTAGATTTTTGATAATGCAAATTTGGCTAAGTATGGGAACTTAGTGAACTCTACCTGAGAATCCAAATTTTCACCTTATTAAATTTTGTTATAATTGACCTCATGACATAAAATTTGAGCCACATGATCACCTTTCATAGGGGAATCCATCCATGTATCAAACTACTCCTAAAATTTTCACATGTGTGAAAAATGATGCCATCAATCTGCTCACTCAACTTTATCTGTCAAGATGACTACTTGAGCTTAGACATTCATATGATTGTTCTAATAAATTTCATTCACTTCCACAAGCACTCTAAGCATTAATAACATCCCATAGGGTTTCTTCAACATGACCATACCATCAATATCATCCATTAATTACTTAAATAGGCAAACACTCTCCAAACCATCCATCTAATCACTTTATCATTAATGTAGTATGAATCATGCTCTCTTTAACATCAATGAAAAGATAACATAAATGAATATGCTCAAAAAATACCCCTTTGTCATTGATGGAAAAACACCCTCAAAATGACTTCATTTGAATAATGAATTAATTAGAACTCCTTCATTCTGATCTTTCTCCCCCTTTAACATTAATGATAAAAGGTCTCTTCCCCAACATTCAATAATCATTACTTAACATCATATATGCATTCAAATACTATTTAAGATGCTTAATATACTTACAAATTTACAAGCATATGAATCAGTTGCTCCCCCTTTGACATGCACCATTTTGAACTTGGACTTCTCTGATCCTTGGACTGACAAACTACTCACAAGGCTTAGATATATCCCCCTAACATCATGCTCCATCTTATGTCATCTATTCTTTGACATACACCAATATGAACTTGGGATTTTATGATCCTTGGACCTATCTACCTAAAGAACTCATAAGCTCTCTTTACTCATACATGAAGATTAAATACCTTGTCAAAACACATGACTTGGTTTTATCCAGTCATCATATCAATCTTTTTGAATTCATAACTATAGCAGACATCTTCACACTTATATCATGACTAAATCATCTTCACATATGCTCCCCCTTACATCATGCATAGCTTCTTCAAGCCACTCAAGCTAACTGAGTTAGCTCCCCCTTACTCCATGTCATACATAACTTGTAATCTATATAACTCTAAGACCTTCTTCATGATATCAAATATATGACATCACATTCTCCTCATAATCCATATCAACCTTGTGTTTAGTCTTCATTATTTGATCAATAAATTTAAGCAATTGAAAAGATATTACCTTTAGGATAAAAAACCTTGAACACACCTTGAACACATTTGAACTAGATCAACATACCTTTCTATGAAATAAAATATCTTGATAACTCACCATCCTTTATTAGACACTTAGAAACCTCCATTCTCTACTTGTAGACCTTTAGAACCAACATATTCATTCTTCACGTTTTGACCAACTACACCATCCTTCAGATTTGATCAAAACTTTGACTTTAGGATCACTGATTCTTTAGATATCTTATCATGTCATTCCAAAATAAACCAACACATCTTTTTATGACCTTTCTTATCCTTTAAAATAAAAAAAATCTCAACTAACATCCACCATGCTTCCTCTTTCTATCAAGTGTCTCCTTGAAGCCTAGATAGAGACACCCTAACCCACAATGTCCTAAAATAATGTGAAAGTAGGAGTTGCCCATAACTCCTCATATTCCTTCTCCTCCTTGGTCATCTAATATCAATAGTTCTTCTTCTTATTCTTAGGCTTAAGAGAAGAAACATTCTAATCCACTACAATATTCTCCTTTTCTTTTAAGAATAAATTGACAATACATGGAGACAACAAATATTCATGACATACCTTTTCATCTAAAGAAAGAACTTCATCACCAGGCATTGACAACTGATGTTCTTTGCATAAAACTTACACAACAATAGCAGGATGTTGTCTTGGATCTATACATACGTTATAACTAGCCTCAATTATCACTTTGGTATTTTCCTTGAGCTTGAATTAGACTGACTTTTGATTCTCCTTTTCTATCTATACAGATGACACATTCTCTTAGTATTTCTAAACCTCCTTCATATTAGATTTCTCTTTTGATTTAGTAATAAGTCCACCTTGATCTTTCATCACAATTGAATTAGTTTTCTTGGCCTTCACTTCCTTAGGATTCCATACTAGGGATTGACCTTTCTTGAGCACACTAGGATGTTTATGTTCCTTCTTATAATTTGAGAGCTTTCTTTCACAATATCTTGCAATATGACCAATTTGATGATAACTAAAACAAATAATATCATTCATACCTTCTTCTTGATGAATATTATGAATTTCAACAAACACACCATCTTGTCTCTTAGGTTCATTATACTCAATATTAATTGTATTTGGTCTCCATACTTGGGTTAATATTTTCCCATGCATTCTGGGGTATAATCTAGTAATATGCTCCATGCCATGACATTTATAACAAACTACTCCAACTGACCAACTGCTCTTGCTTCTACAATTTCTTGCCTTACGACCAAACCTGTGATAAGCATAACAATGACCATTAAAATATCTTTCATACCTCATGGCACTTGGCTACCTGATGGATATTTTATTTTTTATCTTGGTGATTGTATCCTTCTTTTCTTGAGCTAACCTCTCTTACTCTTTCTCAATCTTGTTTACCTTGACAACAAATTACTCATGCTCATCCTTCAATGAATCTATCTTGGTCTTCAATTGAATTCTCTCATCCTCGTTAGCTCTCATACTTGAACTTACAACCTCTAACTAAATTTTGATAACTTGGATAGTCTCCTTATCCCTCTTAGCTTCTTTAGCCATGCCATCTTTTAATCTACTGATTGATCTTCAATAATCTTTATAAAATCAAGATTGGACTTAAACTCATCATGCTCACCTTGATTTGAACTCAACTTGGCATTTATCTCTTCTAACTAAGTTTTGAGATGTCTGCACTCTTCCTCTTTTGAACAAAAATTAGTCTTTGTAACCCTTAATTGATCCTCAAGATCTTGCATGGTCATCTTGTCTTATTTGACTCTTTCACTTAATCTTTCAAACTTGGTTTGAAGATGACTTATCTTTTCACTATGTTTCATGAATTATTCATTAAGCTCCTCAAGGCTCATCTCATGTTCATCATCCTTGGAATTAGAATTACTATTCCTAGTCTCAATATGATTAATATGTTATTTAAGACTTTTGACTGTTGACCTCAACTCAATATTTTCTTTCCTCAACTACTTAGCCATCTTTTTATCTTGGATCACCTTCAAGTAGTTAAACTTGCACAAAAGGTACCGCTCTGATACCAATTATTAGAGGCACAATCATTAAGAGGGGGTGAATCAATAATGCAAGACAATCTAATTTAATTCACAACTATTAAATATTTAGCATACATCAATTTGATCAAGTAGCATAAACATGAAAACACATATATCCAAGGCATACATAAGAGCATACATCACATGAACATGCCATATATGTGAGAAACAATCTTGGGGGATAAAACCCACTTAACTCTATAAGATGGAGTAAAATCCTATAATAATAAGATCTAACATTTAGACCATCACTAACTGATAAAGGAACACCCATCTATTATTTTATTGAGACACCAATCCCACAAGGAGCTACTACCCCTATCTAGCTAAGCACCCATAATAACTAGACCTTTAACAAGATTTACCTTACAAGGAGGAACCAACCCCCTAGGAAACCAAGCACCAACTTAGTTACTTGAATATATCACCTTGAACACCTATTTATACTATTCAACTGATGATGATCACCTTTGTTTGCACTCTTTCACCCAAATAGTCTAAAGGGCTCACTCACTTAATCTGCCTCTTTTAGGCTCAATAGGTCCAATGACCTATGTGTCCAATTACATAAACTTGATAATATAAACATTAATAATCCTATTATCTCTCTAATTTTCCTCATTTACATGTACCTTTTCTTTCAAAGGTTCTCTCCTTCACTTGAATCCACTCTTGCACAACTAGCACAATTAGTCCAAATAAACCTTGTACTTATAGCACTTTCTTCCTTTAACATATCTTGGTTGGAAAATATGCTTTAAATATTTAAACCACACTTAAAATGGGTCCATAAAAATGTTACATGTTAGAACCACACTCTTCATAGGTCAGACAATATCTCATTATCCCCAAACCACTATTAGGTCTTGGTGAGACCTAAAATAATTAGGCCTTCATACTCACATGTTATATGTGAGACTACTTAGATAAACTTCATCCTTTAACAATGATTCAAAAAAATAAAACCTATATCTAATATCGCATTTCCAAAACCCTCATGGGTCTATGCCACTTAGAATACCAACTCAACACTCAAACCTACCAATTAGGTCTCCTTGTTCTTTAGCTCTTCAAATACAAAAAACATAGCCTCAAACTTATGAAGTAAACACTAAAGTATTTCACATATCCATATGATTAGATCACATGGGTGAAACCTTGAAGACCTATTAAAAACCTCTATGTGATTTAGACACTTCAACATAAGTTCTAAGCACAAAAAACAACTCTCTTAAAATGACCACTCAGGTTAGTCACACAGTCAAAATATAGTTAAGTTATTTTGACTCTCTATATCTAATCAAGGGCATATCATGACATATAATAATTTATCATAAGCATTATAAACTTATAAAACATCTCCATACACATTTTATTCTTCAATTATGCTCAAAGCACCTTTAACTTACCTCTATAAGATGGTCACTTGATTTGCCAGTGTATTCAACAAACATAGTCAAATTTTAAGCCTTTATTCATACTGAGTATGGATTGGTAAAAATTAAAAAATACACACAAATTGACCTCATGGATTATATAACGCTCTTTTATATTTAGTTCATCTTGAAACATCAAGACACTATCAATAAGAACTCAATTATCCTTCTTGGGTCACTTGTAGAACATGGTTAAACACACAGTCAAATTTGGAGATCAATATCTTTGATTATACAAAAATTAAATTTTTTCAACTGATTTCTATGGATGTGCCTTTTAGTCCTTTAAAACATTGCATTTTACACCATTATAAAATTATACATATATCAAAAGTTTTAGCTCAAAAACCCATCACTACTTTTCCTTCACCAATTTGAATATTCAAATTCCAATGGTCACTATCTAAATACTAAACATTAGACACATTGACATCATCTCGTGCCTCCTTGAACATTTGAATAAACACACTTCATCAATCTTATTAGGATTATCCTATTATTTAACTTTCATCACTCACCATTGATCATTGATCTATGTTATCATAATTAAGACACTTGGCACCCTTGCATGCCTTTTGAGCACATTGCCTATTTGACTCCAATGAACTTCTACCACTTGGCAACCTCACATGCCTTTTGATCATCCTTTGACATATTTAAAAAATATGCACCATTAGATAACTATTGATATGATAAAATGCTCTATTAGATCATTATCTAGTCAAAATAAATGCTCACTGTAGATCCTTGATAATGCAAATTTGGATAAGTATGGGAACTTAGTGAACTCTACCTGAGAATCCAACTTTTCACCTTAATAACTTTTTCTACGCTCAACCTCATGACATAACATTTTAACCACATGATCACCTTTCATAGGGGAATCCATCCATGTATCAAATTACTCTTGAAACATTCACACGTGAAATAGGATGTCATAAATATGCTCACTCAAATTTATCTATCAAGATGACTACTTGAGCTTAAACATTCATATGAATATTCTAATGAATTTAGTTCACTTCTATAAGCACTTAAGTACTCATAATATACCATAGGGTCTCTGAAACCTAATCATACCATCAATATCATTCATTAATTACTTAATTAGGTAAACACTCTCTAAACCATCAATCTAATCACTTTTTCATTAATGCACTATCAATCATGATTTATTTTACATCAATGAAAACCTAACATCAATGACCATGCTCAATAATCTACCCCTTTGTCATTGATGGAAAAACACCCTCAAAATGACTTCATTTGAACAATGACTTTATTTGAACTCCTTCATTCTAATATTTCTCCCACTTTGAAATTAATGACAAAGGATCTCTTCCTCAACATGCCAATAATCATTCCTTAACATCATGTATGCTCAAGATACGTAAAAATTTACAAGCATATGAATCAATTACTCCCTCTTTGACATGCACCATTCTAAACTTGGACTTATCTAATCCTTGGACCTAAAAAACCTCTCATAGGGCTTAGAATGCTCCCCCTAACATCATGCTCCATCTTATGTCATCTATTCTTTGACATACACCAATATGAACTTGGGATTTTTTGGTCCTTGGACTTGTCTACTTACAAAACTCACAAGCTCTCTTTGCTCATGCATGAAGATTCAATACCTTGTCAAAACACATGACTTGGTTTGATCAAGTCATCATATAAATATTATTAAATTCAAAACTGAAGCAAATATCTTCACACTTATATCATGACTAAATCATCTTCACATATGCTCCCCCTTACATCATGCATAATATTTTCAAGCCACTCAGGCTAACTGAGTTAGCTCCCCCTTAATCCATGACATACATAACTTGTAATATATAGAACTCTGAGACCTTCATCATGATATCAAATATATGAAAACATATTCTCTTCATACTCTATATCAACCTTGTCTTTAGTCTTCATTATTTGATCAATAAATTTAATCAATTGACAAGATCTTACCTTTAGGACCAAAACCCTTGAACACACCTTGAGCACATTTGAACAAGACCAACATACCTTTCTATACAATAGATTATATTTATAACTAACCATCCTTGATTAGACACTTGGAAACCTCCATTCTATACTTGCAGACCTTTAGAACCAACATCTTCATTCTTCACAATTTGATCAACTACACCATCCTTCAGATTTGATTAAAACTTTTTCTTTAAGATCACTGTTTCTAAAGATATCTTATCATTTCCTTCCATAGTAAACCAACACATATTTTTATGACATTTCTTATCCTTCAACATCAACCAAAGCTCAACTATCATCCACTATTCTTCCCCTTACTATCAAATGTTTCCTTGAAGCCTATATAGAGACACCCTAACCCACAATGCCCTAGAACAATGTGAAACCAGGAGCTTCCCACAAGTCCTCATATTCCTTATCCTCCTTGGTCATCTGAAACTGATAGTTATTATTCTCCTTATTAGCCTTAAAATAAGCAACATGATCATCCATTACAATATTCTCCTTTTCTTTTAAGATTGAATTGACAATACATGGAGACAATAAATATTCATGACATACCTTTTCATCTAAAGAATGAACCTCATCACTAGGCATTGACAACTAATATTATTTACATGAAACTTTCTCAAAAACAACAAGATGTTCTATTGGATCCATACATACCTTATAACTAGCCTAAATTAGCATTTTGGTCTTTTCCTTGAGCTTGACTTGAACTGAAATTTGATTCTCCTTTTCTATCTAGACATATGACACATTCTCTTGGCATTCCTAAACCTTATTCATATCTAATTCTTGTTTTGATTTAACAAGAATTCCACCTTGATATTTCAACTCAACTGAATTAGTTTTCTTGGTCTTCACTTCCTTAGTATTCCATACTAAGGATTGACCTTTTTTGAGGACACTGGGATGCCCATGATCCTTCTTATGATTTGAAAACTTCCTTGTATAATATCTTGCAATATGACCACATTGATAACAATTGAAATAAATAACATTATTCGTATCTTTTACTTGATGAATATTATGAATCTCAACAAACATACCATTTTGTCTCTTAGGTTCATTATGCTCAAGCTTAACTATCTTTGGTCTCCATACCTAGATTGATATTTTCCCATGTATTCTAGTCTTGAATCTAGAAATATGTCCCATGTCACGATAATTATAGTAGATTCCTCTAGTTGACCAGCTTCTCTTCCTTCTACATTTTCTTGCCTTATGACTAAACCTTTGAAAAGCAAAATAATAACCATTAAAATATCTTTCATACCTCATGGCACTTGGCTGCCTGATGGATATTTTCTTATTGATCTTGGTGCTTGCATCCTTATTGTCTTGAGCTGACTTCTCTTGCTCTTTCTTAGTCTTGTTTACCTTGACAACAAATTTATCATGCTCATCCATCAATGAATCTATATTGGTCTTCAATTTAACACTCTTATCCTCTTTAACTCTCATACTTGAACTTATAACCTCTAACTAAATTTTAAGAACTTGGATAATCTCTTTATCCCTCTTAGATTCTTTATCTATGTCATCCTTCAATCTACATTCTTGCTCTTCAATAATCTTTATAGAATAAAGATTAGACTTCAACTTATCTTGATTTGAACTCAACTTAGCATTTATATCTTCTAACTAAGTTTTGAGATGATTTTATTCTTCCTCTTTTGAACTTAGATTAGTATTTATAACCCTTAATTGATCCTCAAGATACTGCGTGGTCATCTTGTCTTCTTTGACTATTTCACTTAATCTCTCAAACTTGGTTTGAAGATGACTTATCTTTTCACTATGTTTCATGAACTATTCATTAAGTTCCTTAGGCCTCATCTCATGTTTATCATCCTTGTAATTAGAATTACTCTTCCTAGTCTCAATATGACTAATCTATTCTTTAAGACTTGTGACCATTGATCTAGACTCAATATTTTCTTTCCTCAACTACCTATCCATCTTTGTACCTTAGATCACCTTCAAGTGGTTAAACTTGTAGATAAGGTCCTGATATGATACCAATTGTTAGAGGTATAATCATTGAGAGGGGGGTGGTTGAATTAGTGATGTAAGATAATCCAATTCAATTCCTAACTATTAAATATTTAGCATACATCAATTTTATCAAGTATCATAAACATGAAAGCACATACATCCAAAGCATACATAAGAGCATACATCACATGAACACATTATATATGTGGGAAACCCTCTTGGGGGATAAAACCCACTAAACCCTACAAGATAGACTATAATCCTATAATAACAAGATCCAAAATTTAAACTAGAACCAACTGATCAAGGAACATCCATCCCTTATTTTAGTGAGACACCAATCCCACAAAGAGTTACTACCCCTATCTAGTTGAGCACCCTCAGTGACTAGACCTTTAGCAAGATTTACATTACAAGGAGGAATTGACCCCCTAGGTAACTAAGAACCCACTTAGCTACCTAATTAGATCACCTTAAACACATATTTATACTCTTAAATTGATGATGATCACCTTTATTTTTACTTTTCACCTTCACTCTTTCACCCAAACAGTCTCAAGGGCCCACTCGCTCAATTTGCCTCTTCCAGGCTCCTTAGGTCCAATGACCTATGTATCCACCTACATCATCTTGATCAGATAAATATGAATAATACTCTTATCTCTATGATGGTCCTCGCTAACCTATACCTTATCTTTCAAAGGTTCTCTCCTTCATTTTAATCCACTCTTGCATAACTAGCATAATTAGTCCAAATATACCTTGTACTTATAACACTCTCTTCATTTAACCCATGTTAGTTGGTAGGATTATTTACATATTTGAACCAAAAATAACATATATCCATACACACTTTAACCACACTCTGCATATGTCATCCAATACCTCATTATCCCTAAACCACTATTAGGTCTTGGTGAGACTTAAAATAATTAGGCCTTCATACTCACACATTATATGTGAGACTACTTGGACCACCTTCATCCTTTAATAATGATTCAAATAAATCAAAACTATATCTAATAGCCCCTTTATAACTCCATCATGGTTCCATGCCACCTGGAACACCAACTTAACACTCAAATCTATGAATTAGGTTTCCTTGTTCTTCAGGTCTTCAAATACAAAAAACATAATCTCAAACTTTTGAAGCAAACACTCAATTATTTCACATAGACATATTATTATATCACATGGGTGAACCCTTTAGGAACTCTTTAAAACCTTCATGTGATTTAGACACTTTAACAGAAGCCCTAATTAGAAAAAAAAACAACTCTCTTAAAATGACCACTCAGGGTGGTTACACAGTCAAAATATCAAGTTATTTTGACTCTCCAAATATGATAAAGGGAATATCATGACATATAATAATTTATCATAAGCATTATATACTTATAAAACATATCCATACTCATTTAACTCTTCAATTTTACTTAGAACCCCTTCAACTTACCTCTTTAAGATGGTCACTCAATCTTCCAGTGCATTCAATAAACACAATCAACTTCTAAGCCTTTGTTCATACTAAATATGGATTGGTCAAACCTCCAAAATCCACACATATGGTCCTCATGGAGTCTAGAAAACTCTCTAGTAATTAGTTCATCTTGAAACATCAAGACACTATCAATAAAAACTCAATTATCCTTCTTGAGTCACTTGTAGAACATGGTCAAACACACATTCAAGCTTAGAGCTCAATATCTTTGATTGTACAAATAATCAATACTTTTAACCAATTTATATGGATTTAGCTTGTAGTCCTTTAAAACCTTTCCTTTTACACCATTATCAAATTCTAAATATATCAAAAGTTATAGCTAAAAAACCCATCAATGGTTTTCCTTCACAAATTTGAATATTCAAATTCCAACGATCACTATGTAAATACTAAACATCAAACTCAAACTAATGGTGCTTATTGACATATTGAATAAATAAGCACCATTGGATCAATACTAATAAGATTATATGATAAATTAAATCATTATTTGGTTAGAATAAATGCTCACCATTAGACTTTGATTTGATTAAATGCTCATCGTAAATATTTGATAATGCAAATTTGGCTAAGTATGGGAACTTAGTGAACTCTACCTAAGAATCCAACTTTGCACCTTAATAAATTTTGTTACGCTCAACCTCATGACCTAAAATTTCAACTACATGATCACCTTTCATAGGGAAATCCATACATATTTCAAAATCATCCTAAAACTTTCACCTATGTGAAATATGATAGCATCAATCTACTCACTCAATTTTATCTGTCAAGATGACTACTTGAGGTTAGAAATTCATATGAATATTTCGTTAGTTCACTTCCATAATTAATCTAAACACTCATACATACCATAGAGTCTCTAAAACATGACCATACCATCAATAACATTTATTAATTACTTAATTAGAAAAATACTCTCCAAACCATCAATTTGATCACTTTGTCATTAATGCACTATGACTCATGCTCTCTTTGACATCAATGACAACCTAACATCAATGACCATGATTAACACATCCTAAAACATGATACCAACCTTGATGGTATCCCCATCCACCACCCACCTAAAGGTATTAGTCAAGCTCTCCTAGATTCCTAAGACTATGACTACTAGATCTGTACTCAACAACACTCAACACATCTCCATGATGCTTCCTAAGCCTATTGTGACCAACCTAACTCCATATTCCACTTTTAATCACTCTAATAGATCTGGTAACTAAGAACCATCCACAAATTATCAGAATCTATGATGCCCCTATAACCATCAAATAACAAAAGATGTATTAGACCTCTATATCACTTATAATCAAATACATTATTTTTTAATTTTTAACAAAAAAAAACCTAATTTTCATTAATATTTCCATTTTCAATCAATTTCACCTATTTTTATCCTACTCAACCATTTTATTACTTACTTGGTGAAACTAGGCCTTTAACATACTATTTCGACCAATTTTTGACATTTCAATACTATACCAGCCACTTAGTCACATACTAAGTTGACCAAATAGTATTGGGTCAACCCTCTAGACTTAATCAACTAAGTTGACCCTTTTATTTTCCCCTTAATCCTAAGTTTATAGAGTGGATTAACCTATGAAGTTGGCATAGGGGTACTAAATCATCACCTTACCTAATCAAACTAAGTCGACTCATGCCTACTAAGTCAACAATGTCAAAAGCTAATTTTCAACCTACTAGGTCGACCTAGTTGGTTTAGATTGTCGACTCTTTTCCCTAATTATAATAAATGCCTTTGAAATTTATTAATTTGATTCCTTTCAACCCATTTGCCTATTTGGCCTCTAGTACCCTTAAAAACTCTCTAGGGTTCATTTTGATTTCTATAAATGGTTTAAATTACAAATTTATATAAAACACTTAATTTTAAATAAAATACTCAAAACAAATTTGAAATTCTTAGTTTCCTACCTATGCTACACCTGTTATGGCTTCTAGGCATCCTCCCTATCTCATCTATCATCTCCTCACCATCCTGGCTCTTTTGAATTTCATTTGGTCATTTAGAGCTCTATTTTACTCTCCAAACAAGTAAAATACTATCAAATGACTTTACCTTTCAAATATTTACCATTAGATTATTTGTTTTGATCATATATTTGTTTTTATTCACTCATTTTTTGAATCACAGAAAGTTCTAAAATCATGATGTCATAGAGAATCTTTTCCACTACTATATGCCTATATTGCATTTTTTATCACTCTTTTTACACTAATCTCTATAGGTTCACCTAATGTTCCTCATATTGGATGCATTCACTTCTCTCATAGTATCCTTATTTATCTATAACACTATGGTAAGTAAAGGTATATATTTTTAAATTATGTCCTTTCATTTATCTTATTTACTCCTTATTGCATTTTAATTAGCATCAACATTATGTGTCATCATGTTTTCTTCCTAAAGCACCATCTTGTATTGTACTTACATGACAAGTGATGATATTTATGTGGGGCATATGTAAACACATAATATTTTCAAACTTTTATTAATTACTAATGCTCTCTATTTTTCAAGAACCTGTTGAGTCTCAATCTCTTTGAGTGCACACCTTAAGGGGTGTATTGGGAAAGGGTTGGGTAGACCATTAGTGCTTCATAGGTTTGTTGTCTCTTTTAACACTTATTATCTACACACTTATGTCCTAAAAACCATTACCCTAAGTTAGTTATTATGTCTTATAGACGCCTCCAATAATTTCCTACATTTCATCCCCTTTTCCTAACCTAAAACCCCTTTTGACTATTTACAGTACTAGGTCAACTAGGTCAACCTTGTACTCTTATGGGTGAAATTAATTTAGGGTCTAGGTTGGCTCTTAGCTGACCTAACCCATGATCTAGTGAATTTTTATTCATAACAATACTAGGTCCACTAGGTCGACCTTATCAGCCAAAACTTTTGAAAGGGCTTAGGGTTAAATCTGCCTATATATACAAGATCATTTCACCATTATTTAGAGAAGAGAAAAAGTAAGCGTTATTTCACATCTACTTACCCACCATTCTACTTGAGGAGAAAGCTTAAGATTTCATACTTTATTTGGAGATATGAATCTTGTCTTGTAGAGAAATATTTTGGATGCATTGATAGGTTATGTAGCCTAGATCTGATTTATCCTTGTCATCCTTACATACCATAACAACCTCTTGTGAAGCACCTTGACTAATGGAAACATTGAGGCTCGATGGGTTCATTTGTAAGAGTAGATAGATATGAATTTGTACTTCTCTTACATGCATTAAGATTCTCCATATATTGATGTGAGTATATGTCTTCTATGCATGTTTACTTTTGTTGTTTCTTACCCCACTTTGTGCCTCAAGATTTGGTGAGAACTAGATTAGAATTTAATTTACTTTTTATTAGTTTAGTGAATATGAAAACATATGGCTTATTTAGGTTTATTACTTGATTGTGCTTGACTAGAGGCTTTGGAACCCTCCCTAGTATTATTATTGTGATGAGAGATCACCTAATTAGGTCTAGCAGATCCACATATTGGTTATGCTCCCAATTATCCAATGTATCCCCAATTAGAAGTGTAAGTAGGATATATCTTATTTGAGTTAGGATTGATTTATAGACTTGATGCATTTTTGATTGCATATAGTATCCAACATAAAAGGTCATGCATTCATACTCTCTACAACTTGGGAAGTGATCTTAATATGAGTAATGTTTGGGGATTCATTAGAAGAAGGTTTTAGATCATTAGGGTGGATATAATTCATATATTTTAGATTATGAGTGGTATTATAAGTTCTAGGGAAATAATAATTGGGAAGAGATTGGTCCATTTGATAGCTACGAAAGTGTTCTATCTCCCCATATATGGTAACTTCCATTCTTGAATGAGGGAATTTCAAACATTGATGGAGGGTGGAAGGAACTACTCTCATTTCATGGATCCATGGGCATACCATAAGTAAACTATATGGAAGATCAATATCCACTAGATGGATTAAAGTTTGGTGGACTACAGGTACCACAACTATAGGAAGATAAATAGTTCTTGAAGATAATGTTTCATTATCATCATATGTTGTGATCATTATGAGAGTAGGCCCTAGTGAATATTCAAAGAATCTCAACTTATTTAGAAAGTCTAGATTGCACAAATTTAAAGATGACCCTCCATCTATGAGTACTCATGGGATCTTATGGATAGATATGGAAATTTCAATGAATAATGGATAATTATGGTGTGGGCCTATAGGTGACATGTCTTGTGCATTGAAAGTGATTCGTTAGGAAGGAGACAAATGACCCACCAATGCCTAAGATTGGCTAGTATCAATATCTTTAGGGACTTTGAGTTCATTTAAGACTTGATTAAGAATCTCTTGATGTATAAATAATGTCTTATGAAGATTCATATGAGATATTTGGGCTAGAGTCTTCTCAAGTTGTTGGATGATGTCATATTATTTATTAAAAGAGTTAGACTATTTTAGAGATATTAAATTTTTGAGATGTTGAAGTGGATGGGTCATTTATAGGTGTTGTAGGCACTATAATTATGCCATGCCATGTTGTTACTACATATTCAGCTATTACCTTGTTAATCTTGAGGATGGTGGATGGTGGTTGTGTGTGATCTTTGGGGCCCTGAATCTTAATGATATTGATATAGTGTTATGGAATGGAATGATAATCCATTAGATTGGATATGGAGATTTGAACCTAATATTTAAGTAGTTTATTTTTCCTCTAATGATGCTTAATTAAGGGGTCTTGATATATTCACAACTACTGATTCTTGGATTGACTAGTCGAGCTCTCCCCTTATACTTCTATATCCCCTTTCACAATTAAATCTTGGATGTAGTGTTTTAACTACATGCATTTATTAGTATCATGTCCCTTGAATCTATGATATTGAAAAAATTCATCTTCATGATACCAATATGGTCAAGGTTTACTATCATCCAATGGTCAAATTTTAGGGAGAGTAACCATATTTGCAACTATTAATTATTGTAGGACCATCTCCATAGGTATACCAAGACTAGTTAGAGGCCTTTTTACCATTCACTGTTTAGGATCCCCCCATGGTACCATTATAGTGGAGACATTTTGTTTGCTAGTAGGAGGAGATTTATTTAATATCTGAACATGTTTATAATCTATTACTCCATCCCCTATGACATTTTAATTTTTATTAAAGACCTTAGGCTTACCCAAAAAAGTATTATCTTGATTATGACTCTATTCATTTCAGGTATATAGTTCAATGGTACCTTTATCAATGAGTGTATTATTAATTTTAATCCCATTCTCTATGATTTCATAAAAAGACTTGGCTATTATAGCTTTAGTTGATATTTCAATTTAGTATTGAGATTATCAATGCATATTTTAGCCAAATCCTCCTCAAGAACCATGCAACAAAATTAACTGGCAAGGCTTCTCCAATGTTGTAAGAATGAGGCTAGTCTATCTCTATTTATTTGATTATTTTATAAATATATATGCTAGATATGTAATGTTTAATGTTGAAGGATAAGTGTTGCACAAAATTATTTGTTAACTCCCTAAAGCTAGATATGGAACCCTTAGGTAAATGCATGAACCATTATAATAAGGTTCTCATGAGACTTTTTAGGAAGAATCTAAGAAGGTAAGCATCATCATAGGAAACAACATGACATGCTATATAAAATTATTTCACATGGTATCATGGATCCCCATTCCTCTATATTTATCAAATTTTGGGATCTTAAAGTATGCTAGGAAAGGTACTTGTAGGATACTATGTCCAAAGGAGATGTAAAAAAGTCTTCATATTTTTATCTCATCATTTGGGTGTGAGGATCAATATATTGAAGAGTTTCATTTATCATCCTATACTCTTGAGATAATGAGGGGTATATTATGGGATTGGAGGCTTGTGGTTGACTCGTTGTCGACATTGAGTAAATGGGATGGGTATTTCTAATAGGTTGTCTTGGTGAATTAGGTCATTGATTTTGAGCATGAAATTGAAAGGCAAGGGAATTAATTTGTTGGGTTAATTGGTTTAATCTATAATCCAATGTGGTTCTTATCCTATTAACCTCAATGCAATTATTTATGGGGGGGTCTTGTTCTTTATGAAGTTATTTTTCATGTTCCACAAGATTATCTTCTTCTTATTCTTGGTTGACATTATTTTGATGAGGTGGAGTGTTAGGTCTGATAGATGGGAGGATAAGATGTTTTAAGAGGCTTGAGTCAAAGGTATAGGGTAGTGTGCCTCCCATTCTAATGACATGGGCAAGAATTTGATCTTGGTTCTCATAGATATATTAGTCAAATTGAGCTCTAACCTCATCACTATGGAGGAAGTCATTTATAAATTGGTCTTCCTCTCTAGGGGTATGCATGTCACTATGTGTGTCATCATTATCCTAGTTTTGTTCACCTAAATTCCCAAAGATGTCATTTTCCTGATTAGATCCTTGTCCCATTCTTATAATATGTGAACAAGTTCTAATAGGCATTTGGATGGTGAAGATGATGCAAGAATAGTGATTAAGTGTGATTTTGATGTAGGATGATGAGAGATAAGGTGACTTTGGATACTAATTTTGTCTAAAATTGAAGACTAAAAGTGGTCAAGAGAGGTGATTAGATGTGACTTAGATTGAAAATGGTTTTAGAATATATGAAGACTAGAGTGACCAAATATTACCAAAGTAAACACCTTATAAGGATTTAATCTACCAAATTAATAAAGAGGAGAAGACAACTAGGTACTATTCACACTAGCAAGGTGAGGATTAGATAGGTGCTAGGTATGAAGAGGTAGGATGATGAGATGATGGGTGCTAGACTAAACCAAATAAGGTTGAAAACATTGATAATGTTTGATCAAGGATAGGTTGAATAAGGTGGTGACTAGGATAGATAATGATAAGTGACCACTAAAGGTTTATTATATAAAAGGTGTGAATAGTGATATGAAATGATTTGTTTTTTATTTCAAAGATGGGATATGTCCTAAAGTATTTAGGTGGTTTTTATAAAATGGGATGTGCTAACTCAACTCACAAGTAATATGGGCATTATCACAACACTTAGATAAACATGCCTAATAATGAGTCTTAATTTTAGTCAACCAAATGCATGTGTAACTTGATACCTACACCATCTAATAGCTTTGGAGGTGAGGCTATAGGCTAGTGACCCATTAAAAAATCTACTAAACCCTCTTGACCCCATCTGCACTTGACGATCACTTGGAAATTGATACTAACTTTGGTAATAGATTGCCTATTATGGCCGATGGGTCCTAGTTAGGTATACATAAGGGTGTCTAAGGGAGTCCTCAAGATATATGAAGATACATGGACCCCAAATCCATATAGGGTGTTTTCTAATACCTAGTTAAGAGAATTAACTCTTCCCCTTTATGGATGACCTATATAGGGTCAACCACTTAGCTTAATGATAGTTGTCTTTTATATTTATACTCCATTGAAACACAAAGTTTTGATCAAATGCACGGTGATTAAATACACATCACCAAAACCTAGTGACTAAGTAAGTACATGGGAATGAATTACACATTACATGCTATCTTAAGACAAAATAGGTAGACACACAAGCAAGTAAGATTAATTTATCTGATTAATTACCTATGTGAGGAAATTTAAAACAAACAAATAAGGCACACAAAATATATATACAATTATATGATGAAACGCTTAATTTAGGCACTCCTCTTACAAAAACACAAGTTATAAAACTAGTATAGTGCCTCTTCTTTAGATGGCCCTATAGAAAATGGATCAGTAGTTTGAAAACATACAAAATTGCTTCTTCCTATAAAAATGTAGATACACAGTTAGTGTAACACAAAACTACTTACAGAGACTACAAAATCATATATTTTATGTAATATCTCAACTACAGTGTTTTGGTTTTGTAGACTATCTGTTGACTATTTCAAAAATAGTACAAACTCTACAAAATCACAAGTTGTTAGGAAAAATTACAACTATTAATAAAAAATAATGATTCACAATCTCCGATATTGTAAAAAAATAAAAAATTTACTACTCTAACCTTTAGACTAAGACACAAATGTGTTGGAAGTTATATACAAGTGTATTTATCAAGATACTACTATAGAAAGATAATATTTGACAGAATGGTATAAGATTTTGACCTTTTTAAAAACTAATGTGAAAATGTAAGATTTATATACAAAAGCTCAAAATCTAAGAACAAAATGATATTAGCTACAAGCTATATTTTTTAGATCTTTACCAATAGTTAAATGAGATAAAACCTAATAATATAGTTTATATAATGTTTTTTCATCAAAATCACCTATTAAAAACAAAATCACTTATTTTTATACAATATCACTATTTTACAAATGGAAATTTTACACAAGATAGCCTAAGGGGTATGAGGGTTAGTTTGATATCTTCTTCAGGCATCCCCTATTTTACTCCTATCAATAGGAATTAAAAAAATAAAATTTCAAATAGTTTAATGTTAACAAACTATCTCAATAAATTGAAGCACCGAGACAAAACTATGATTATTAAGAGCAATATCATGATTCTTAGGATAAAACTATGACTATGTATCTATGGTATTATGTGATAGTTGTGAATCTCTCTAGGGAAAATTTATCTCCTTTATTGAATATAGAAAATGATCACACATAGATATATGTTAGGTAGTTAAAGGTTAGTAGGTCAGCTAGATAGTTTTAACTGAAATGCAAAATTTTTACTTGTGAAGGCAATATCACGATTTTTATGTGATATCATGATTGCATTCTGACTCAAGGCAATCTATGGATGATTTATATCCTTTACTAAACACAAAAAATATTTTTTTACCCCTAAAAGATAAAAATAGTTTGATATAGACCCAAAAAAGATCAAAAATTTATGCAAAAATTGGTTATGTTTGGTTTAAAACTATAGTCTGCAAAATTGTAAGTTAGATAGCAAAACTACAAATTTTATGTAAAATTAATTTAAAAAAATATATGATCTTGAAAAAATACTAAAAACATTTCAAAATTCAAATCAATAGCAGTCAAAATGGTAGTTAGTGCAAAACCACTATTTTTATGACAAAATTGTAACTACAATATTACAATTTATAAAGCAAAATCGCTTATTGCTTGTATGTGAAAATTTGGAGATTTCGCTTTGTACAGTCAATATTGTAACTTGTCAAAACACTTCTAAAAAATAAGAGAATTAAATTTAAGGGGTTATCCCATTGTGGTCTCTAATGTATGATTGAAGTTTTGAGTTATTTATAAAAATACTATATTTAGCAATTTAAACCCAACAACACAATAACATCAAAAGGAGAAAATAAAAGATTAGTTAATTAATAATGAATTATTACCATCACATTGTACCTTATGAATTATATCTAATATAATCAAGTGGATTTGAATGCCAATTTGATTGAGTGTGTATTTCTTGCTTTGAGCTTCAAAAATGACTCCAATGGCTTCCTTAGATCATTGAATGGATTGGAAAGAGTATGAGGATGGTTTGAAATGGTTGATTATGAGAGTGTAGGGAATATTGTGTGAGAAATTAAGATTTTAGTTAATTAGTTAAGGTTATGGTTTTTAGATAAATTTTTAACATCCCCACTAGGATCTACCTAAAAATATTTGATTTAAAAAAAAAACATATAATTTAATTAGATTACACTAAAAGAATATAACTAGTGACCATATAAAATAATCTAAGTATAATAAATATAAATTAATCATGCTAAATCATACATCACTGATCACTAACATCATAAAAAAGACATCAAAATTGTTTAGAGAAGGTAATTATAAATATCCATCCACGACTGGTATAAACATATAACCACTACTGCTAGTGCATGATAAATAAGTAATTATAACTCATCATGATAATGTTTAAATAATAAATATAATACAATTTACATATATAATATACATGACTCTCTGAAGCATATGTTCCTCAAACTCTAGTATCTATACCAATCTCAAGTGTCATCTCAAAAGTAGTACTGCTGTGGGGAGGGAGAGCATCATCTAAGAGCTTTTCCACACCAACCATGGACCAATGATCCCCCACATAAATCTAATCAGGGAATGGCCCTCCCTTCATGGATGAGTAAATCATGATGGTTTGGGAATACAGAGAGACAAGCTAGTACCTGTGTGCTATATGATTTCTAAAACTAAACATGCGGTGTATCATAAAGAAACTCATTCTACTCAAGATATCACACAAACATGTAAATCATACTCATGAAATAACAATGTCTCACTTAACATTAGTTTATCCAAAATTTTCAATAATTACTGATCTAAGGATCAATCAAATTTATATGCACCACTTGATCGGATTACCTTCATTTGACATTGTGATGTTAGTAAGCTAGTGAAGTCCATCTCACTACTTACTTAGTATTAACAATGCGAGATTTGGCTAACATATATATAACCAATAATTTCATATTAATTAATTCCTACTAATAATCACAAAACATGCTAAGAACAAGAATATTCAAATTCATCCATTTAGTTTGTTAAACATATGAATGAATCTCCATGATATCATTTATTACGTAATAAATAAGAAAACAAGTGTAGATTACACCAGTCAGATATATATATATATATATATATATATATATGACTAAATATTCTAATTTTTTCAAGTAGACACAATACAATACTTCCTAATAACTATCATAAAATATGATATTCATGAGAATAACCAACATGCATACATTTAGTTTATCAAACATATGAATGTATCTAGACATAACAATTATAATTTATACCACCTAGGTATAACATATATTTAGACTATATTTTTCAAATAAAATACACTCTATGACATCCCATAATATCATAGTTCATTGTACATGAACACACTACTCAATCAAGAACAACCAGCTTAATAATTTTTAGAATCAAAGTCTCATAATCCTAAATAATAATCAATCAAGTACAGTCTATACCAACAGGGTATATCATATGTTTAAACTAGATACTACTATAACTTATAAGCACACATCATGATGCACTAATATATGCTATATATGTCTAAACATTTTTATATTTTAATTTAATCATAATATGTACCACTCATAAATTTTCATTATTGTATACTAACAATCATTTATATCTCTAACCAGGAACTCCATATGATTTCAACAATCATTATAAATTGCCTGTTCATAATGTATATTGATGATCTTTATAAGATAAGGGATTCAACAATGTAATTATCCTTCATAGTTTTTATCCCTAACTAAATATATTTCCATTTTGATAGTGCATATAACTCTTTACACACATTCTCAAAACAAAATAGTCTTTTATTTTGTGTTTTGCATATAAGTATTCAATAATACACAAAGTGATTTGATATGATACATTAAGTTACATCAAATATATAATTATAAAAAAATCTAAAATCATGATAACATACCAGTCATAATCTATGATTATATGCACACACCTCAATGTATATATATAAGTTATATAGTAAATATAGTACCCATGTTTATATATTTATGCACCCTTCATAATATATACTACACAATACATATGTTTAAACACATAATTACTATTCTTCCCTACTAGAAGTATTCATCATTTTTATACCAAGTTCGACACCCTTACCTTTATACTTAAATTTTCCAACCACATTAGAAAAGACTATTACTATTTATATATAGCTATACATATATATGTATATACATGTCTATATATAGATACTCATATATGTATATAGTATCTCCACATGAAAATGTCCATTGATAAAAATTACATCCATTAATCATGTTCATATAAACAACATTTACATGCTTCCCAAATAGGAAAGGAAGAGATAAAATGGTATGGTGAGTTATATCAGCTGTTAGTCCATAGTATATATGGTCTATCATAATCTAATGCAATAATCAAATCATTTAGCAAATACAACTATATTTCATGTAAAATAATCCTTAATAACAAGTAGATTAACATATTAAGACAAGGCAATAATTTCTTAGAGCATTCATTACTAATATGTCAATGGATTTTGAATGTTGAATGTTATATTTCTAATAAAATTGATAATTCCACTATATATTATCATACAATCATTATGAATTCCACTTTACACTTACAATTCTTAGTATTAAGATTGCTACTTATATACACTTATGGCTTTATTTATACTTAACATTGGTATGATCATGTAGTAAATTTTATATATTATTTTATTTTTGGCTTTATATGTTGTATGTCTTTATATATATACTTATGAAGCCATGATAAATTTCCATACACTATCTAATCTCCATACCTTTATAAATCACCATACCTTTATATATCGCCATATATTTTAATATTCTGGAAATTTGTTAATCAATATGCCAATTTCTTGATTACTGCTTGCACTATATAATCTAATTATCCTATCTAGCTTAAATCAAACCCATGTTCTTTGTTGTACTATTAAATCACTATTTCTTACAAATCACTTATGTAAGTTTTTAGGCTCTTTTTTCCTACAAATTGTTGGGTATAATTATCATTCTGATTTATCATAATTCTATAGTTTTTTTCATGTATAATAGGTAAGTATCCCTACATTAAGTCACTATATATCTCAGTCACTTAAAACTATATCATAGGTTAAATATAATACAAATAGCTATATACAAATTCATTTGTATGATACCATTGTGCCCAATAATTATAAATCAATATCAACATACTAGTCGGTAAAACCATTTTACTATTGAGAAAAAATTAACACAATATTGTATGCAGTCATGTAATATAGCTAAGCCATGTTAGTTGTATCATATAGCTAGGTTGTAATATAAACCATATGTTATGGATTTGTAAATTTATTAATCGCTGTAAATTTATCAGTCGTTGCATGCTTAGTATAAGTCATTGCATGTTTATTTTTTTAATTACTATAGTTATATAAATATCATAGTATATAATAATTCCAAGTATACTCTAGGATAAGTATGATTTTAAATATTTATGATAGGAAATGCTCTTGTGTATACTCATATAATTTATAAATATGTCAACCCTATAGAGTAATATCTAAAATCATAATCAAGATATAGTATTCATATATATATATATATATATATATATATGAAATAATGATCATGTTGAAGATAGACATTGAATATAACTAGAAATAACTAGAAATAGATGGAATATAACTAGTGATGATGTTTATCACACTCTATAGTGAAATATAATATAACCTAAAATATTTATATTCAATAGTGAAATATAACTAACATAGTTATAGTTAAATATTTATAATATTTTAGGTAACTATTAAATAGATATATTTCATGTTTAGACATATAACTATTTCAATATAATTTTTAGGTTATATCGATCATTGAAATAAATACTATTATACCCAACACCCATCTTTTGTCCCTAAAAGGAAATATGGACCCACATTTTTTGGGATGTGATCTCAGTTTGGAGGAGTCATTTTTATATGTTAATATAAATCTAGGGCATTTCAATTTTTTGGTAGGATGATATTGGCATTGTGATTATGAAACTAACTTATGCATTAAATTTTTTGGGTTTATAATCTTCAGGCAATTCTTTTGGCCTTCATGCAATATTATCTTTTTGGATGTTTTGTTTTATAAAAAAAATTTGGCCCTATTTTATTTTGGGCTTATTATTAGAGAAGCCTTATTTTTCTCAAATGAATCCTTCATTAAAATTGTTACAGATATTTTGTCCAAAATAATTTTCCCAAAATAATTCAGCCTACAGACTCTTTTCCTTAAGGAATTTTGGACCGCATACACTTTCCCCAAAATATATTCCCTAATGGATTACCCCTTTGACCCTATCCAAAATTATCCTTTAGAAATTTTGGAAATGACCCTTAGCTATATGAAATTACCCTTTGGGAATTTTAGAAGTGCCCTTTAGCCTTTGCAAAGTAGACCCTTCAGGCAAACTTTTACCCTGAAGTACACCCTTCAAATTCTTTCCACCTACCCTTCAAAACCCTTTAAAACTAGTCCTTTAGCCTTTCTAAAAGTATCCTTTGACCTTCTAAGCTAGCCCTTCAGCCTTTCCCAAATTGACCATTTACCCCCTTCTTGACCACTTCTTTTAGGGCACATACCTTTTGAGTTTTGTGTAACTTACCCTTTGGAACTTTTATTCCAAACCCCTTACCCTATGGGACTTATCCTTTGGGATATTTATTTTAACCCTTCTGCCCTACAAAAGTGCCCTTCAACCTTTGTGAATGAACCTTTTTTCCATGGACATACCCTTCAGGACTTTTATCCTAGACCTTTTTTCCCCTTAGCCAATTTATTTTGATATTTTGTCTGAGAAAATATTACCCTTTAAAACTTTTGAAGTGCCCCTTAGCTATACAAAAGTATGCTTTGGGAGGCTCCAAATTGCCCTTTGACATTCATGAAGTAGACCCTTTGAGACTTTTATCATGGACAAAATGCCCTATAAAGTGGCCCCTTCAGATCAAAAGTGCCCTTCAAGGAAATTGAAAGTGCCCTCCAAGCCTTTAAAATAGCCCTCTAAAATAATTACTTTAAGACTTTTGCTTGGATGAATCCTTTAGAGAGATTATTGTAGACACTTTCTCTGAAATAAATTCCCTAAAAAAATTAGTCTATGAGTATAGGCCCAAAATCATTTTTTGATAAACACCCTAAAGTACTTTATTATTGGGAGTATTATAAGTCTCATCATACTTATCCAATATAATAGCAAAAATACTTCATATTAATATTTTAAAGGTCCCCACCAACCTGAGCTAACAAATTTGAATTATATGTGAAATGAAAACTTAAAGTGAACATTGTACATTTATGTCACATGAACTAGTATTAAATGTTAGATTCTATATAGGTGATGTGATATGATTGAAATCTATCATTTGCATTTGAGCTAACTTGTATTAAAAGTCTTCTACTATATTATAGCAACAAAGAGTCCTAGTTTCTACTTTGAGAGTATATAGTGAACACCAATCAAGTTAGAGATGTGTCATTTGCATTAGCATATAGGTATATATATCATACAACACATTGAGTAAGAGAGAATCATGAAACATACAACCATGGAATCTACATCCAAAAAATTTTAAGGTGCCAATTTTACATCCCCATACGTGATCAAAGATTCAACATAATTCACCGATATAGTCTTCAATGTGACTATGTTTGAAGATAAATATAGGAATTACTCAACATTGTGGGACATTATTGATTTAATGGATGTATTTTCATTAGAAGATGATATAACATTGGCATATAGATTGTTTGTGAAGGAATTATTGGCTTACAAATTCTAAAGACTGCATTTTTCTATCATAAAATAGAAGTGATGCCTTGCATAAACCTCTTAAGGGACTTATTCTTCACTGACAAAATATCACAAGACACATTCTTACATCACTTGAAAAATAATATAGTGGTCACTTGCATCTCAAGGCTAAATTTTCATAGATATTTATCATTAAACATCCATGACATATACTTTTATAAGCACACACTGGTGCAATTCAATACAAAGACCTCAATGGAGAAGGTGCTATCATCATGGCTCCTCCTAGACCAAACTATCACTTGGAAAGGAAATAAGCTGAAAGGGGCCATCCCAATTTAAAAGTTTAGGATGGGTATCCACATTGGCATGGTACTCCTCAATAGATTATGTGGCATGCCTAATACCTACTTTGTCAACTTAATTGGGTACCATTATTGTATATGTTATGATGCCACTTACACCCTTGGTGAGATTATAAGCCTACAACTGATGGAACAAATTATCCACAAAGACATGCATCTTACACCCACTAGGGATTTATTCATGATGTCATATCTATTAGATGCGTTCATGGGAATATACTACAAATACCTTGGTACATTGTGGTCTTTGACCATAGATTGTGAAAATAACAGGGTTTGTGATTACTGTCAGTTTATGCATATCTATTATTATACGAAGCACATGATGAGAATATCCAAGGATGTTTATCCTTATATTTGGAAACCTATTCATGGCTCAGCTATGCCTCAAATTGGGCATAATATAGTGAATAACTTAGATGGGAAGGGATATTACTTTCTCTACCCTGATTTTACTAGTATCATGGTATGGGGGAACAAGGTTGACCCCTGTATCTACCAAGGTTTGATCCAAAAAAGTTAGTCGAGTAGGAGATTGCCTTCCAATTATAGAAGAGTGTAGAAGAAGATTTGGCAAGGTAGAATAAAGCCTTATATTTCAATGATATAATCACCATTTGTAGAATGACATATATAATGAGAAATCATCTTGGAGATGTAGGTGGAAAATGTAGGAGATATCCTTTCCATGCACTTCCACATAGGGAATAGGATCCACACGGGTGGATCCAGAAACATATTCATGGGTTTAACATTCCATATAGTCATAAGCCCTATGACTATGATTTTTTATTTTTAAATGCTCAATCACATAAGGAGGTGTTATAGTGAGCACAACTTGTCATATTATAGGATGATCATTTGAGGATGATCTAAGGTGAGGCTTCTATTTCCATCATGGAATTTGATAGCAAGAAGGCACTTTTTAAGGGGTGGTAGCATTAAATTTTTTGGAGAGGTGAATCCTCAGAGAAATTAAAGGATTAGGCTACCTCCTCTTCCCAAAGACCTCTAAAGTTGGAAGTAGTAAAGAAGGATCTTGGGCTAAATGAGCCTAACAAGATGAATGCAGTGTAGGTAGGGGACTCCATTAGTCTTGATTCTGATGAGGAAGGCCAAATACAAGAGGAGCCTACTATAAGGTCTACCTAAGAGCCAATTTTTACATCTATTAGGGTAGTAACTCCTAGGGTATCATCACCTCTAGACTCTCCCACTCAGGTAAGGACCCATTTGGTCTATAAAAGAAATCCTAAGGCTCCCATAGATAGTCCCATAATAGAGGCATTACAAGTCTCATCCACTTAGCTTCCACATTCAAAACTAGCCAGGGGAGCATGGTGATAATTAAAGACATTGAAGATGATTATAATGAGGAAGCCAAGCTAAAAATAGCTAAGGCTATAAGCCTCCAAGAAAAAATAGTGGATCTCTCTATTCAAGGTACCCAATATTTTGATAGTGTTGCTTTGTCTTCTTTATGCATTTTTAACCAAATTGTCTCTATGGAAGTCCCTTCATCCATTCCTTCCACCTCTACTACCACTATTGCTCCTTCCATCTCAACTTCTATCCCATTCACTACACCAATCCCTCCTATTCCTACTAACACCTCCATGGTTAGAGACCTCAAGAAAAATAAGGTGTTTAGGAAGGTGAAAATGGTTTTGGCCACCTCCCAACTCCATGTTTAATCCACCCAAATCATCCTTCCACTTCCAACCACCACTTCCATAGAGGAGACCACTATGATAATCACTAGGAGGAGGAAGGCAAAGCTTCAAATAATCATAGTCCATCCACTCCCTTAGTTTGGAGGAGTGGATTGGTTTAAAATAATATGGCCTTCCCTCTCAGATGTCCTCACCAAGGCTTCTAAGAAGTAGTAGGAAGCCTAATAGGAAATAGAAGTAGAGGTTGTTACTACATCCTCTGATGCATCTCAACTTGACATTCCTACATGGGTAATGGATTTGAGGAGTAAGGTTTCCCAAATACAAAATTTTAAGATCATATAACTCCCATTTTTTCCACATTATTTGACCCCCCACTAGTAGCATCCAAAGGGTCAAGAAGAGAAAACTAGAAGATAACAGAGGAACCAAAATCATCTTAGAGGAGAGTCAAGAGGTGTTCTCTCTTATTAAAAGGTAGAATATACAGCTAGGGCAAACCTTATATGAAGAAAATTTAGAAAACTTGGCCCAATCCCATAAGGATGTTATAGTTGCCATTCATAAGGGCACATAGCTAGCTTGGAAAGAGCTAGAAGTAGAGGTACAGGTGTTGGAAAAGGAAGTGGAGCAGCTAAAAGAGAAGGCCAAAATATGGAGTTTATGAGGGTTGAGATGGCCCCTCATGTGAGCTAAAATAATCTATTTTATAACTCCCTGAGAGATGATAGTGCCAAATTAAATATGCTAGTGGCCTACATAGGCAAATTAGTCTATAAACATCTTAACTTAATGACTATGCTAGAGGCATCCAATACCTTGAACCTAGTAGTAATTAGGTAGGAGGAGGCAAGAGATTGGTTACAAAATGTTGGGTATTTAGCCCCTAAATACTAGACACATGAGGCTCAGGTCCATATTTTTCATGAGCTAAAGTTATCATAGGAGAAATACTCCACTAGTAAGCTACTAAGTAGGCTCAATTTTGATAAACTTATCCAAAAGGTAGATGATGAATTTAAATAGAGATTTCAAGGTTTTTTAATTGAGTAAATTAAATAAAAATTGAACAAAGCTCAAAAGAAGGTCACTAAAGTGGATATCTTTAGGAATAAATTTTAAATAACCAAGGATGAGGATGTTAAACTCCTTGGATAGACAAAGAGAATTCATTGACCTTCACTACTAAATTTGGATATCATATAGAAGTAGCTTGGAGCAACCCAAAAGGTATATTAAGATAATGAGGTGAAGAAAAAGCAATATTATAGAGGTACAACTACAAATTCAATAGCCACATCTCTTTCCACTCCCACCAAAGTGCATGTAACAAATGAGCAAACCTTGATACTCTAAATCTCATGCATGTACAATTTTGTAGCAGTCTATGTATTTATATTATTTTTTAATATATATTTTTAATAAATTGACTTTGTATTTTATGCGCATGCACACATTGCATTACTTCTAAAAGTCAATTTATTTTTAGCTCCTAGATGGTTTTTAGAACTACATGTTCAAACTGACACTTGTAACCACTTGCATGAACTTGGAGGATGAGGTGACCCCTTTCCTAAGTCTATTTATATAATTATAACCCAAATTAGTAGAGAGAGTCAAATTTTTTTAGAATATAGAGAAGTAACCAATTTTGATCTTCAATGTGTCCTGAGTATTTTCTTTTTAATTCTATGTAATTGATTGTTATTTCTAAAGTTGTGTGATTCAATAAATATTTAGTGTGCTATAATGCAAGTAGATTCTTGATTCCTTCATTGATATACTGATATTAATATGTAAAATAAATATTAAAAGATAATTAAATATACCAATAAAGTGAGTCAGGTTATTTGAATCATAGTTCTGAATGCATATTTATGCTTTCTTTGGTGTAGTTTTTTTTATGTGTAACAGCTACCTCAGATAATTCACTTGCCTGAGCCATAATATCTTGATCAAGGGTATGTAGTAGCTACCCTAAAAGGATTAACCTTTGTCTAAGGCATATGAACTTCTTACATCTCTATTCCCTTAGACTTATAAGTTGTGTCTGATTGCATGTGTGTTATTTCTACTAGCAATAGATATAGGTTTAAGAGAGCATAGGTCTATTCAGAAACCAACTAGGGGAGTAATTCCCAAGGGCCACAAAGTCTTCTTTTTTCCCTACCTCACCTTCTTTTTTTTGAGTTTATAATTAAGACCTGCCCAATTTAGATTAGAATTCAACCACCCATCTAACTCACGTAGGAATTCACTTTGTTAGAAGGTCACACCTCTATCCAAAAACCTTGTTAAAAACTTGCATACCCTACCCGCTATTCCATCAATAGGTTGTCAAATAATGCATACCTGAAACTCATGCCCTGGAGTGGATTTTACCTCCATTGAGATATTGAAACATTAGAGGCTACCTTGTTAAGGTTGTGGTGTGCATAAAACTCACATCAACAAATACTTCCTTCATTATCTCTCTCTCATGGGTTGATTATATAAATTAATTTCATAACTATCAAAATCTTAGCCCATCTAGTATTTTACACAATCCAATAAATTATAAAAATACATAATTTGTCTTTCTAAACTTCTAATAAAAATAAAAATACTCCACCTACCTGGCAATGTAAAAAGACACGCTCTCACTGCTACCTTCTCTTTCTCTTTCCTTTCCTTCTCCTTATCTATGTTATGCGCCCCCTCTCTCCTTTTTTTTCCAATCCCCTTGAAGTGATGCCTTCTTCTCCTCTCCATGTTGTGCCCTTTCTCCATTATTTTCTCCTTTAATGAGTATGGCATTTTCTCCGTAAACCTTATCTTTTATTCCCTTTCTATTTTATCCAAGATTTTTCCCCCTTTTTTAATGTTTTGCTCTTTTATGTTTTTATTTTCTTTTTATATACTTTCCATAATATTTATTTTATTTTCTTTATGAGGCCCTTTATTTAAATTTATTTTTCTAATTAAATAATAATAATAGATAATTAATAGTAATCATAATGAAATTTTTAGAAATATAACTTACAAAAGGTTAATGACATTCTTTTATCCAAAAATGGTATATAGCACATTACTATCCAAATCCAAATTATAACCATGTATTCATTGTTATCTCTACATTGTATAGATTATCCATGTCTTTTTTCATCTGGAATTATTAAGGTGGTTAAAACAAATAATGATATTCTCAAATATCATAAAGATAACTATTTACTCATTTTAGAGACATGGGGGTTAGTCCATATATGAATATTAAACTAAACTAACACACACACATTATATAATTATCTAAATTCAAATAACATAAAGAACGCACTAATGCTATGTTCAACTCAATCAATGAATAAATCAATTTCTAAATGCAAAAATATCAAAAATCATACTATGATAACTATGCAAACCATGTATCTAACATATACTAATTAATGTGGTGTGTGTAGGATTTTAGTTGATTTTTCTATCATCTTATAACATCTCCATATACATCACCCTCTCTAATGATGCTCTCCCTCTGTCATGCTCTGAGGGATGAATCTTTTTTACATCCAACTCATGACAAGCAGGTAGTTAGTCAATAAAATAATGACATGCATATCATAAAATAATACTTTAACAACACATTAACATGATCATAATGTAAATAATATACATGAAAACTGACTCATAGCAATGAAGTCATGAAATATAATCAACATATAATTTCCCCATAATAACATATGACTTACAACTTAGTTAATACTAATCAAATCAAATTATCATATATAAAAAATCTATGGATAATCAAGTAAAGTTTCTTATTAAGGAATTAGGATGTAACATCCTTCCCCCCTAAAGCTAGTCATCATCCTAGATGACACTTATTAAAACATAAGTTTCAAATCAAAAACATTGTTCAATAGAAAAATAATATAGTATAAAGTATCAAATCAAACAAATAAATGTAATATTTTTTATAAAACTCATCATAGTCCTCCCAAGTAACACTATTCTTAGAGTATTAGTCTTAAAAGATCCTACACTATGACATATCCTTATTATACAAACAAGGTTTATGAGTGTCACTTACTCTAAATGGTTCTATAATGACCACCCTGGGGTCTAGAATTAGCAAGGCAAGCCTATATGATATAGGATTGAACACTTCTAAGGGTCCCACATATCTCAATGAAAGTTTCATTGACTTCTTGAATTTAGGCTTCAACCAAAAGCACATGAAATCATCATAATAGCCAAAAAAAATGGCCAGGGAGAGTTACACAAAACCTTCCAACCCCTCTACACATCTCTCTAACCTAGAGAGTGTTTTTCTCATTTTAGAGAAAAGTGTTTAGAGAACCTTACAAGAATGATGTGTATAAGTTAATACTATTGCTACTCCATGTATCTAATACAAATTTTATTTCCTATTTCACTTTATCCTAATATGTATAACATGCCACTATTGCTGCTACTCCATGTAGCTCCTAACAAGTATGATAATGAATAGGAATTGGAAATACTATATTTCCAATGTATACAAAATTAAGGAATAAACATTCCATAGTATACATGTGTATGTCCATATATCTAAATTTGATAAGTCCCATCTACCAAATAATGGATTCAAAAAAATCTCATTATTAGATCTAAAATCAGTAACTATCGAGTCACTATGAGACTAAATAAGATCCACCCCCATCTCTTAGTACTCATGTTACTAATTCATCACTTGTCCCTTAGGTCTCTATGACCTAATGATCTCTAAAATATGCACAAGGTTCAATGAATCACAAATCCATACTAACAGATCATAGAAAGTAATGATATATGCTAAATAATTTCAAATGTACCAACATACATTATAAGAAAAATCATACAATCATTCCATAATTTTATTAAGTTACCATTAGCCAAACATAACTAATATCATATTTCACAGCTTAACCTATTCCATTATATTCATAGTTAAGAGGAAATAATGTTAAAATTAACACAACACATAAAGGCCAAGGGGCACACTGTCCTTATAACCTTATAAAAGGAATAAATGAAATAATTCCTTCCCTCTTTCTTAGATACTTACACAACAAGTTATAAGCTTATCTCAACCCATTAGACTAACAAGGTTTTTTGTAAATCCTATTTCATACTCACTCTAGGTGAAAGATACATAAATGTCTATTCAAAACAACATGTTTTAAGC
Organism: Torreya grandis; assembly: GCA_037957365.1. Classification (NCBI taxonomy): domain Eukaryota; kingdom Viridiplantae; phylum Streptophyta; class Pinopsida; order Cupressales; family Taxaceae; genus Torreya; species Torreya grandis. Next base: position 2,657,779 of record JARHVA010000671.1, on the reverse strand, counting down.
ATGATGACAATAATATCAAACTAATCAAGGGTAAATAATAACATAATAATTATAATCAAATTATGACTCTTATTATAGAACCAATATAAATTTTAGGTTCACCACTCCATGTGGTCAAAGTTCACAAGTTTAGATAAAGTATCACTGAGAAGCCATAATAACAAAACTTTTAAATACCCTCACATGGTATAAAGAAAACATTTTAACCCAACTTTACATAATCACTACCTACTTACCAATCTTGTAACTGTAGTATCACAACCTATTTTCACAATTAGAGGGAAAAATATTAACCAACTACATTTATTAATCCATTCCATTCCTACATCTTCTCTATCAATAATAATTAGAAGACACTATCTCATGAACTCTAAGGGATATTATCAAAATAATATTTCATAAACAAGTTTCCAATAAAAGAACACTAAATAAACATTAAGATAATATAAATCCCATCAGTGGGATTATAATGATGTCAAAGGAGAGTGAGAAAGTAACATATCACCTCTATGCTAGCTATGAGAGATGACATTTCTTCCCAATCCACATAGACATATGGGGTGCCAACTCATGAGCCAACTCCTAATACATTAGATTTCTTAACAAAGATAACTACACTCCACTATAAGGAGAATTCCACTGCACTAGGTGGTGCCAATGTAAAAATGGTCTTATATGATTTCCTACTCCAAGGATTAGCATATATAAGACACAAAACTAATGCACATATACTTAAGTTATAATCATCCCATGCTTTTTAAACACTCACAACACAAAACACAAATGGTGAAGGTGACTTGATTAAAAATTAAGAATGTAATCATTCTCAAGATTTTCAATCTAAGTAATCAATAATATTATAGGAATATCTTATTCATGACTCAAAGAATATGTTATGCACTTACCTACCCAAACATCTTATACAACTAACATCATTGAGACACTTGATAAACCAACCCCTTAACAACTCTAAGAGGCGAAGAGAACTCCCAAGGGTACACATTCAATGTACCACATAACATTTCAAGGATGTCTATTATCTACAATAGTCATCAATCAATACAAGAGGATATACTAAGTCTCAAAACTCTAATCATGGTGTAATATAGCTCTTCATTGAGGTACTACAAATCCAAAATACACTTCACTTAACCAATACTATACTACATGTGCTCTCACATCTTGATGGGTTTCTTATTTAGTTGGATGAAATATAGGTTCTCACTAATAAATATAAGGTTATGAAAATGCTAATGGTCTCATTAGATCTTAGAGTTCAAGTCACAACTATGATACCACATGTAACATCCCTACTAGGATCTACTTAGAAATACATGATTTTTTAAAAAACTAACAACATACAATTTAATTAGATTACACCACAAGAATCTAACTAGTGACCATATAAAATACTATAAGTATAATAACTGTAAATGAAGCATGCTACATGATACATCACTGATCACTATCATCATAAGAAACACATCAAAATTATTTATAGAAGGTAATTACAAATATCCATCCACAACTGGTATAAATATATAACCACTATTACTAGTGCATAATAAATAAATAATTATAGCTCATCATGATAATATTTCAATAATAAATAAAATACAATGTACATATATAAGATACATGTCTCCCTAGAGCATAAGTTTCCTAGACTCTAGTATCTATGGTAATCTCAAGTGTCATCTCAAAATTAGTACTACTGTGGGAAGGGAGAGCATCATTCAAATACTTTTCCACATAAAACACATACCAATGATCCCTCACATAAATCCCATTAGGGAATGGCCCTCCCTTCATGGATGAGTAGATAGTGATGGTGTGAGAATCTAGAGAGACAAACTAGTACCCATGTGTTGTATGATTTATAAAACTAAACATGTGGTGTATCATAAAGAAACTCATTTACTCAAGATATTTTACAAACATGTAAATAATACTCATGAAATGAAAATGTCTCATTTAAAATTAATTTAGACAAAGTTTTCAATAATTAATGATCTAAAGATCAGTCAAATTCATACACACCACTTGATTGGTTTACCTTTATCTAACATTGTGATGCTAGTAAGCTAGTGAAGTTCATCTCATTACTTAGTACCATCAATGCAATATTTGATTAACATATATAAATAATAGTTTCATATAGATTACTTTCCAATAACAATCAAAACACATTCTAAGCATAGGAATAATTAAATTCATACATTTAGTCCATCAAATTTATGAATGAATCTCCAAAATATCATTTATTACATAATAAATAAGACAATATGTGCATATTATACTAGTCAAGTATAATATATATAGGAGGATGCATATTCAAATTTAAAAAATAAGACACAATATATTACTTCCTAATAATTATCATTAAACATGCCATTCATGAAAATAACCAACACACATGCATTTAGTCCATCAAATGTATGAATGTATCTAGATATAACAATTATAGTTTGTACCACCCAGGTATAACATATATTTATACTATAGTTTTCAAATAAAATACACTCTATGACATCCCATAATATGATAGTTCATTATACATGAGCACACTACTCAATCATGAACAACTAGTCTAATAATTCTAAGAATCAAAGTCTCATAATCCTAAATAATAAGAAAACAAGTAAAGTCTATACCAACTAGGAATATATTATGTTTAAATTGCATACTACTATAACTTATAGGCACACATCATGATACACTAATATATGTTATATATGTCTAAACACTTTTATATTTTAATTTACTCATAATATGTATCACTCATAAGTTTTCACTACTGTGTACTAACAGTCATTTATAGCTCTAATCAAGAACTCCATATAATTTTAACAATCATTGTAACTTCCCTTTTCATGAAGTATATTGACAATATTTATAAGATAAGGGATTCAATAATGTAATTATCATTCATAGTTTTTATCCCTAACTAAATATGTTTCCATTTTATTAGAGCATATAACTCTGTACACACATTCTCAAAACAACATAGTCTTTTGTTTTGTGGTTTGCATATAAGTATTCAACAATACACAAGTTGATTTGATATGATACACTAAGTTTTATCAAATATATACTTATGAAAATAACTAAAAATATTATAGTATACCTATCAAAATCTATGCTTATAGGCACATGTCCCAATGTATATATAAGCTATAAAGGAAATATAGTATTTGTGTACTATTCTACCCTACCAACAATATTCTTCATTTTTCTACCAAGTTCAACATCATCACCTTCATACTTAAATACTCAGACCACATTATAAAAAACTATTACTATTTATATATCTCTATACATATACAATATATACATGTCTATATAGAGATACCCATATATATATATACTATCTCCACATGAAAACATCCATTAGTAAAAAATACATCCATTAATCATGTCCATATAGATAAAATTTACATGCTTCCTAGATAGAAAAGGAAGAGATAAAAAGGTATGGATAGTAATATCAACTATTAGTCCATAGTATATATGGTCTATCGTAATCCAATGCAATAATCAAATCCTTTAGCAAATATAACTATATTACATGTAAAATAATCCTTAATAACAAGTAGATTAACATATTAAGACAAGTAGGTAATTTCTCAAAGAATTCATTACTAATATGTCAATGGATTTTGAATGCTGAATGTTACATTGCCAATAAACCCAATAATACCACTATATATTATCATACAATCATATATGCATTCCAATGTATACTTACAATTTTTAGTATTAAGACTACCGCCTATATACACTTATGGATTTATTTATACTTATGAATGCTAGTATGATCATGTAATAATTTTTATACATTCTTTTATTTTTAGCTTTATACATTTTATGGCTTTATATATATACTTATGAAGCCATGATAAATTTCCATATGCTATATAATTTCCATACCTTTATAAATTGCCATACATTTTAATATTATGGAAATGTGTTATTTAATATGTTGATTTCCTGATTACTACTTGCACTATATAATTTACTTATTCTACCTAGATTAAATCAAACCCATACTTTACATATCACTATACTATTAGATTTTTATTTCCTATAGATCATGTATTTAAGTATTCAGGCTCTTTTTTCTTGTAAATCATTGGGTATAATTATAATTGTGCTTTATCATAATTCTATAGTTTTTTCATGTATAACATGTAAGTATCCCTGCATTAAGTCACTGCATATCTAAGTCACTTAAAGCTATATCATAGGCAAATATAACACAGTTCACTATATACAAATTCATTTGTATGATACCATTGTGCTTAGTAATTATAAAGTAGTATCAACATACTAGTCATTGCAACCATGTTACTATTGAGAAAAACTTAATACAATATTATATGCAGTTATGTAATATAACTAAGTGATGTTAGTTATATTGTATAGCTAGGTTTTAATATAAGCCATATGTTATGTATTTGTAAATTTATCAGTCATTGCATGTTTAGTATAAGTCATTGCATTTTTATTTTTTGAGATTGCTATAGTTATATAAATATCATAGTAAATAATACTTCCAAGTATACTATAGGATAAGTATGATTTTAAATATTTATGATAGGAATTGCTCGTGTATACTCTTATCATTTATAAATCTGTCAACCCTGTAACATTATATCTAAAATCATAAGAAAGATATAGTATTCATATATATATGAAATAGTGATCATGTTGAAGATAGATATTGAATATAACTAGAAATAGATGGAATATAACTAGTGGTGATGTTTATCATATGCTATAATAAAATATAATATAACCTAAAATATTTATATTCAATAGTGAAACATAAGCAATATAGTTATAATTAAATATTTATAATATTTTAGGTAACATATTTTAGGTTACTATTAAATAGATCTATTTCAGATTTATATATATAACTATTTCATTATAATTTTTTAGGTTCCTTCATTCGCTCTCTCATGGGTTGATATTATAAATTAATTTCATAACTATCAAACTCTCAGTCCATCTGGTAGTTTACACAGTCCGTTCAATTATAAAAATGGATAGAAATTTTTGCTAAACTTCTAATAAAAACAAAATTACTCCACCTACCTAGCAATTTAGAAAGACACGCTATCATTGCTGCCTTCTCTTTCTCTTTCCTTTTCTTCTCCTTCTTTGTGCTGTACACCCCCTCTCTCCTTTTTTTTCCAATCACCTTGAAGTGATACCTTCTTCTCCTCTCCATGGTGTGCCCTTTCTCCATTATTTTATCCTTTGAGGAGTATGGCATTTTCTCCTTAAAGCTTGTCTTCTCTTCCCTTTCTATTTTATCTAGGATTTTTCCCCTTTTTTAATTTTATTCAATGATTTTCCTATTTTATGTTTTTTCCTTTTTGTTTTTATTTCCTTTTTATATACTTTCCATAATATTTATTTATGAGGCCCTTTTTGTAAATTTATTTTTCTAATTAAATAATAATAATAATAGATAATTAATAGTAATCATAATGACATATTTACCAATATGGCTAACAAAAGGTTAATAATATTATTTTCTCCAAAAATGGTATGTAACACATTACTATCCAATCTGAATTATAACCATGTATTTGTTGTTATCTCTATGTTGTATAAATTATACATGTAATTTGTTATCTAGAATTATTAAGGTAGTTAAACCAAATAATGATATTCCTAAATATCGTAAATATAACTGGTTAATCATTTTAGAGACATGGGGGTTAGTCCACATATGAATATTAAACTAAACTAACACATACACAAACATTATACAATTATCTAAATGTAGATAACATAAAGAACATACTAATGCTATGTTCAAATCAACCAACACATAAACCATTTTATAAATGCAAAAACATCTAAAATCAAACTATGTTAACTATTCAAACCATGCATCTAACATGTACTGACTAATGTGGTGTGTGTAGGGTTCTAGCTGATTTATCTATCATCGTCCAACATATCCATCTACATCACCCTCTCTAATGATGCTCTCCTTCCATCATGCTCTGAGGGATGAATCTCCCCTACATCTAACTCATGACAAGAGGGTAGTTAGTCCATAAAATCACATGTATATCATAAAATAATGTTGAAATAACTCATTAACATGATCACAATTTAAAGAATATACATGAAAACTAACTCATAGTAATGAAATCATGAAATCTAAGAAACATAAAACTGCTCCATAGCAACATATGACTTACAACTTATCTATTAATAATCAAATCAAATTATCAACTAAAAAAATTCCATGGATAATCAAGTAAGTTTGCTTAGCAAGGAATCAAGATGTAACAAAATTAGCAGATTTAATAGGATTATTAAGACAAGTGGATTTAGGTGCATAGAAAAAATACATAGAGATGATTTAAAATTATTTATTAAGAATGATATAACATGAATTTGGTAGGTATTTCATGATAAATTAGTTTCAAATGTTAAAAAATAGTTATAAGTGATTTTAAATGCTTTGAAGTGGCTTTACACCCACTTGTATGGACCAAAAAAGATGATTTACAGGTGTAAATGCATGAAAGGATGTCTCTTTAGCTTATATATGTCAAATCCATGTTTTTATTGAATTTACAAGTTCACTCAAGGCAAAAAATTCTTTCTTTCTTCCATCACTCCCTTGATAAGCTCATAAAGGCTAACTTTAGATACTCATTCCATACAATCAAATGAGATTTGTGACTTGATATTTTTAATAGAGTAGGGGGTAATAATTGAATTTAAATCCATGGCCATAGTTTTCATTTTTGTGGCCCCTCATTTATGAATAATCATTAAGAAGGCAAGGTGGTCTTAAACCATATCTAAACCCCATAGGCTCAATTTTCTCCTTAAAATGATAGTTTAAGACTAGTCTGAGGAATGATATCAATTGGAGAGGATGTATAGGGTATATAAAACCATATAAAATGTTTTTCCAAGTCCCACTTATCATGTGTGATATCAAGAGGATAAGAAATCTCCATTTGTGCACATTTTATAGGTTGAAGGTCATGGCTTTATGATTGATTTAAGGTGTTCAAGTTTGAGTTTATGGTTGGTGGAGACATCACATCACATATTAAATACTCTAAATTATCTAAAAATTCATTAATTTCTCTATTTCCTATTCCAACACTACCTTCTCCAAGTAACATGAAATGGTCTTGGTTTTCGGACTATGTATATGACTCTAAGCACAAAGGTGAATTGGAAGGTCTGAATGTTGAATTTTTAGTGTAATATGAGGGTTATAACTTCATGAAGTATGTCATGTGAAGTTTTCAAGTTAATTTTAAGGGTTTATTGAGTTTTTCTACTCATTAGTGTCATTCTATGACCTCTTGAGTAATCCTCCTAGCCTAAACATCTATGACAACCTCCACATTGAAGTGATTATGTATGAGATTCAGATTAGGATTAATGTATGTTAAGGTTAGTTTTATTGGTATACATGTGAACATGTATTTTTTTGGTAGTGATCAACTAATTTAGTGTATCACCTCTTAGATAGTTTGCTTTCATGTTATCCTTCTCCCTTTTCCTTGCAAGTTAGTAGTGCAGTAAAGATTAATTGATACATCAAAGGGAGTTATCCATATAATATATAGGTTTGGTCCACCTAAATTTCATCCATATCATATGATCAATCCCATTACATAGCTCAAGTTGAGAGGGCTTGTATCATCCTATCACAAGTGAAATTTTGAGCTATAATAATTTTGGCACATCTAATGGGACTAAATTGACATTAATTGAAGGATTTCTAGTGCTATCTTTTAATACATTAGTCTTTAAAGGAAACAAGTCAAATAACCAATGCTTATTCAAAATGAATCTTATTTGTTATAGGTATCTTACTCATTCCCCTAGTCAACCTTCTCAAAGTCATTTTGCTTCTATTCTTGATCTCTTGGACTTCAAACAAACTATTGCAAGTTTGGAAATGAAAATGAGGCAAATTGATAAAGAGAGGGATCTTGGTCTTATTTTATATGATCCTTATAATCAAAATGAGATAAATCAAATGATGAAGAATCTTGTGCATTCCATTAAGAATGGTTAGGCAACTATTGAGAAAGAAAACCATCATCTACTAATATATGATATGATGGAGATAAGAAGTATGATCCAATGTCTTGAAAATAGATTGATACTTGAAGAGAGAAAAAAATGCAATAAATTTAGATTTTTATACCTTCTCCTCTCCCAAGTAAACCTTCCTTTGCTTCAAATCTACTCCAAGTTATAATATAAAATCAAAAGAAGCTCAAGGAGTCTCCTAATGAGTCCACTAGCTCTAAAATCCCATGTTGAAAGACTTGTAATCCTTAAGAGAAACCTTTGTCTACTCTAAAAACATTGAATATTCCTAAAGATCTCAAGACTATTCCAACTTGGAGGCGTTCTTGGACCATGACTCTTGATTTTGTCATGCCTATCCTAGAGATTGAATCTTCTCCTATACCCATCCAAAGTCAAGAATGAGAAGAGGTTGTAAAAGTCACACAAAATGGTCTTATAAGTTATAAAGAGGTCCTTCATATGAAACATCAAGAGAAAGAGGGAGGAATAATGTTGGAGGTTAAGTCAAGATAGCCTATAAGCCTATCTAGTCCTTCATCTACCATTCTAATTGTAACTATCCAAGAAGCATCCGGTTAGTCTAGTCTTTCCAAAATACTAAGTTAGAAAGACACTTTAGTAGATTTCAAGAAAACTAATCAAGTCTCTTTCCCTACCACCCTCTCCTTTTATTAATAATAATTAAGTACATTGAGGGAAGAAGATGGACACTTAATTGAAAAGGAGAGCTTGTCAAGAAATAAGGATGAGGTGGCTATTTTTGAAAATTAAGATGTTGTAGCTATAAGTGAATTTCAAGAATGTGTTAAAAGAGTTATTCTAATAATCATGAAGAAGAGATCATAATTGGAAATCCCCTTGGTTGAGAATCAAACCATTCATATTTCAAGGATGAACATAATCCTCTAAATTTTATCCAACAATTAGACAACTCTTTGGGTGTCACAAATGACCAAGTGGATCAGCTTGATTGGTATGGTTTTGAGGTGGATGATGAAGAAGAAAAATTAGGTTTGATAGAATAATAAAATAATGAGGTACTATATATAAAGTGGGTAGATGAACTTTCTCTCTTATAGATGATTATTTATAGCCCATAAGGAGAATGCTAATGATGTGGATTTGGCCAATGAACATGATCATGAGATACTTGAGAAAGTCTTTAAAGATAACACCGTGATCGATGAACTTGTTTAACTTCATATACAAGTACAAAAAGGTTTTGAAGAAATGTGGAAATCATACTTAGACATGTTTAATGAGTTTGAAGAGCTTGGTAAGATAGCACCACAAGAGGAAGTTGATGATGAAAAGTTTAAGGCTCTTAGCAAGCTAATAAATTTAATCAGCCATCATAAAAAAGTTCAAATGGATGATGTGGAAACATATTATGAGTATGAAAATATTCAATATGATTAAGAATAAGGTATGATTAAAGAGGGAAATATTCTAGTTGGCCAAAAAGAAAGTGATCTTGCATATTTCTTTGATGATATGGCAAGCATTCTCTTTCAAAATGATAGCTCTCTAAGTGAAGGTTTTCAAGAGATCAAGAAGGAGAAACCTATTGATGAAGCAAGAGTGGTATTGATTAAGCCAATAATACAAGCTTGTAATGAGCATGAATTTATCCTTGACTCACATGTAACTCATGGACATGGGAAGGAAATAAGAAGGTCTAGTTGGCCATGGAGATATTGAGAGCATACCAATCATGTTGGCAAGCAATAAAGATGATCCATCAAATGATATGATAAAAAAGAAAATTTTTCCACAAAATGTATCATATCATGAAGAAAAATATCTAAATATATTTATATTTAACCTTGGATGATGAAGATATGCATGTTAGTTGTACATAGTAGTCTTTGGTATATTTTCCCTAAGTACTCTGTAGTACAAGTGTGTGTTGTCTAGCTTATTTTTATTTGTGTGTTGTCTAGCTTATTTTTATTTGTGTGTTGTTATTATTTTGTGTGTGTTTGGAGGTCAAGTAAAATTTATTTTCTTGGTTAAATTTAATTCAAGTTTAAGTTTGAGTGCAAGTGAACCCATTGCCCAATGGATGGACTAGGCAACTAGTCTAATATGCTTAATAAACAAGCATCCCCAGGAGACCACCAAAGATGTTATCCAAATTTTGGATACCATATGATAGGGTCATAAAATTATTCATTTTTAAATGCATATTAGTATAATTTAAGGTTAATTTGACAAAATTAAGGTAATTACCTATTATAGTCTTGAGCTTGTCTAAGTCACTTTATGTCATGCTTCAATATGGTTCAAGTGGTGACAGGGGTTTAAGGTGCCTTGTTAAGTCATAAGTCATGTGTCAATGTCATGTCATACTACCTATAGTCCAATAAAGTTCCAAAATGGGTTTCATGTTATGGTCAAGGTTAATAAATCATGTTTCAAACTCTTTTATAGGTCTTTAGCATGTGTAAAAGTGTCAAAAATCATTTTTATCCCCCAAAAGGGTGAAGACCATGTAGAGAGATGATTTAAAATGATTTATGAATAATGATATGACATGAATATATTAGGTATGTCATGATAAATCAGTTTCAAATGTTGGAAAATAGTTACAAGTGATTTTTAATGCTTTGAAGAGGCTTGCCATCGACTTGTATAGACCAAAAAGGCTAACTTGTAGGTTTAAATTTATGGAAGGATATAAATTTATATTCTCCAAGTCAAAACCATGTTTTGAGTGTAGGTACAGGTTCAATCAAGGAAAAAAATTTCCCTTTCCTCCATCACTCCCTTGGAAAGCTCATAAAGGCTAACTTTAGATACTTATTCTATACAATCAAGTGATAATTGACCTAAGAGTTTTATCAAAGGTGGGGGGGGGGGTCCTAATGACCTTAAAATCCATGGCCATAGTTATTAGATTGGTGTACCCTCCTTTATGAACAATTATTAAGAAGGTAGGGTGGTCTTAAACCCTATCTAAACCCCATAAGCTCAATTTTCTCCTTGAAATAATAGCTTGAGACTATTTGGAGGTATGTGATAAATTAGAAAGGGTGTAGAGGGTATATACAACCATATCACATGTTTTTCCAACTCCCACTTGGCATGTGTGAGCTTGAGAAGACAAGAAATCTCTATTTATGCATAGTTTATAGGTTGAAGGTGATGGTTTTTTAATTACATTAAGGTGTTCAAAGATGAGTTTATGATTGGTGGAGATCTCACATCACATATTCACTCCTCCCAATGCTCTAAAAATCAATTAATGGCTCCATTTCCTACTCCAACACTACCTTCTCCAAGTAACATGCAACGGTCTTGGTTTTTGGACTATGTATATTACTCCAAGCTTAGAGGTGAATTGAAAAGTCTAAATGTTACATTATCAGTGTAGTATGAGGGTTATGAGCTCATGAATTAGGTCATATGAAGTGTTTAAGTGAATTTTGAGGTTTGAGTGAGTCTATCTACTCATTAGTGTCATTTTATGACCTCTTTATTAGTCCTCCTAGCCTAATAATATATCACAACCTCAAATTTGAAGTGTTTATGTGAGAGATTTAGATTAGGAGTAGTGTATATTAAGGTTAGTTTTCTTTGTCTACATGTGCACATGTATTTGGTTGGTAGTGATCAACTAATTTGGTGTATCACCCTCTTAGTTTTATTTCATGCTATCCTTCTCCCTTTTCCTTATAAGTTAGTAGTATAGTAGAGCTTAATTGATACATCAAAGGGAGATATCCTTACAATCTAGAGGTTTTGTCCACCTCAAGGTCACCCTTGTCCTAAGATCAATCCCATTGCATAAATCAAGTTGATAGGGATTGAATCATCCTCTCAAGGGTGCAAATTTGAGCTATAATAGTACCTACTAAGAGGTTAGTGGTGTGATTTGAAGTGGATACATATGGGGATTCTCTACTATTAGTTCGACTTGTGCTCAGGCTAGATCCATTGAGTGTGCAAGGTTTGTTGTTATTGATGAGTGCCTATTTTTGTCTATGTAGTTATCTTATTACTCAACAATAATTACTAGATTTTCCATGGTGGAATGAATTTAGGTTCATCCACAAGTTGAGAAATGGAAACATCGATTTATTAAATATATTACTTCAACATCTTCTAGTCTGTTAGGGCCCCACGGACCAAAGAAATTAAGATGCACAGTGTAATATAGATAAACATAAAAATTTTCACATCATCATATTCCATAATAGAGAGTAGTGATTTTACATTTAACATTTTTAGCTGAATATCCAATACCAGCTCATCCAATCGGTCTACAATTTTTTGAGCTTGAATGCCTAGAAATCTATTAGGAATTGACTCATTACGCCAAGCCTAAATATTTTACATGGTAGTGTCAATATAATATATCAATCACTTGAGTGCATTTCCTATTAATTATATAGTAGCTATTTGATCATCCATCATGACTTTTAATTTATCTATTATTGTAAACTTTGGTTGTGTAGTAGCCAAGGATTTGTTGAGATGTTGGATCTAGTTTAGCATTTGTTAATCTATCTATTTGCCTTTCTATAAAATGGTATCCAAGACTTTTTAATATTCTTAGATAAACTTGTAGATGTCATCCATATTTATCCTTAAAGCTTGCTTTTGTGCACATAATATTTGTAGGCATTTTATGGTCAACCAATCTTTAGTGAGTTGTGTCAATAATGTTGTGAGTTACTTGTCCTCAAACATGACCTCATCATTGATAACTTGTGTAACTAGTGTGGGATAAGTTCTATTGATTATCTATCATGCCTTTATAAGTTAGTTGATCAATTATAATTTTTACTCATGCAATTAAAAAACTTCCTGATCCAATTATGAGGCCTTTAGAATAATTGACTCCTAAAATACAATGACACCTTAGATTTGATTAGATAGGGGAAACCAAACAACATCCAAATATGTTTCCATTATAGTAGTTACAAGTGCCATGGATGTAGTTGAAAGTATTTTAGGAGTTGGTGTGAACTGAGTCAAAGGAAATGAGAAAGTGGTGCACTAGGTGGATGTTGTGGGAATATCCCATGACACTAGGTAGCAATCTAAAGTTTTGAATGTAAAGCCTCTTCCTGTGCAATTGATTTATTTTTAGACTTGTGCTATGTTACATGTTCTATGTCTTCCTTATCTTTGGCTTCCTTTTCCATAATGGATTTAGCTTTAGATTTAGCCTTAGCTTTATCATCTATCTACACTTGAGCTTTGGATTTCTCTTTAGACTTAGCCTTAGTTTCAAATTTGGCTTTAGCTTTGGCATCCACCTTAGATTTGGTCTTATATTTAGCCTTGGATTTATCCTTATCTACTTGGGCTTCAACTAGAGTTTGAATTGCTCATATTTATTACACTACTCCTCCTTAGCTTTAACTTTATTTATGACTATTTTCTCAGTACTTGCTTATTTAGCTTGCTCATCTTTGGCCTTTTGTTCAACTTGAACCTTAAATATTGCCTCTTCTTCATATGTATTTCATTACACATCATGAGCTTCTTATAATTTATTTGTGCTTACTCTTGCTTATTTTTTCCCCTCTACTTTGGCCTACTTCCTCACAACCTCTACTTTCTTAACTTGCTTATTCATAGCCTCTATTTCTTCAGCCTATTTCTTCACAACCTATGCTTCTTTGGCTTGATTCTTATTGTTTTTTTCATTACACCTCTTATGCAACTACTTAGTTTTTATCTTATTTTTTCTTGCACTTCTCCTCTTCCTTTTTTTACTTTCTCTTTTCTTTCTTTTGTGTTTCCTCTCGATCTTGTGTTTGCTATGAATTTTCCTATTTAGTGGTAGCTTTGGCATATTTGTTTCTTGAGTTTCCTCTATAACTTATGGGATGCCTAGTTCATTATTTGATTTAGTCTCTTTAGAAGATTTTGATTCCATAATCGTACCTGTATGCATAAATGCCTTTTTCTTGGATGTAGTTGGAGGACTGAGAATTTATCTTTGCTTCTTCATAGCTTGGGTTAGAGGTTATTTTTGTGGTACTTGTGATGGTTGTGCATTAATTGTAAATTTTTCCCACAAAATATACTATCCTTTCCCTTACATTTTGAGATGGTTAAGTGGATGGGCATTGTTATCACTCAGGTTTGCTCCCTTATGAGAATGTGTGTTTATTCTCACTCATGTTGACACAATGGAAAATTTCCAAGGTATGGGTGGAATTATATTGGATATAATATACATATTAAGGGTTTTTTACCTTTTTATATTCACCTACTTCACTCTAAAATATTTAATTTAGTGATTTCTTGAGTAGAAAAAAGGTAAAGGGAGATATACTTAAACTAAAATTGAACATGAAAATTAAAAATTAGGGGTAATGAACTAATGTTATAATTAATTATGAATATAATTGACATACTTGGGAAGATAAATAACTTTCACACATTCACTTCATCTTCATGTAGTGACTCTTACATCAGTATTTCATACAAAAGTCTAAATAAATGTTCACACTAGCATGGAATGAATGAACACTAGTTGAATTCACTTCCAAATTAGGTAGAAATCAGACTTAGACACTTGATATGACATGAAATAACTATTATATGATATATAAAGGTGAAACATATAGACATAAAAATATTAAAATCAACCATTCACTAAGTTATATTAATAAACATGAGGCACACACTTCATGATAGCCTAAAAATGAAGGAAAGTCAACTTCTTATTGCTTCAAGTTGATGTAGTAAAAAATTTTGGTAGAGTTTATGCATATCCAAAAACATAATCCTATATCTAATTCAAAAAATTAACATACATATAGAAAATGGAATTAGGATAGAGGAGACAAAGCAGTCCCAAACTAGGGATGAGTCATCATGCCTAGTCATCTTTTCCTTTTCTTTTTCTAACTGGTAAACTACTACATAGTACATGATATATTTAAACCTCTTTCTCTTATAAATTGGAATAGGAGGGAGAGGTAGGTTTTTTTTAATGAATTGAAGAAGTCTTAGGTCTACATCATGACCTATATTGCATGGATTTAGTCTCCTTACATGCCTTGATGGTATTCAACGATTAAAGAGGTCTTGATCATCTTTATTTAATCCTTTTGAACATATCATTCAAATTATTTTATAATCTCAATATTTTTAGTGATTGTATTTACCTATCCTCCTTGTCTCTTGGATTTTGACCCACCTATGCATTTATATTCTTGTTTGCATGTTTCTCTCTCTCAACTTCCTCAATTAGATCCAAGGCAGCATATAAGTGAGTTATTTGAATGTTTTTATTTATGAATAAATATCCTACATGAATATAGGCCTTAAATTCTTGGTCAAGTCTCCAACTAACCCCTCCATTCTTGCATGATGTCTCTTCACTTTGATAGGGTTATTTGAAGGCTTCTTCATGTTGATTTGACTTATTCCTCATAACCTTAACATAAGAGAGAGACCAAATGTATTATTTAAATTTTTGAATAATCCTTCCACCCTTTAATACTATTTAAAAACAAACTCTTGACCTCTTATTTTTCTCCAAATGGAAAAGAACACAAGTGATTGACTTGGCAAGGTTGTTGATGATTTCTATGCATTGATGGAGCTTTTTGATAGGTTTAGAATATTCTTCCTCAAAATTGGAATATAAGTGTATGAATTTATTATTTTTTAAGGTCCTCATGTAATATCCTTGATGAGAGTGCATTTTATGATGGAAAATCATAGCTTTCTATACTAATCTTTCTTGGATATGTCTATCTTCTTCATCTTGACAAGATTGTCAAATGCATAATGAGAACATATAACTTGATGAAATTGAATTATTTTAATAAATTATGGGTATACTTAATATTTTTAAATCATAATTTTTTTTTCTTATAACTTCAAACAAATTTTTAGCTCCTAACTCCATATATAACTTCCAAAAATGCCCTTTTGTGCTTTCCACATCTCAAGAAAACTTGAATTAGATTTGGGGGTCCAAAATGAGTTATAAGCCTCAATAGAAAATTAAATTAGGATAATTTTATAGGTATAAATGGTGTATACATTTATAATTTTTAAAATCTCTAAAATACTTCACCAAACTCTCAAACAACAATTCTAAAAAAAGTGCCTATTTGCTACCCGCAAGGTTGCCTAGAGATGTTTTTAAGAGATCTGAGCCTATTTTGAATTATTTTTAATTATATAAGCATGAATTAAGACTTTAAAAATATTTATACATCATATAATATCATCCTATGCCATTAAAAAGTTCTAAAACACTAATTTCACACTCCATCCATGAGTAAATTATTCAATAACCTTGATTTTCTTCATGGTGCAGACATGTATTTTTCCATTTTATCTCTCATCAGGGGGTGTAAAGATTTTATTTAAATTTTAAACATTAAATTACATAAAAAAATACCTCCTTATCATTTTTCATGATATTTCATTAAGTAAAACTCAAAATATGCATTTTTTAGTGTTATCCCAACTTGTATTTTCTCATTTCTGCATGACTATAGGTCTGCATTTTGGCATTTTATTGAGTTTTATGAGGAATTAATACCTCATTAATTTTTAATTATAAATTATATGATATTATATAACCATTAAAACTATTATATACCAAATCACTTAAACCTCTTAAAAAACCCCTTTTCTGACTATCTCCCTTACATTCTTGAAACCCTACAACCTGTACCTGCACCTTTCACCATTATTTTCACTAAAAAATTGATTAATTAAGTTTTATTAAGGTTATTTATGCCACATAAGTTCTCAAAAAACTTTACATTTTCAACAAATATCTCAAAAATACAATCATATTGCTTTAAATCGAGCTATTGGGGTTTTATAGCACTTTTCCTTCTTAGCAATGGTTCATAAAATTAAACCCATGTAACCTAAAAATAATGAATAAAATATTGAATGAATAAGGGAAAATATATTCCAATAATATAATTTTAACTAAAAATTATTCTCCTTCATCAAGTAAACATTTGAAAGTAGCCCTTACTAGCTTACAAAGAGCTTGATGGAGAAATGGAAGAAACTTCTGCCATTTTGGGACCTATGAGCTATTCCTGAGCATGGTTTTGGATTTATTAAGGATATAATATGTTGTTTAAAAATTATTTAATCCTCAATCCATGAGTTTATTCTTCTGAAAGACCTACACATAAGCAACTAAATGTGCTAAAATGCTTTTTTGCACTGTGAACCTCATTTGCACTTGTTCTATACTTTGAAGATATTTGAGAGCAATCACAAAGGAAAATTCAATGTGAGAATATTAAAATGAGATTTTATTCACCAATTATAAAAATTAATTTATCCCCTATCATGTTAAATTACTTAAAATGACCTTTAAGATAATGAACTTGATTCACTTTTCCAGACATTACCAAAGGTTTTGATATACTTTGCAAGAAACAAGTTTGATTCACTTTACCTTAAGTCTTACAAAATTATATTAATTTATGCAAAAAATGTTATAAAAAAATAACCAAAACTAAATGACCTAAAATTGGTATTTCACATACACTTGACCAATGGTGGTAAAATTTATCAACATTCTTAGCAACCTCCCAGGGATGTTTGCCTGCTAAACACTCAAGACTAGTAGCCTTGGTAATTTATAACATTCCTAATGGGATTAGTATTCAAATTAATTAATATTTTGAGTAATTTTTATTTTTTCTCTTCAACATATCAGCCTTTGGATGTATTTATAAAAGTATATGTGGTGACTCCAAGTTATATACAACTAGTTTAAATAGTCCAATTTCCAAAAGAGCATTAATTGGTATGTATTTCAATCCTCCATTTTGTGAAAATTATAAATTCATATCTTTCATATCAAGCTAATAATATTTATGGATTTACCTCAAGTAGATTTAGACTAGCATGATATCAATATTCTTATGATATTTACCCCCTCCCATTCCTGCTCATGTTTCCAATCAACCTTGGAAAAATCATGTTCTTTCCAATCAACTTGAGAAAGTATGTAAGAGACAAGGACTTAATTTGAGAGATAACATATAGAGAGTGATAGGTAAGGGAAATATAATAATCATCAATAAGATATTGAATATCAGACCTATATACATCATTAATAACTAGAATAATTGAATAGTTACAATAAGACTACAAACAAACAAATGCAACACCTACCCATGAGAGTATAAATAATTGAGTCCAAAATCCTAAGGTGTAAACAAGAATAACCCATTGAACCTTAAATAAAGTCTACTTGATTCAAAATTCAAAGTTTTAAGACTCCCAATCCTATCAAAGTGCCTATATTTGTGCTACCTCCCCCCATTATTCCTCAAGTCCCTCAAGCTCCTCAATCAAATAAGTTTCCAAGTTTCTCATCTACCCATCCTATTTCAATCCAAAATAAAGAGAGAGAGAAGGTTATAGAAGCCAAACCAAGAAATATTTATAGTTTATTGATCCCTCCACCCATCCCTCTAGATGGAGTTGTTAATGAAGATCAAAGAATATAAAAATGTGAGAGGTTGATTGTTGAGTGGAAAGAGAATATTGAAGCATCCCTAACATAAGTTTTTTTCCCTCCTTCCATAGAATTCCTAAATTAAACTACTACTTCCAAATCCTAAAGTCTTATTAATGATTATTCAATCCAAATCCCATTCAAGAGTAGCACATAAATCCCTATGTCCTAATGCCACTAAATGAAACCTCTTTCCCACTCACCATATCCCTTTTTAAAAGAGGACCTATTGTATGGAGGCAAATTAAGAGTTACAAGTGAAGATAAAAATTTGTCAGGAGATCATGATCAAGTGTTGTGTTGGTCAAATGAGATTCAATTTGACATATAAGAAGATAATGTTGTAGTATTTGAAGAGAAAAATAAAATTACAACTGAAAGTGAGCCTCAATAAGTCTATCATGAAGATGTTCAAGATGACATGGAAACAACTAGTGAGATTACAACATTGGTTTCACAAAGTAATAAACCTAGACATGAGCTAAGTAAAGATAAAAAATATGTAGTGATTCCTAGTGAAACCCAAAAACATAAAAGTGAGGATCAATAATATTTTGATGAAGAGTGGTAGAAATACCTTGAACTCATTCAAGATATTAATACTCTTTATAGGCCTACATATCCTTGTGAATACATTGATAGAATGGTTGTGAAGGTTGAAAAACATGTTAAAGAATATGTTGATCAAAGTAAATTTCAAGTAGAAATTAATAAATCTAGAGAGAATTATTTATAGATTTTTTAAGAACTTGAAAAACTTGCAATAGTTTATTATTTTCATGACTCCATATCCCAATGGACTACCAAGGTTACTAGTCTTGAGTGTTTAGCATGTAAACATCCCCGAGAGGTCACCAATAATGTTGGAAAATTTTGAAACCATTAGTCAAGGGTATGCAAATTTTTTTTTGAGGTAATTTAGTTTTTTTTATTGGTCTATAAAATATTTTAGAGAAATTAAGATAACTCTACAAAAGTTAAGGTAGAGTGAATATAACTTGTTTCTTGCAAAGTCTATCAAAACCTTTGGTAATGTCTTGTCAAGTGAGTTAAGTTCATTAACTTAAGGTCATTTTAATTAATTTAACATGATATGGGATAAATTATAGGCTATCATAAGTAAATTAAATCTCATTTTAAGATTACCACATTGATTTTTTCCTTTGTGATTGCTCTCAAACATCTTCAAAGCGTGGAACAAGTACAAATAACGTTCAAAGTGCAAAAAGGCATCTTGGCACGTTTAGTTACTTATGTGAATATATTTTGGAAGAATCAGTTCATGGAGTGAGTATTAAATAATATCTCCAAAACATTATATATCCTTCATCAAGCTAAAACCATACTCAGGAACAACTCACAAGTCCAAAAATGGTAAAAGTTTCTTCCATTTATCCATCAAGCTCTTTATAAGCTAATAAGGGCTATTTTAAAATGTTTGATTAATGTAAGATAAGATTTGGTTAAAATTATATTATTATAATATATGGTCCCATATTAAATAAATATTTCAATTATTATTTTTAGGTTACAAAGGATTAACTTTATGAACCATTTCTAAGAAGGAAAAGTGTTCGAAAACCCTTCTAAAACCCCAATTGCTCAATTTTAGGTAATATGATTATATTTTTGAGTTATTTTTTGAAAATTAAAAGTTTTTAAATATATTATGGGGCATAAATAACCTTTATAAACCTTACTCAATCAAATTTTCAATGTAAATAATGGTGAAAGGTGCAGGTACATTTTGCAGGGTTTTAAGAATGTAAGGGAGACAATTAGAAAAGGGGGTTTTAAGAGGTTTAAGTGATTGTTTGAAGGTATATAAAAGGTTTTAATGGTTATATTAAATAAAATATGCTATAATTTAAAATTAATGAGGTATTTAGGCCTCATAAAACTCAATAAAATTCCAAAACTCAGAGTTATAGTCATGCAAAAATGAGAAAATGTAAGCTAGAAAGCACTAAAAAGTGCATATCTTGAGTTTTACTACGTGGTATATCATGAAAATTAAATGGAGGTATTTTTTGATGTAATTTAATGTATAAATGTGTTTAATATGCGTAAAACTCATAATTATAGATAAAATGGCAAAACATAGGTTTGCACTATGAAGGAAATCAGGGTTCTTGACTAATTTGCTCATGGATTGAGTGTGAAATGAGTATTTAAGATATTTATAACATAATAAAATTATATTATAGGGTGTATTATTATTTTAAAGGTTTTAATACATGTTTATACAATTAAAAATAATGCAAAATATGCTCATATCATTGAAAAACATCTCTAGGCAACCTTGCGGGCAACAAACAAACGTTTTTTTGAGAATTTTTGTTTGAGAGTTTGGTGAATTATTTCAGATATTTTAAAACTTATAAAGGTATTAATAATTTATACATATAAAATTATCCTAATTTTATTGTCTAGTGAGTTATATAACTGATTTTAGACCCCAAAATTCAAATAAGGGTTTCTTGAGACCTAAAAAGCACAAAAGGGCATTTTTGGAAGTTGTATATGGAGTTTGGAGCTGAAATTTTTCTTGAAGGTATGTGAAACCTATAATATTTTAAAATAATTAAAGTTCATCGAGTTTTAGGTTCTCATTGTGCATTTAACAAGCTTGTCAAGATGGAGATGATGGACATATCCAAGAAAAAGCAGTATAGAGAGTTGTGATTGTTAATAATAAAATACAATATAGTCCATGATATTGAATTAGGACATCAAAAATTAATAAATTAATACAATTATATTCCAAGTTTGAGGAATAAGAGTCCAAACCTATCAACAAGCTCCATCAATGCATATAAATCTTCAACAACCTTGCCAGGTCAATAACTTGTGTTCTTTACCATTTGGAGAACAAGAAGAGGTCAAGAGTTTGTTTTAAAATAGGATTAAAGGGTGGAATGAGTCTTAAAAAATCTAAATATGACCTTTTATCTCTCTCCTATGCTAAGGTTATGAGGAAAAAATCAAATCAACATGAATAAGCCTTTAAACAAGCCTATCAAGGTAGAGAGACATCATACAAGATTGGAGGAATTAGTTAGATAATTTACCAATAATTTAAGGTATATATTCATGGAATATACTTATTCATCAATAAAAACATAAAAACAACTCACTTCTATGCCACCTTGGAGCTATTTAAGGAAGTTGAGAGAGAGAAACATGCAAGCAAGAATATAGATGCATATGTGGGTCAAACTCCAAGAGATGAGGATGGTAGTTAAAGCCACTCAATAAAAATATGGAGAGTCTCAAGTAATTTTAATGAGATATCCAAAAATATTAAATGAAGATAATCAATACCTCTTCAAGCATTAAAGACCATCAAGGCATGCAAGGAGACCAATTCCTTTTAATATAGGTCGTGAATGAGGACCTAAGACTTATTCAATGCATTAAAAAAATTATAAATCTCAATCCTATGAAATTTTACAAGAGAAAGAGGTTAAAATATATCATGTACTATGTAGGATTTTAGTGGTTGAGAAAAGAAAAAGAAAAGATGACTAGGCATGATGACTCATCCCTAGTTTGGGTCTACTTTGTCTCCTCTCTCCTAACTCCATTTTATATATGTGTGTTAATTTTTTGAATAAAATAGAGTATTATGTTTTTGGATATGCATAAAATATTCCAAAATTTTGTATTACATCATCTTTGAAGTAATAAGAAGCTAATTTTGCTTCATTTTTAGGCTGTTCATGAAATGTGTGCTCATGTTCATTGATGTAACTTAGTGAATGATTGATTTTACTATGTTTATGTATAGATTTTACACCTTTATGTAGTATATAAGAATTATTTAAATTTATATCAAGTTTATAAATATTATTTCTACCTAATTTGGAAGTGAATTTAACTAGTGTTCATTCCTTCCATGTTAGTGTGAATATTTATCTAGACTTTTGTATGAAATATTGATGTAAGCGTCATTACATGAAGATGAAGTAAATATGTGAAAGTTATTTATCTTCCAAAGTGTGTCAAATATAGGAATAATTATAAATTAAATTGGTGAATCACCCCCAATTTTCAATTTTTATATTCAATTTTAGTTTGAGTATTGCTCCCTTTATTCTTTTTCTAGTCAATAAATCACTAAATTAGAGATTTTAAAGTGAATTAGGTGAATTTACTAAGGGAAACAACCATTCATATAGATATTATATCCAATATAATTCCACCCAAACCTTATAGAGTTTCTATTGTGTCAACAAGAGTGATAACAAGTACACATTCTCATAAGGGTGCACTCTTGAGTGATAATAGGTATATGTATGGTCTGCACATCAATGGTTGTGTTAGGCTTTCCTATTTTGGTATATTGACTATTTTTGATATGGATGATCTTATAGTTTGGTATACTTAAAATATTTAAACTACCAACTTTCACTGTGATGCTTATTAACCTTTGGTATCAATAGTAATAGAGGGTGGGGGTTGAGTAACATCAACCCCAGAGATCCTACCTTACCCGATTATAGACCTAACATGTGCACATTGATTTATATAAAAGAATTATTTTTCTTATTATTTGTCATATAAATCATTTATAATGTCTTAAAAAATAGTCAAGACCTCCTATTCATACATTCCCAGTTCTAGTAGGTCGTACTCACCTTCTATCCATAGGACATTTGGATTGTCAGACCATGACTTTGTGTGACACTTACTGTTCTTTAGTGGTGGTGGTAAGGCTCACCATGTAGGTACCTTTATTTTTCCTTCATATTGATATGATAAGGCTTCTTACGTTTATGTTTTCACTTATATTTTCACCCTTTGAGGAGATGGTAAATCTCTCCTCATCTAAGTGGTACAATAGAAACACATCTAGGCTTGTGGGGATTTAAAGATAAGGTGTATCTCTAGATAGAGATATCTCCCTTGATGTACCAATTTGGATTGAAACTAAAAATAAAATTGAGGGGGGAAAGGGGGAGAGATAACTAAAAAAATATATATCTTAAGGGAGGTGATACACCAATAGATTTATGACTTCCAACCATATGCATGTTACACTTGAAATTAAGAGACAAATTGAACATATACTTCTCCAATCTTCATATTCTCACATCAATGTTACATTGTAAGGTTATGGATGAATGTGAAAATCTAGGAGGAATATACAAGAGGCATATGAGGGTGATAGTGAATATGATAACTCACTAAATCCTTGAAATTTCCTAAAAAACTTCACATGTCTTGCAAAAAGAAGCTTTCCAACTGCAAATAGATGATAAAATGAGACAATCATGCTAAGGAAATAAGAGTTATCACTTATGAAAAATTATAAATGAACACACTAATAAAATTAATGAAGAGGTAAAAATCAGTAGTCTTATTTATCAAAAGGTATACAAATGAGTAGGGATTCGCCATACTTAGGTGGAGCATCAAATATAATGGCCAAAATGGCTAGTTCTTATAGAACTTGAGAGAGAGAGAAGGAGAGAGAAGTCCAAGGGTCACAAGGAAAATTTAAAAGATAAGAGAATAAGTTAATTGTGTATATAAATAGGATTTTTGATGAATAATGTAAGTTTAGGAAGCACAAGTGTCAATTTAATGCATAAATTTCATGAAAAGTGGCATAAAACTCATTGTTTTGGCCCAAAAAAATTGCCTTCATGATTGGCCCTATTTGAATGCCTCATAATATACTAGGACCAGGTAAAATGATTAGAATGAAGGGGGAGGATTTAATAAATTATTCTCCATGAATTATTTGTAAGCTCAGTCCTCTAAAATCATTTAGAAGTGAGCCATCATCATCTACTATCAAGAAAATTCCTCTTCAATGCACCCTGCACACTTGGCCTCAAATTTGGATTCAGTTTCCCATGAAAATACATGGGAAGGAGTGTGAAAATTTTAAAGGCCTTTAATTTCCATAGAATCATCAAGGAAACTTTAAAAAGACATCCTTTTGAAGTTTTCACACTTTTCACTAGCTTGTCCGATATGCCAGTTTTGATTGGCTGAGATGAAGCACCTAGTTTGAAAACTTAGGAGTTTTTTATTAAATTTAAATGACCATAGGGATTTATATAAAGTCTAAAAATTTACCTCAAAATTTATAACTTAAAAACTCCTCTTGTATCCTACACAACACAAAAAATGTCTAATAAAACCTTCTTTTTAACCCCATCTGTACAAGTCCATACAAAAAAAAGTGTGGGAGAGAGCCTAAGTGAGTCTTGCTCAACATAAAATATTTTTCATGAGAAAAATGTGCCATAAATATATATATATCTAACTCCATTTTCTCCATCAGGTCCTTGTAAGGTTTTATAAGGGTTTCTGAGTAGTTTTGAATCTTAAACTTTGTTCATAAATATTTGATGTTCAACCTACAGAAAAATTCCACAAGGATGATATTCAAGGAAAATTATAAAACCTATAAGATCCTTAGGCAACCATGAAAATCCTTTTGAAAGATATGATCATATAAAACTTGGCTATCGAGCTTGTTTCCCTTATTCTAATAGGCTCGATGGGTTTCTGAGCTAAAAATGGATTCTCAAAGGTTTATTTTTCATGTTTGAAGCTTTAAATAATATTTTTAGACCTAATTAATATTCTAAAATAGTTTTAAATTCTCATTCTATGTTGAAATTAAAGGTGACCATACATTTGGGGTCAATGCCAAAACCCTACTCCTAAGCCTGACTACAACCTAGAGCTCAACATGACCTTTTATGGTTTTAATTGATTAATAATGGCTCATAAACTTCTATTATGATCTCATAAACATGTTAAAATAAGGTATGACCATTATTAGGGATACAAGTGTAAGTGACCCTTCATTTGGGCATTAGGCCTCACCATGTTCACTAGGCCTGTCTACAACTTTGAGATCATAAAACACTTTATTTAGTTTCTCTCTCATGTTCTTGGTTTTATATGATTTTATATGTGTTATGAAAATTTAAAAGCCTTCTTGAAGAGTCTCTTTATCTTCCGGTCCATCTTTTGGCTCTAACTCTCCAAAACTACAAGGTTTGTGTATGAGGGGAGTAACCTCTTTTTGAGACAAAATAGAGGGAAATATCCTATTTTACCAAACAATTATTAATATTTAAATGTCCTCCTAAAGTGACAAGTATTTTCCACACAAAAAATCATCTCTTTATCTTATGTATAGACCCTTCAAAATGTGAAAGTATGAGGTAGACTTGTTAGAAAAAAGGACTGTGCAGGGTTCCTTCAAAATGATTGTGTTTTGCATGATTAAATCCCTTTATTTATTTATTTCAATTTTATAGGGACCTAATTATGTTATTAATATAATTATGGATTTATTTTAGGTTTTTTTAAGGCCCTTACTCTTTACATACTCCTCCATACGCCTTTTTAACTCCCAAGACTGTGTGCATTTTTTGAGTGTGCTTGCTTTTAAGGTGATGCATATAGGCCAAAATACATAATTTAGCTTTAATTAAATGGTTATAAGTCTATATATAATCCCAAAATATCATTTTACATTACTTTAACTTCTTATCTCATCTTTATGTACCTCCCATACAAACAATCTCTAAGTCTAATCATTGTATGTCATGACTGTGTTTTGCTTTGGAAGGACCCCTACCTGTAGGTTTCCTTATGTAATTATAATTTTTTATGATTTATAGAGATATTTAATGAACCATGAGAACCATTTAACCATGGGGATAGTGTTTCCAAGGTCTAACCCTTCATACACACTTAGGCTCACCCAACTGAGCTCTCTCTGTTCACTACTTAGATAGTCAAACACAATTGATTATAGGTGAATACTGTAGGTGTACATATATATTTTTAGGTATAAAAACAATATAAAATACATTATTTATATTTATTATTTCATTTTAAAATAATACAATTAATCTTACATTAGTTTTATACCCTTCTAGCACCAAGAATACTGTGCTCCTAACTCACTGCCTATCTCAGTCATTCCTAATGGCTGTAGGTGCCTATGGGAACTAAAATAATACATAAACACATTATATTAATTATTTTAATACCTATTTGATATTAATTTCACTCCATTAGGACATAAAAACATGAGAATATGCCCTGTTTGATCTTTAGTATACCAATCACCACCTAAGGGTTCAAACCTGTAAATGTTACTATTTGGTTTCAGTGGTTTTATGAGCTACTTGGGGTCTCTAAAAAATTAGTCTCCATTCCTCTTCTAACCTATAAAATTTTAATTCTTATTTTATTGTGTGAAGAATAAAAAACATAACCATTTATAAGATTCAAATCTCTTTGTGACCTTATTTCAAAATACCAACAAAACACTTCAGACCTCTAATTTTTCCATTTTAGGGAAAAGGTCCCTGTACTATCATTGTATCCTTGAAATGTGATCCATAATTTATTTTTTCATCTTTACACCTTATATAGGTATACTATGGTTAAATCACATGCTAGGACTTCAAGTAGTATTTCAAATCATGTTTTGATGCTTCAATATGATACCTTTAACTCTCTGCTATTACCACCTATAAGTGGATTTTTGCAAACTCAAGCAGTGGACATGCATTTGGAAGTATGTGAGACATATATTCTCATGATAAATTTATAAAAATTACCAATGATTCAAATTCACCCTTTTACACTTTAAGATATTGAAAAATAACTATCAAAATCACTTCCAACTTGATTAGTCTTCTCAAGAGGCTCTTGTAGATGAGTATATGGTATAGGACTATGAATGAGTGTATTGACTAGCTTCCATAGTAATTTTTAATACTAATTGAAGGTAAAATTGTCTATTTATATCCTAAAATCATTATAAACACCTTAAAATCACAATTAAATCTCCATAAATGTTATGCAAACCTTCTTTGTACATGACTCACCATGGATGACTGTGTATAACAGTCATAAAGTGGACTGACTATATGTGTGGTATATGGATAAAAACCATTAAAATTACTTGGATAAAGAGTATTAAAGGTGAACATGGGGTCAATATAACCTTGAAAAAATATAATTAACACTAAAACAGCCTCCTGAATCCATGAACAATCATGAAAGTTTGACAATGGTGAAAACTGCCTACAGCTCAAAAAGTTGTATAATCTTACAAACCTGATGATATTGACCTATAAAAACACCATGAAACATGAAAATAAGAATTATAAACATGAGGAGACATATTAAACATCATCTGGAACTAATATTAACAAGTGAATTGTATGAAATCATCCAAACAAGAGCAAAACCTATGGGGTGCATAATTGACAAGCAAATTGGGAAGTTCAACTTCTTAGGAATGGTTCATAAATGTCAGACCACCATTAATATACCAAAAAAAAAATTAATTTAATTAAGTGTATAATATTCCTCTAAAATCATTTTTCTTGAAACCCTTCATGCTGACCATACCAAGCAAAACCCTGAAGGTCACTTCTGCTTGCCAAGAAGGATGAAAAGGGAGCAAAATAGTTTTGAGAAAGAAATGGAAATTTTAGATTAAAAAAATGTGTAACTAAGATTTATAAAGATTAAGAGTCATTGCGTGATCCTCTCCCATGTGGCACACTTCCGAAGGAGTCATACAAGTGCCAAAATCTTCTTTTTTCCCAAAAAACTATCCTTTTAACTGAATATCCTACCAATTTTAAACTATCTTAGTTAATTAGGACCTATAAGGACACATGAGATGTGAAATCATGTTTTGGAACCTTCACACTTCCAAAAAAATCTATACAACTCATTAAATGCACCTTTTTAACCCCTTAAATGACTCAAAAGGACATGTTGGCTAATGAAATAAGTGACCAAGGCTAATATATCATTAAATAAAATTAAATGACCTATTATATACCTTATGACAAAATATTAAACCCCATAAAACAATTAAAATTCAAGTTTTTTACTAGGAGTGCCCCAATTTGACCTAAAAGTCTAATTTGGTCAACAAATTGGTAACTCATAGGGATAGTATGCCTGATATACTAACTAGACAAGTAGCCTTATTAGTCCATTGGGTTTAGGAGTCATCTAAAGTTTGAGACAAATAAGGAAACCTTTGACCATTGATCACCAAGACAATACCACTAATTATCTCATCCACACAAAATAAGGACACATATAAAACAAGACAACAAACATGTGCTTAATTAGCACTTATAGAACACGCACACTAAATTGAACAAAATAAATTAAACACTAACTAACCTGAGATGAAAAATCCCTCATATATTAAATGGTAAGTTTGAAACTCTTCTTTCTTCATGACATGAAGGATTTAGTGAGACATGTATCCTTTTTATCCTTTGCATTGATGCCTCCAACTTTATTATGATGTTTTCCAACTCCATTGGCATAATGTTCATTGAAAACTAGGTAGATTCAAACATGTTGGATATATAAATTAAATATTATTGCATCCAAACAACCTCAACCTTCTCATATGGATTTTCAATAACAACCTCATCCTTGATTTCCATAGGGGTCTCAATAATATTGGGTTTCTTCTCAGTTGTAAGTTCTTCTAGCTCATCAAGGAGATGTGCATACTCTATCCAATCTTGATCATTGACCTCCATGGAATATTATTTCTTCACCTTATCATGTATTTGGCCCTCAACTTGGTAAATCTCTTCAAGCTCTTGAAAGAGCTTCATTTGCATATGCCAATCATCTTTTTCCTCTTCATACTCTAGAACCACTACCTCTTCAATCTTCTCTTCTTGATGTATGATGTCATCAAGATGGTGTTATTCAAGTTCCAATGCATTTGATAGTGTTTCAAGATTAGGCTAAGGTATTAGATCATCTTCAAGAGTAATAAATTTTTTTTTGGTCTCAAAAGATTCTTACCAGCTCTATAGTTAGCCTCCTCAATGTCTTACTTTTCTTAGTCAACCTAAATACTCCTCAACTCCATCTATTTCCACCTTCAAGTAAGCACTTTTGGGCTATGAGAGGTACATGTTTGAGCTTGATAATTTAAAAGGATGTGGTCAATAGGTCCCTAGAAATTCCATTTACAAGGTGAGATATGCCTTAGATTTTGGTCAAAAGAGAGTGGGCACCTATTGAAAGAGCCAATTGGTAAAGGGCTACAAATGAGATGCTAGATGTGAGTGGTTTGATGGCATCCTTGGAGGATAAGATAAGCATTCATGAGAGGCATCCTTACTAAGTCTATCAACCTTCATATCTAGTTCTCCAAGTTTTATATCAGCCATATTTGATCTCTACTCATAAACCTAATCAAAATTTCCAAAGTCATCCTTTTATAAATCAAGTGGAAGAGAGAGTTAGAAAGACTGGCCTTGTGTTTGAACCAAACCTTGAGAGACATATTGAGTTGGCCAATAGTAAAATACATAAATCTATATTAGTATCAAAATAAGTGGAATTCAATCCCTCATTACCCTCTCACATTTCATCCCCACCACCTAAAAAATATACTTCTAATCCCAACATCCCAAGCTCGAGTAAGATAGTGGAGTCATGGGGAAAGAAAGAAGAAAAGAGTCTTGATAAAGAATGTGAAGTTGAGAAGGAGATTGATCCTATACAAACCCATCCCATGTTGAAATTAGAAGTATTTTATTAAGGAAGGATGGGAGGGGTTTGTATAGGATCAATCTCCTTCTCAACTTCACATTCTTTATCAAGACTCTTTTCTTCTTTCTTTCCCCATGACTCCACTATCTTACTCGAGCTTGGGATGTTGGGATTAGAAATATATTTTTTAGGTGGTGGGGATGAAATGTGAGAGGTTAATGAGGGCTTTAATTCCACTTATTTTGATACTAATATAGACTGATGTATTTTATTATTGGCCAACTCAATTTGTCTCTCAAGGTTTGCTTCAAACACAAGGCTAGTCTTTCTAACTCTCTCTTCCACTTGATTTATAAAAGGATGAATTTGGAAATTTTGATTAGGTTTATGAGTAGAGATCAAATATGGCTGATATAAAACTTGGGGAACTAGATATGAAGGTTGATAGACTTAGTAAGGATGCCTCTCATGAATGCTTATCTTATCCTCCAAGGATACCATCAAACCACTCACATCTAGCATCTCATTTGTAGCCCTTTACCAATTGGATATTTCAATAGGTTCCCACTCTCTTTTGACCAAAATATAAGGCATATCTCACCTTGTAAATGGAATTTACATGGACCTATTGACCACATCCTATTAAAGTATCAAGCTCAAACATGTACCTCTCATAGCCCAAAAGTGCTTACTTGAAGGTGGAAATAGATGGAGTTGAGGAGTATTTAGGTTGACTAAGGGAAGAAAGACATTGAGGAGGCTAACTATAGGGCTGGTAAGAATCATGAAAAGGTTGAATATGATCATATTGGGGATAAAAATAACCATATTGGGGTTGGTATACTTGATGAAAGGGCTGATTAAGGACTCACTCTTGTTGATAGGGAATGCCACAAGCTTACAATGTCTCACCAACTTGTAAAGAAAAAAAATCAACATCAAAGTCATCCATAAAACCTCATGAAATTAATAACACAAAGAAATATATCACCAAAAATCTTCAAAAGGAAACTTGGGCTACTTGAACAACTGATGTATCTTTGGAGTCACCATTAATGATTTGATAGATGCCTCCAAAATCTAAATATTCAGAAACAACACCAAAATTCTCTCAAATTCTTAGACCAAGAGTCCCATTGAGCATGCCAAAAACTATTTTCACTTGGGTTTTCACCATTTTAGGAGATGGGAAATCTCTCCTCATCCAAGTGGCATAATGAAAACACCTCTAGGCTTATAGGGAGCCTAAGGATGAGGTGAATCTATAGATAGGGCTAGCTCCCTTGATGTACCACTTTGGATTGAAAATAAAACTAAACTTGGTGGGGAAAAAGAGAGAGAGATAAATGAAAAAAAAATATCCTAATGGAGGTGATACACAAATATATTTATGACTTCTAACCATATGCATGTTACACTTGAAATCAAGGGACAAACTAAACATACACTTCTTTAATCTTCATCTTCTCACATCAATGTTACATTGTGAGGTTATGGATGAATGAAAAAATATGAGGACTATACAAGATGCCTATTAGGGAAATAATTAGTATGATAACTCATTAAATCCTTGGCATTTCTTATAACACTTTATATGCCCTACAAGAAGAAGCTTTCCAACTGTAAATAGATGATATAATGAGATAATCATGCTAAGGAAACAAGAGTTATCACTTATGAAAAATCAAAAAATTTAAATGAAAGAACTAATAATATTCATTAAGAGGTAATAATAAGTATTATTATTTATCAAAAGGTATACAAATGACAAGGGATTCACTATACTCAGGTGGAACATTGAATACAATGGCCAAAATGGCTAGTTCTTATAGAACTTAAGAGAGAAAGAAGAAGAGATAAGTAAAAGGGTCACAAGGACACTTTTAAATATGAGATAATCAGTTAATTATGTATTATAATATTATTTTTGATGAACCATGCAAGGTTAGGAATCACAAGTGTCAATTTAATGCATAAACTTCATGGAAACTGGGATAAAACTCCTTATTTTGGCTCAAAAAAATTGCCTTCATGATTGGCCCTATGTAAACACCTTATAAATAATTAATAAAAAGTAAAATTATTGGAATTAATGGGGATTATTTCATAAATGCATCTATATGCATTTTTTTCATGCCTGGTCCTATGGAATCATCTGGAAGTGAGCTATCATCATCTACTATCAAGAAAACTCCTCTTCCATGCACATTACACACTTGGCCTCAAATTTGGATTTAGTTTCCAATGAAAATACATGGTATGGAGTGGATGAAAAATTTAAAGGCACTTCATGGCCTTATAATCATTAGGGACACCTTAAAAAGACATCCTCTTGAAGTTTTCACACCTTTCACTAGCTTGTCCAATATGCTAGTTTTGCCTG
The DNA here is from genome assembly GCA_037957365.1 of Torreya grandis. NCBI lineage: Eukaryota > Viridiplantae > Streptophyta > Pinopsida > Cupressales > Taxaceae > Torreya > Torreya grandis. The sequence goes on along the minus strand of JARHVA010000671.1, from coordinate 2,625,275 downwards.
GTTGAGATGAAGCACCTAGTTTGGAAACTTAAGAGTTTTTATTGAAATTAAATGAAAATATGGAGTTATAAAAAGTATAAAAATTTCCCCCAAACTTTATTTCACCTTCAAAATCCTCTTGTATCTTTTAAGATTAAAAAATGGTCAAGAAAACCCTATTTTCTCGCCATCTGTACAAGTCTGTATAGCAAAAAAGTGTGGAAGTGATCCTGAATGATTCCTATACAACTTCCAATAGGTTTAATGAGTAAAATATGAAATTGGGATAGATATACAACTCCATTTTCTCCATCAGGTCCTTTTAAGGGTTTCTAAATAGTTTTGAATCTTAAGCTTTGTTCATAAAGCTTTGATGTTTAACCTACAAAAAAAATTCCACAAAGATGATCTTTAAGGACCTTGATAACACCTCTAAACACTTTGGGAAACCATGCAAGGAATTTTGAAAGATATGAGCATCTAAAACTAGGCTATCAATCTTGTTTCCTTTATTTCAATAGGCTTGATGGGTTTTTAAGCCAAAAATGGATTCCCCAAGGTTTATTTTACATGTTGGAAGATTGAAAACATATATTGAGACCTCATTAACATTATCAAATAGTTTTAAATGCTCATTCCATATTGAAAGTGAAGGTGACCATCCATTTAGGGTTAATGCCAAAGCCCTACTCCTAAGCCTAACTGTAACCTAGAGGTCAACATGACCTTTGATGGTTTTCCTTGATTACCAATGGCTCAAGAACTTATATGATGATCTCATAAACATGTTCCAACAAGGTATAGACCATGTTTGGGTTAGAAGTATAAGTGACCCTTAATTTGGTCACTAGGCCTCACCATGTCCTCTAGGCCTATCTACAACTTTGAGAGCATAAAACACCCTATTTATTTTCTCTCATGTTCTTGGTTTTATATTATTTTATAGGTTTTATTCAAATTTTAAAACATTCTTGAATATTCTCTTTATCTTTTTGTCCATCTTTTGGCTCCAACTCTCCAAAACTACAAGGTTTGTGTATGAGGGGAGTGCCCTCTATCTGAGACAAAATAAAGGGCACTCACTTATTTTCCCAAAAAATTATGAATATTGAAACATCCTCCTAAATTGACAAGGATGTACCACACAAAAAATCAGCTCTTCATCTTATGTATAGACCCTTTAAAATGTGAAAGTCTGAGGTAGACTTGTTAGAAAAAAGGACTGTGCAAGGTTTCTTCAAAATGACTATGATTTTCATGATTAGATCCCTTTCTTGATTTCTTTCCATTTTATACGGACCTCATTAGGTAATTTATATTATTATGGATGTGTCTTATGTTTTTTTAAGGCCCTTATTATTTACATACTCCTCCATATACCTATTTAACTCCCAAGATTGTGTGCATTTTCTAAGTGTGCTTGCTTTTAGGGTGATGCCTGTATGGTACCCTACATAATTTAGTTTGAATTAAATGGTTATAAGTATATATATAATACCAAAATATAATTTTAAATGAATTTAAATTCTTATCTCATCTTTATGTACCTCCCATACAAACAATCTCTAAGTCTGATCATTATATGTCATGACTATGTTTTGCTTTGGAAGGACCCCTACCTGTAGGTTTCCTTATGTAATTGGACTTTTTTTTATGATTTATATATATTTTTAATGAACCATGAGAACCATTTAACCATGGGGATAGTGTTTATAATGTCTAACCCTTCATACACACTTAGGCTCACCCAACTAGGCTCTCTCTATTCACTACTTAGACAATCAAACATAGTTGAATGTAGGTGCATACTTTAGGTGTACCTGTATATTTTTAGGTATAAAAACAATATACAATACATTATTGATATTTATTATGTCCTTTAACAATAATACAAGTCATCTTACATCAGTCTTATACCCTTTTAACACCAAGAATACTGTGCTCCTAACTCATTGCTTGTCTTAGTCATTCCTAATGGTTGTAGGTGCCTATAGGACCTAAAATAATACATATCCACATTATATTAATGATTTTCATACATATTTTATATTATTTTAACTCTATGAGGCCATAAAACTATGATAATATTCCCTATTTGATCTTTAGTATACCAAGGACCACCTAAGGGTTTCAAACCTGTAAATGTTACTATTTGGTTTCAATAGTTGTATGAGCTACTTAAGGTCTCCAAAAAACTAGTCTCCATTCCTATTATGACCTATAAATTTTACATGATTATTTTATTATGTGAATAATACAAAACATAAACATTTATAAGATTCAAATATCTTTTTGACCTTATTTCAAAATACCAACAAATCACTTTAGACCTCTATTTTTCCATTTTAGGGAAAAGGTTTCTGTACTATCATTATATCTTTGAAAGGTGATCCATAATTTATTTTGTCATATTGAAACCTAATATAGGTTTAATATGGTGAAATAACATGCTATTAATTCAATTAGGCTTTCAAATCATGTTTTAATGCTTCAATATGATACCTCTAACTCTCTGTTATTACCATATGTAGGTGGAATTTTGTAAACTTAGGTAGTGGATAGGTATTTGGTAGTATGTGAGATATATATAATCATGATAAATTAAAAACCATTACTAGAGATTAAAATTCACCATTTTACACTCTAATATATTTACAAATAACTATCAAATTCCCTTTCAATGTGATTAGTCTTCTCAAGAGGCTCCTGTAAATGAGTATATGGTATAAGATTGTGAATAACTGTATTGACTGGTTGCCATAGTCCTTTGCTCAACTCATTGAAGGTAAAATTATATATTAATATACTAAGATAATTATAAACACATTAAAATAAAAATTAACTCTCAATAAATGTTATGCATACCTTCTTTGTATGTGACTCACCATGGTTGACTGTGTGTAATAGTCATAGAGCAGACTGACTATATGTGTGGTATTTGGCTACAAAACATGAAAATTACTTGGATAAAGAGGATTAAAGGTGACTAAGGGGTAAATATAACATTTAAAAAATCTAAATGACATTAACACAACCCCATTAATCCATGAATAAGCATGAAAATTTGACAATGGTGAAAACTGCTTGTAGCTCAAAAAGTTGTATCCTCTTGCAACCCTGATGAACTTAACCTATAAAAAAACCATGAAAATAATCATGGGAAACATGAGGATAAATATTAAACATAATTTTGAACTAATATCATCAAGTGGATTATACAGAATCATCCAAACAAGAGCAAAACCTATGGGGTACACAAATTAGCAAGCAAATTGAGAAGGTTCACTTCTTAGGAATGGTTCATAAAGCTCAAACCACCATTAATATAAAATATATATATATATATATATATATATATATATATATATATATATATATAATCTAAATAATTTTATAATATTCTTGTAAAATCATTTTTCTTGAAACCCTTCATGCTGATCGTACCAAGTAAAACTCTGAAGGTCGCTTATGCTTGCCAATAAGGATGAAAAGAGAGTGTAATGGTTTTGAGAAATAAATGGCACTTCCAAATCCAAAAAAACATGAAACTAATATTTGAGAATCTAAAGAGGCATTTTTTTATCCTTTCCCATGTGGCACACTTCCCAAAGAGCTATACAAGTGCAAAAATCTCCTTTTTCCCAAGAAAATTACCATTTTAACTAAAAAACCTACCACTTTTATATTATGTTAGTTAATTAAGACCTATAAGGACACAAGTGATGTTAAATCATGTTTTTAAACCTTCATATTTCCCAATAAATTGGTACAACTCATTAAATACACTTTTTTGGCCTCTAAAATGACTCAAAAGGACATGTTGGTTGATGAAATAAGTGACCAAGGCTAATATATCATTGAATAACATTAAATGACATATTATAAACCTTATGAAAAAATATTAAACCCTCTAAAACACTTAAAAGTCAAGTTTTTTTACTAGGGGTGCCCCAATTTGACCTAAAATTCAAATTTGGACAACAATTTACATTGGGCCTTATGGTTATGCTTACTATTGTGGTTATGCATGTTTTGGATTTTTTTATTTTCCTTATAAAAGATTAAATTTCAAGTTTTTCACATGTATGTAAAGGGAAATGTAACTGATCTATAAATCAATCCTATTTTAGAGAAGATAAATCCTACTTACACTTCTGATTATCAAAATATTAGATATTCATGGTCATGACCAATATGGATCTGCTAGACCTAGCCAAGGTATCTCTTACCACAATAATATCACTAGGGAGGTTTCCAAATCCTCCAATCAAGCAAAACTATTCAATAACCCTAACCATGTCCTATGTTTTCATATTAAAAAATGTATATAAATGATAAGTTAAGTAAAAGCATATTGTAGTGCTCACCAAAGCTTTGGCACAATTGAGGGGTTAATAAAAATAAAAGTAAACCTATTTAATTTGTGTATAGGTAAGACCCTAATTCATGGAAAAAAATGTATTCAAAAGCCATTAATTATGATACTTATATCTATTAAAAGTGAGGATCAAAGTTAGAGATACTTACCTTAAAGATGAACCTATTGAGACACAATCTCTCCCTTGGCCAAAAGTGCTTCATAAGAGTTTTTTGTGGTTTGTAAGAATCACTAAGAAAGGCCAAAACATCCAAGAATTTTCCACAAGAAAATTTTATTATCAAAACAAAAACCTTGAGCTAAGACTCCTCAAGGGCAATGGCAAAAGAACATATTTTAAATAAGCACAAATGAATAATTAACTCTTGCTATATCTAAGAAATGACAAAATTAATGTGTTTATATAGTTAAATATATCCCTAGTCCTTTTTAAAAGTTTAGTCATCAGGGTGGGCTGAATCAAATCTATATCATTATTGACAAAAGTAAATTAGGTCTTGATTTAGGTCAGCCAAGAGTTGATCAAGACCTTAAATAAGTTTTATCAATTAGCGTATAGGGTCGATGTGGTAGACATTATATCATAAAAAGGTGTTTATCTTAGGGAAGGGATAATGAAGGAAAAAAATACTAGAGAAGGGTATAAAAGAGGAGGCAAAGCTCAGGGGAGTGATTTTAGAGAAGGTTGGATTGATAACAAGTGGTAGTATAGAGAAAAAATATTGTGAAGTGTCAATGGTTTGCCCACCTCTTTCTTGGTGCACCCTTTAGGGCATGCACTCAAGAGGTTGAAACTTAACAGGTTATTTCAAGATAAAAAGCATCAATAATTGATAAATTTTGAAAATATTATGTGTATACATATGCCTCACTCAAATCTCATCATGTGTCACTCAGGTGAAATAAGGTATGGTGATTTGAGAAAATAACATAACAACACACAATGTTGAAGCTAAAAAATTATAGTATTTTAAATCATAAAATAACTAAAAGGAAATGATTGAAATGGGAAATAATTGAAAATAAAAGTAATGTATGCATACCTTGACTTACCTTTATCACTAGATGGTTTTCTATTATGTTTATAGTTTTGATTATGGAGGGCATAAAGACTGCTTTTGACAAACCCAAGGATGTAAAACTAAAGAGTAAAACCAAACAAATGTAGGAAATCCAAAATAACTGGTGCTATGTGGATGGGATGTACTTGGAAATTTGGCAAGTTGGGGTGACAAATTCTAAGTTATGATCAAATGACCAACTCAAATTTTAGAGTAAATTAGGTAACTAAAAATCCAAGGTGACTAAAGGCCAAAAAAATCAAATAAGTAAACCTTAAGTAAGAAAGGCAAACTCACCAAATAAAACTAGGGATACATGTACAAAAAATGGTAATCAAACATCAATGTGAAAGAAATAATAATCCTTAAACAAAGATGGATAAGTAAAATGGTAAAACAACATTGATGAGTGAGCAATAACAATCCTTACTCAATCATCAATGGAAAAAGTGCATGCAAGGGAAAATAACATTGGTGAGTGAGAAGTAACAAGCCAACCTCACTCAACAATGGAAAAAGTACATGAAAGTATAACTAGACTTAGGTGTTTGAAAAAAGGTAGTACATCGATAAAAAAGGTAAAAGAAAGCAAAGATGCTAGAAATGTAAAGCCTTGGTATAAATAAAATAATCCATAGTCACTCAAGCATATTGTTTTGTTCTAAAAATATATAAGACAAAAAAAAAGTAGTGCTATCATGTTTTTAAGATGAAGAGGGAATATAGAAGAAATGGGAAAACAAATTTAGAGTCACACTTGCTTATCAAGGGGGGAAATGAAATGGGTGGAGGGGATAATGAAGGAAAAACCAAGGTAGATAAAATATTTATCAAATTCAAGACACTTGAATTAGGTTTCTCAAAACAATAATACTTTTGACATCAAGGACTTTGAATAACTTCTCCTAGACACAAAAATATTATATCAATAAATGAATTATGTATATCATCTCATGAAGACTATATGCATGAAAAATTAAAATAGACGTAACTTTCCATAACATGTTCCCCATTCCTCACGATCCCTAATAGAGCCATAAGTCTACTATGAATATTGGGTACTTGTATGAGAAAGTAGGTAACACCATAGAGTTTGTTGAATTATCCTATTCCAATCTACTAGCTTACCAAACTCTAATAGACCTTAGCTCTATCATGAGACTAACTATGGAGTTTGAGATTTGATTGGAGATAGTAAATGTGCTAATAATCATGTATTTTAGTGTGATTTTAATTATTAAATTTGTATGTTGCCTTTTGTAATTTATCCTATTATTTCAAATGATTTGAATTTTAAATTTTTTGATGACTTTTTCTATTCCTCTTCCATACAGATTCAAAGAACTAAACATGGGTGTTAAAGATGACTATCATTTGAAGACTTTGGACTTGGTTGCTAAGAAAGAGAACTTAGAGAGCATAGTGTTAGGCCCCTATTTTTTTAAGTATTGGATTTTCATTAGCATGATAGACACTTCAACATGAGGCAATCATTTTGAATGATTACTATTTTGGCATCTTGGTGCCAGTTGGAGGAATCAGTGCTTACCTTATGCTATCTGGTAAGTGGCTAACCATTTTTAGGATTCTTAGGACATTTTATAGGTTAGATGAGATGTGGTGAGAATATTACAAAGGACACAAGGATATGGAGCCAGTGGAATTATCAATAAAGGCTTCAGATTGACGCCCAATGTGTGCACTCCACCCTAGCAAGAGATGTTCTTATAGGCTATAAAAAGAGCTTGAACCAGTGAGAAAATGGATGTGAATTAAATGTAGCAAAACTCTAAATAATTGGATTTTGATGCATTATCATGGCCCCCATTATTATTAGGAATAGCTTGGATGCCATGAAGGCCCTATTTGTGTATGCCCAAGCTCGCCTTTGAGCCTTTGGGTTTTTAGATAGCTTGAGTAAAGCATTTGAGCTATTTAAAATATGATATACTCTATTTTATTTGGATGTTAATGTAGATGAATGTTGCATCAAATTGAGCTTGATCTAGTTTAAGTGCCTTGGTAATGTTATTTGAATGTGAATTTAATGTTGTAAGTTCACTTTATTTATGGTAAGTAATGTGTATTTAAGTTTTGGGTTTATGATGTTAATAACATCCCTATAATATTGATGAAATCAACATATATTATAGAAATAGCCTAAGTGTAGAGAGAACCTACACCAAATGTCCCTACTCTTACTAAGAAGTGCTAGCCTAAGTATGAATACTTAATCTAAAGTAGTTTATTGACCTATCTAGCACTTATATGATGTTAGGCTTAGTTTATCCAAGGATTGCACCTGAATGATGCTAGAACTAGTTCCATAATTAGGCTTGCGCCTATAGACTACTAAGCCTAGTCCATGAAAGATTTGCACTAAGGGACCTACTTAAGCCTTCCTTGAAATGACCTAGTCCCATAATTTATGCCTTATGCCATGGTACAACTATCCCAACATGGGCCCCAATTCTTTCTCTACTATGGTTCAGGTGAGCACATAAGGTTTGTGCCTTATGTGAATTGATGCCAACATAGTTTAGTGTTAAATGTTGAGTGCTACAGGAATATCCCTTATTTTTGCCTAGTTTTAATGAGTCTAGAAATGATATAGACAACCTTACAGCCCTTAACAAGGAATTTTTTACAAATTTTGGTTCTATTATTAGGGCCTTGTTGAATTTTGTTACTACAATGGTGTGATAGAATGAAGCTCCAACTCTCCCTCAAAAAAATTAAGAACTGGTTGAAATAGGTGGAAGATAGCTTTGCACTGAAGCATCAAACCTATAGAGGATAAAAATAAAGAAATTGGGTTTAGAAAAAATTGTATAATGCTCTATATGAGGTCTTTTTCTATAAAATACCAAAGTATCTGTACTAGTGGTTGGATGCATATGCAACCCATAGAACACAAAGCTATGGACAACAGTATGAGTGGATAAAAGAGTGCCTAGAGAGGCTTGAGACTCTAGATTCCACTTGTCTTAGATTAGTATAAAAATGGCGGCAAGGAGCACTAAATAGTTACATGCTTGAGTTCAGAGTTTTAACATACTCGTGCCTTGAAGAAGTAGAGTATCAATTTTTACACAAACTTAGAGGCATGTTTGTGAAATATTTTGGCATAGAGCTCAAGAAGATAAGGGTAGAGTATAGCTTTGAAACTTTAGTAATGGAAGGATAAATTCCTTTCACATATGATCAATGCATAAGGGGAGAAGGGGATGAGTAGATTGACACCTAAGAGCTCAAGAGATAGACCTATATCAAGAGATGATGTAGGATGATGGAAGATCTAGAACATTGAAGTGTTGATAGAAACCATAGTGAGTAGGAAGGGTATGGGGAAGAATATCTTGAAATATAACAATGTCAGGAGGAGAGATATGATGGAGTGATGAATCAAGCTCAACAGTTTATAGGTGTAGAATGTGCTAGGTTCCTACAAGACTTGGTGATTGAAGATACACTTAATGTGCCTACCCCATTTGAACCTATGGTGCATGCTCATGCACTAGATTTTCCACTTGTAGAAAGAACAAGAGTGATAATTGACCCTATTATTGACATAAATTTTGGATGTTTTGCATACTTGGAGTATAATTTTGTGATTGAACAAGTTATTCCCTACAAGGAGTTAAGCAAGAATAATTAGAGAACATTGGGTGCTATCTCACCACAATATAAATCAAGTGAAATCATCACAACTTAGCTAATTTTAGTGACAAAAAGTAGGTAATAGCCCATAGGAAGTGGTTTAACACCATAATTAAGTAGTACAATGCCATAAACATCAATGGTACTAGTAGTAACAATGGGGCCAGTGCCTAACCTAGTGGTTGGAGGCATTAGAGGGATACCACCAAGACAAACACTAGGGGATAAGCACCCCAAAATGTAACTTCCCCCCATAGAAAATTTATTATGAAATGACCATGTACTTTTTAGAATATCATGGCATAGAAAATTCCACTAAGTATGTGTTGAAGTGTGAACTATAATGGTGCACTTGGGGAATAATATAGTCATATCATAAGGTAATCCAATTCATGACCACTTTAATAGATCATGCCCATACTTGGTATAGAAAATTTGACCCTAACTAGGTATGGTAGATTATGACACCCTAAAGGAGGCATTCCTTAAGGAATTTGACATTCTAGAGTTTGAATAACAAAGCATCACCGTACTGAAAGAGATAACCCAAGGACTCTCAGAAATTATGCACCTATACAATGTAAGGTTCAAGACTCTCCTATCAAAGATTCCATATGATATAAACCCCTCCCAACATGTTCAATGGTTTATTGGATGGCTACTAGTGCTGTTTAAAAGAGCACTTTCAATAAAGACATTTATATACCCTCGTGAAGTGCTTAAAGTTGTGCTAAGATCTGAGGTGGTTAGAAGTGCTGATAATGGGATTAACCCATTTATAGAGGTGTATATTACATCCTTGGCCTCTCAAATACAAAATATTATCACTATCTCAGTACAAGATGCTCAAAGTAGATTATGGTTCACCAAATATGAAGTAGAAGGCCATAACAGGAATAACTACCCTCAAAAGAATGTGTGCACATTGATTCTAAGCTACGAAGTCTATCAAGAGGAAAATGATCTTCACAACTACCATTTATTATAACACACCAACTAGGTTAACACAACCATCCATTATTGGTTGTGTGATGCCTACACCCATACCACAATCAATTATAGAGTCATTGATGAGATGCACAAGAACATAGAAAGAGGTGTAAGGTAGGCCACTAAAATAGTTGAAGGGTAGGATAACTAAGGAAATGAAGGATATGGCTAGTAGAATATAGGATTTAGGATGTAACAAGGTACTAAAGGGTGAGTTATAAGATGTAGTGGTGGAAGGTTCCCACCCTACTCATGTTACAAGTATGTCTTGATAGAGAACTATTAGTGCAACTACCTTACACATCCAACATGTGGGTATTATTGAGTGGACCATAAGGTCAAAGAATTCCTTGACTTGTAGAAAAAGTTGACCTAAGGCAAGCTTGGCATAGAAAAGTGTGTATAAATGATTAGGCATGAGCCAAAAATGGAGAAATGGACTCCAAAAGCATAATCGACCGATGTAGAGTTAGTCAAAGTACATGTAACTACTTGTAGTGGACTCACCACTCAATCACCAATTATGCCAATACCAGAATTGTACTTAGAATATGGGGAAAAGAGTCACATTGAGTGCATAATGTGGTCTAAACCCAAAGTTGTGCCTTACCTAGACCTATCATGCTAGAAATGTGTATTACAACATGCCATGAGTGTAATTTAATACTTTCAAGGAGAGCTTTAATTGGTATGATATATGGAAGTGCAGGTTATTACCTAATAAAAGAAGTAGGAGATCTAGGAGGTAGAAATATAAGAATTAACAAAGATATTTCACCTCTTATAGATAGAAGGAATGTTTCCCCTATTGAAAAACTTGCTCTTGGAGCATATGGGGCAAAATACAATTGAAGTCACTACACCACACATAGAGTAGGCATGAAAAATTTGGCATACATAGAATGTGGAGTATGATTAATAACTCCTTGTGAATGCCACCATTGATGGATGGTCTGTATGTGAGGTCTTCATGGATATAGGCACTGGGGTTAATATCTTGATCAATAATATATGGGAGAAGATGGGTAGGCTAGCCTTGAGGCCTTTCCCTCATGTAATTTTCATGGCCAACAAGACCTGGGTGTAGTCCATCAAAATTTTGAAGAGCATAGTTGTAGACATCATGGGTGCCAAATTTTATTCTAAATTTAAAGTGACCAAGTTGGCAGAATAAGACAACTACCCAATGCTTCTTAGAAGACCTTGGTATTATGAAAATAATGCACACATGTGCTTCAAAAGGTACTACATGACTTTTAATAATGGCAAGGAAAGGGTCGTTATACCCCTCTCAAGTGACCAAGGACCCCCCTATGTAGAGAGTATGGACCTTGAGGATGAGATCAACCACATATACAACATCATAGTGTAAGGCACCAAGACTCTCAACCCTAATGACCAAGGAGTACTTTCATAGGTAGATGGATAATAAGCCTTGGACACCACTAACATTGCTTATGATTGATGGGTTAACGAATAATATGAGACCACTAGTTGAAGGTACTACTTGGTGTGTGTAAAGGTGCCAAAACCAATAAATATATGCTAGGTCTAGATTGTTCGCACATTGAAAATATGGGTTCCTTATGCCAAGAAAAATGGAAAGAGAGTCTTTCACCTAAGTAAAGGTAAACTTATGGCACTCCCAAGACATTATGGGAGAAATTTGGTGGAATATTATGTTTACGACCTTAAATCATGCATCCCCAAAGAATTAGATAAAATGGGTCCACTAGTGTATACATTAAGGAGCACTACTACTCATTTTTGGGTAGTACAATGGCCTAACTTGACAACTTGGAAAGATGTGAAAACAACCATATATACTAGATTCAATAAGAGTGATGTGGACTTGGACATATCTATCTAATTTGGTGAACTTGACCTCATAACGCATGCATGCTTATGTGAAAAAACATGGACTATCTATGACAAGAATGCCCCAAGGAATCTATGGGTGTATGCCTTCTATATAAAATTAAAAATGTGGGCACGAGCATGGTATATTTTTAACAAGACATATCATGAGATAACCAACTAGGATGCACTTAAGGAGTAGTTCATGCACACCTTCTCATTTTATTCATAAAACCTTAAACTAATTGAGCCATTACAACTGGTTTGAAGGGTAGTGTTTTAGGACACTACACTCTTGGAAGAGTGTCTAAAAGACATGTTCAATGAAAAGAGGTTGGAAATCCCATATTTTTTGAAGAACAAACGATCAATAGTGACTCTAGTGATGAGGATGATGAAACATAAAGTTCACACAATTGGACAAACCTAATAGACAAAAGGAAGCTAGTGTACTAAGTTGAGGATAGTGCTCCAGAGGAAGAAGACCCTACTCGCCTTCACATAAAATAAACTAAGGGATGTTGACAAGTTAAGGATTCACATTAAAAGAAGAATGATCCCTATCATACATTGATAAGAATAATAAAGGTAGATATCAGCTTAAAAGGGGAACCAAAGATTGCTACTCTGGGTGCATATTGGTCTGACATAAAGAAGGCACACATTGTGGACTTCTTGAAGGAATTCCAAGACTTGTTCCCTAAAAACTATAGATACATAAAGGGAACCCACCCATCCCTTGGAAATATGAGCATCAATATAGTTGATAGCATGACACTTTTTAAGAAGTGACCTTATCAAATGAATCCCAATCTTTGCACCAAGGTCAAAATAAATATTGATGGTATACTAGCTAAAGGCATAATCTACCTTATGCAAAAATATGAATGGGTTATCCCCATGTTTATCAATATCATTAAGGATGGGTGCATCCAAATTTGTATCAACTATAGGTTGTTTAATTCCACCTGTGTAATCTACTCCTTTTTAACTCCATTCATTGATGAAGTTTTAGATGACATTGTAGGCTATGAAATATACACTTTTACTGATGGGTTCTTAGGATACAATCAAGTCTAGATTGAGGAAGAGGATAAGCCCAAAATGACCTTTGTAATATAATAGGGTTATTTCATATACAATGTGATTCCTTTTGGACTTAATTATGCACCAACTATATTCTCTCAAGTGGTCATCACCACTTTTAAATACTTTATTCATAAGTTCCTCCAAGTATACTTAGATGACTAGACTGTGTATGGGTTGGTGAAGGATCACTATGATAATTTGTGCCTAATGTTTAAAATGTGTATGTAGTTGTATATCTCTTTGAACCTTAATAAGTGTGTCTTTGTGACATGATTTGGTACTTTTCTTGAGTACATTCTCTGTAAGGATGGTCTATTTATTGATATAGCAAAGATCACCATCATCCTTCAACTCTAGACCCCATCAACACCGAAGGATGTTTACACCTTTCTTGGACACTTCAACTACTATAGAAAATTCTTAAGGAACTATGCAATGATTGTGGCACTACTAGAATAAATTTTGCATAAGGATGGCCTATTCTATTGGGGCACAACACAATAAGATGCATTTGAGACACTAAATTTCAAACTATAAAATGCATCGATACTATAATTTTTTGACTAGATGACCCCATTCCACATCCACATCAATGCATCTAGTTTTTTAATTGGCACCATTATGGTGTAACTAGCTGAAGGGAAAATGGATCATCCCATTTCTTTCACAACTAGAAAATTGACCAAGGTAGAACAAACTATACCACAATGGAACATGAGGTGTTTGCCATGGTCTATGCCTTACAAAAGTTTAGGTAGTACTTATTGGCAACCCCCTTCATATTTTTGATTGATCATGAGTTAATTAAGTACCTAGTGAGTAAGATCATTCTCCACAGGTGCATTTGTAGATGGATAGTTCTATTTCAAGAATTGTAGTTCTTGATTATAGTAAAGCCTAAAAAATATAACTTGGGCCGAAACCATTTGTCTTGTATCAACTTTGGTGATAAGATATCACCTATTGAGGATGACATGCTAGACACACAACTCTAAAAAATCCAATGTATCCCCAAAACTTGGTAAATATCATCATGTTTCTAATATCTAAGTCTATACCCCAAACTATGATAATCAAAGAAAAGAACTAGCTCATAATTTATGCCTCCCCCTTCCAACTCATTGGTGGGGAATTGTACAAGTTAAGCCAAGACAAGTTACTACATCGATGTGTCCTAGAGCATGAAAAAATGCAATAGTATAAGAGGGACATGAGGGGATAATAAGAGGCCATTATGCTAGAGATGCTATGATGCACAAGGTGATACAATTAGGCTTGTGGTGGCCAAGTCTATTCTATGAGGTAAAATACTATGCCAAGGCATGTGACATCTACTAGCACATAGGAAAACCAAACAATTAGGATGAGATGTCTCTCATCCCCATTCTTTCCCAATAACCATTTAAAAAATGGGCCATTGACTTTATTGGGCCAATTACTCCTACTATGAGGTACACAGGTGTAAGATAAATTCTAGTGGACACATTAATTCACCAAGTAGGTTGAGGTAGTGCCAACCAAAGACTATACAACTACCACCATAATAAGGTATATCTAGGAAAACATCATCAATCGCTATGGGTGCCCACTTAGTCTAAATAATGACAAAGACACATACTTCATCAATGAAACCATGCACATCCTACTAACTAAATACATGGTGGCACACCATAAAAAACACTGTAATGCCCCTAAATGAATGGCACCACTGAGGCATTCAATAAGATATTGGTAATGTTCCTCACAAAGATATGTGACATTAGTTTGAAGGATTGGGATGACCATGTATTAGTAGTGTTATAGATCTATCATACTACATACAAGTACCTAAACAAGGATACACTATTCCAATTAGTATTTACTACACATGCCATTCTGTTAATGGAGTTTTTAGTGACCTCATTATGCATCATGCGTATTGGTCGATTGGATGACTAAGAGTCCTTGAGCGTATGACTAGAAGACTTGGAGTGATTAAACAAGACATGGACCTAAGAAATATGGAGCCAATAAGTAAAGAAGGCACTCCAAAAACTATGACATGATAAACATATCAAGTGCAAGGTACTAAATAAAGGAACATTAGTCTTGCTATATGACTCCAAGTACCTCAAGCACTTAGGCAACCTACAAATTAGGTGGATGGGACATTATGTCATCCAAAGCATATTAGAGATTGGCACATGCAAATTGTGCACATTGATGGGTGAAATTCTCCTTGGGTATTTCAGTAACAACCAATTGAAGCCTTATAAATAATAGATGGCACTTGCATCATCAAACACTTACTTCCCAATCACAAATCAATTATATTGGGTTGACCATAATAAAGTTTAGTGCAAGCCAAATTTTCTTTATATTTTGTGTTATTATTTGTTATGAGTGAATAAGTGAGGCACTTCAGGCCCATAAGATAACTCTTCTGGTGCTTCCATGCATAACTCTATTTAGGTGAGTCAAGAATGGTTACTCTTTAAGCACTTGAGGCTAGATACCTAATTTTTTGGGTATGCAAAGTTTCTAGATCTAGGAAAATATGAGTACCAAGTGACAAAAGGAGGCACACAATATTCTTATGTGAAAGAGATCAAGAGAAGATATTGAAGTGTTGGAGGACCAACACATGACTTTATATGGGGAAGGGTAGGACAATGCAAGAGATTAAAGCATAGATAAATTGACCAAGAAATGGAAGTGTGATTGAAATGAAGTATAGTAGGAAGAGGAGATAGAACCAAGGAGGCTAAATCATGTGCATATGAAACATTTCACCCAAGTTTCCATAAGAAGGGAAAAGATCATGCCAAGGTAAATGAAGTGTAGGAGGAAGATCATCAATACAAGATGGCATCCACCTAATGATAGGAAAGAAGTGATAGTTTGAATCATAGATCACTTCATCAAATATATCATTAAGAGAATTTAATGTGGTGATGGTAGAGGCTCAAACATCCATAATAAATGTGAATGTGGTGGTAGATTTTCATGTATTTTATGGGTTTATAGATTTCAAGAAATCCATGTGTCACTATTCCATTACTCACATGTAATTAAGAAGGTAATTGAAAGGTATAAATGAGCAAATGACTGACTTTAGTAGGTTATAAATCTTTTGCAAATTTGAACACAAAACTAGAGCCAAAGCTAGTAAAAATGAGAAAAGGTTACCAAAGTGAAGTTGAATAGCACCCAAAACCACTAAATGATAATGGTTTAAAATAGAAAGAGATTACATTCTAGTTTATATTAGAAAGGAGGCATGTAGAGAGATAATTTCAAGAGAACCAGGTCGTAGAGATTTTGAGTGACATCTAGGCACCATTAACAATGAATGAAGCTCAAGATTCAAATTCGTAGTCATAAACCCCATAAATATGAGGAAGTGAAAAATAAGATTAAGAGATTTAGGAAGATCAATAGACTGTACTTCAATAGTAGCTAGTTCAAAATGGGAAAGAAATTTCTAAGTTTTGGTCTATCATAGGCACAAAAGGATGCCAAAAAGGCACAAATGGTAGAAGAAACAACTGTTATGAAGAAAAAGGTGCAGTTGGTAAAAAGTGTTAGCATTATTGAGATTGACCTTGAGGCAAGTACAAAACTTGCATATAGATAAATATAGTTTCCCTTTGAGGTCATAATAGGGGAGACATGGGTATCCTTTGCACACTTGTGCAGGTTAAAGGAGTACAACCATTGCACATCAAGCAATGTACAGGAGCTCAATGAAGACTGGGTCGTAAACATAGGAATGAAGATGAAGGTGGGCATGATGATATTTGATGTCTCCATCTAAGATAGGCTAGTGACCACTGATGTGACCTAATTATATGAGATATCCAATTTTATCAAGTTGGAGGAATTGGTACAATTCCTCCTCTCATGTACCCATGGTGATTAATTTTAATTTATAGGAAGGAATATATAGATATCAACACACCTCATCAATGGGATCATAGGGCTCTCAAGTATAAAAATAGACATCTTCTAGATGATAGAGGATGATGTAGAGGTGAAGAGGGTTATAAAAATCCTAGGCTACTTCAAGGCAAGGTTCACATTCATAATCGAAGACATATAAGACCCTACTATGAGGGCAATGACTTATCTCATGATTTCTAAGCTATGCCCTAGTGGACAATGGACTAACATAAGAAAGACATACTTGTGTATCACCCACCACATAGTGTAGGGGTCAAGTTTAATATTACAAAATTTACTACTAAGGAGATGGTGAAGAACATGTTGGGGTGCCACATGGCATGCAAGACCTTTTGGTGGGGTTCTATGCTAATTTTTATTATGATGAAGGATATCAACATGATGAATGGTAATGATGATAATCTTTGGATCTTCCTAGTACATAAGGATTCCCTGTGTTAAAGTATCAAGAGTTTACCTACCCACCTAACTTCTCCTAAAAGTATAAAATAAGAGTATAGGGGTGGTGTGATCAATACATAAATGCATTTTAGATTGAATGGTGCATCTTAAAGGATATCCCCTAGCCCATGTTAGGCATGATGACCTTTTCCATTATGAAAATTTTATATGTAGTGTACCTAGTGCTCATAGTCAAAAACCTCTCCAATTGGTTAAAGCTATCTTATGCATTTTTTGCTAAATTTTTCATAGTGGTGATAAGGAGAATTCAAAACATATAGTAGTTGGAGATCCCAGTGAAGGCTATGGACCAAGAAAGGAGAAGGTTGAGGCACCAGTATGTGTACCTAGGAGAAAAGGCCACAAAGGATGAGGAGGATGGTTCTAATCAAATGGACCTCCATCCCCTATAAAGGGTAATTATAACCAGGTGCATATTCAATTTATAATATGAGATGAAGCAATGGAAGAAGGGCACTGACCTTGAGAAAGATGATGATTACCCCCTCTTGATCAACAAAGAAGGGAAGCCAAAACTAACAATGTAGAAGAAGTCTCCCTAGAAGAAGTGGGGAGAGACACTTGAGGAAATCCAAGAGTGCATCAGATTGAGGGTCACCTCTAGAAAAAAAGTAACACCTCCAAATCCCAAGAATCATGTAACCTTCATGATAGAGATTGATTCATCTAGTAAGAAGTAAAAAAAGAAGTCAAAGGGACTCATTGCACTCCCTATAATAACTATAGAAAAAATGGAAGAGGAAGAGGCCCTCATGCATGGAAATGAGGAAGAGATGGAGGAATAAGAAGGAATAAATACATACATCATGTAAGTTAAAGAATAAGAGGATCCTAATGCTATGGATGTATATAAGGCCCTTCAAAATGGCACAACCACCATGCTTGAGGAAGCTAAAAAGCTAAGGAGTGCCTCATCATAAAAACCATCCACATAGCCTCCATGAATAGATAAAGAGAAGAGAAGGTTGTGGATAAAAATGGGCCATAACAAGGAATAAATTGAGATGGCACTGGCATTGGAGAAGAAGAGGAGGGCTTGAAAGGAAATGGGCTTAAGTCAGGAAGATATTGAGAAGGCTGAGGTCAAGGAAGAGAAGGTTGAGGAAGAGAAGGTCAAGAGAGAGAAGAAGATAAAGAAGGTCCCCATAAACACATGATCAAATGTTAAGGTAGTAAGAAGGTGCCCAATACCCCTACAAAAAAAGCAAATGAAGCTGTACATCAAGCATGTCCGAGTAGGGAAGGGATACCTAAAGAAAAGGAAGGCGATACTAGTGCCTTAAAAAAATAAAAAGAGACTAAAAAGGAACCCAAATAAAAAAAAGGTGATACTAGTAATGAGGGAATACACCTAGAGGTGAATATTAAGAAATACTAAGAGGAAGAAGTGGACAAAGGGGAGAATTCTGAAGAAGAACCCCTTATGAAACAAAAATATGAGTCCTTGGAGGAAAGTGCCAAAAAAAGTGGTGGCACTAGTGAAGATAAGGAAGAGTAAATGGACTTGGATATCATCGAGGAAAAATCTATAGAGTTGAGCATTAGAGAGAAGGTGTAGAAGGGGTGGATGGATGAAGACTTTTATATGTTTAACTTCATGCCCCCTAAAACCACAATAGCTAGGATGCGTAAATAACTTGCATTTGCATTTGATAGCTACATGGATGAGCCTCACTTTGAGGTGATTTAAAAGGCCATATTGGGTGCACAAAAACCTAAAGAAGGGAATGAATCCCTTATCATAATCCATCTTGACCTAAACCCAGTCTATTTGGGGAATGCACTTATTTGAATGGCCATTGAAATTACATGTAAAAATATCAGCAATGATGGCAAGGTAAAGAAATGGAAGAAACTATGCAATGATGCTGAAGATGAAGTGTGGGCCATGAAATTCAAGCTATAGTAGCTATGTGAGTGCATAGAGATGGTCAAACCATACCTTTTGGTTAACATGGATATTTAAAACCTCTTTGAGGTTGATAAATAATGTGTGATAGTGGAACAGATGCTCCTAAGGATGAAATTGAAGGTGACATAAGAAGAAGAAGATCCCTATACCATGATATAGAAGGATATTATTTCTAAGTTTGAAAAGGTAGAAAACCTATTTGTAAAACTTTAAGAAGGCTTAGATATAACCAACACCATCTTCTTGAGATTTTTCAATCAAGCATCAGTCATATATTCGTGCCTTAAGTAGGCAAAAGAGGAAAAGGAGAATTTGATGGCATAGGTGTACACTACAGGTAGGTTAGAGTACACATAGATAATGGGGATGGTTAATGTGTTAAGCACCTAGATAAAGGACTAGGAAAAAAACCTACAAGCACTCTTCCACACCTTGTAAACTAATGCCTATGATCAAGGATCAATCCCAGATGGGGGAGTGATAAATGCTAAGGCAAATCAAGATGCCTTCAAAAAAGAGGTGGAAAAGATATATGTAATTGCACTTAGTTCTACCTATATGGAAATAGATATTGCCTCTAAATATATTAAGCTCTCTATCAATAGATTTGAATACTTTAACACTGAGCTTAAGGAGAATGCACCCAAGTTCTGTGCACTAAAGACTTTGATAGCCTAGTTTGAGGGTAGACTAGCAATTTTATATGGGGTAATGTTAGGACCCTATTTTGTTAAGTATTGGATTTGTGATAGTATGATAGACACTTTAACATGAGGCAATCATTTTGAATGATTGATATTTTGTCATCTTAGTGCCAACTAGAGGAATCAATACACCTTTCACTAGTTGGAAGGTGGATAACCATTTCTAGGAATCTTGGAGCATCTTCTAGGTTGGATGAGACATGATGACCACAACACAAGGGGTGCAAGGCGATGGATCTAGAAAAATGATCAACAAAGGATCTAGCTTAGAAATTGGTGTGTGCATTCTACCCTAGTAAGGGATGATCCTATAGGTAGAAAAAAGATCAAACTAGTGAGTAAGAGGATATGAATTGAATGTAGTGAAGATATAAAGAATTAGATTTGGATGAATTATGATAGCTACCATTAGTATTAGGAATATCTTAAATTCCATGAAGGCTCCATTCATATATGCCCAATCTCATTTATGAGCCTCTAGGTCATTAGATAGCTTGAGTAAAGCATTTGATCTATTTAAAATATCATGTACTCTATTTTATTTGGACTTTGTTTAATGAAGATGAATGTTGCATAAAATTTAGCTCGATCTAGTTTAAGTGCCTTGGTAATTATATTTAAATGAAAATTTAATGTTATTCTCTCACTTGAGTTATGATAAGTAATGTGTATTCAAGCTCCTAATTTATGATGTTAATGGCATCCTTGTAATATTGATGATGTCAGCATATCTTATAGAAATAGCCTAAGTATAGAGATAACCTATACCAAATGTCCCTAATCTTGCTAAGAAGCATTAGCCTAAGTATGAACACTTGATCTGAAGTAATCCCTTAACCTATCTAGTGCTTTTATGATGCTAGGCTTAATTTATCTAAGGCTTGTGCCTGAATGATGCTATAATTAGTTCCCTAATTAGGCTTGTGCCTATAGACCACCAAGTCTAGTCCATGAAATACTTGCACCAAGGGACCTAATTAATCCTTCCTTGAAATGACCAAGTCTCATAATTGATGCCTTGCACTATGGCACAACTAGCCTAATACAGGCTCCATTTTTTTATATTGCACTTTAGGTGAGTACATAAGGTTTGTGCCTTATGTGAATTTATGCCAATGCACCTAAGTGTTAAATGTTGAGAACTATAGGAATATCCCATGCTTGTGCCTAGTTATAATGAGTCTATAACTGACATAGATAACCTTTCACCCATTGATGAACACCTTTATATAGCACATAGTGTCTAATAGTCTCATTAATTTAGGTGAAAATAAGAGTGTTATCTTTAATTCAATATTGGTTTATCCAATGTGTAATTAAAGGAAAAGAAATCAAGAGGAAGGAAAACATGAAACACTTTGAATTACTTCAAATCGCAAAAAATGTGACAGAGTTGAAAAAGGGATACAATGATAGTGAAGTGTGATTCCTTATCATAAGAATGAGGGAAGTGTATAAAAACATGCTAAAACCTTATTGTTGTGAAAATTTTATCTATAAAAATAATTTAAATCTAAATCTAAGAACAAGGGATCATAACCTTGTAACCATTGTGAACACATTCTATAAAAGGAACACTAAATTTGAAAGATGGTGATTTTATGAGGAAGGTCTAGTCTTATCCATGGTCTTAGACTGAAACTCATAAGAGAGAAACCCAAGAGGGCACAAAAAGCATGTGAAAAATAAATGAGAAATATTGTATTTTTGAGTAAGGCCATATCCTATCCATGGTTTTACATTTCAACTCATAAGAGAGAAACCC
The DNA here is from genome assembly GCA_037957365.1 of Torreya grandis. Classification (NCBI taxonomy): domain Eukaryota; kingdom Viridiplantae; phylum Streptophyta; class Pinopsida; order Cupressales; family Taxaceae; genus Torreya; species Torreya grandis. Next base: position 2,603,476 of record JARHVA010000671.1, on the reverse strand, counting down.
AAGAGGGTGCACAAAGCATGTGAAAAATAAATGAGAACGATGGTATTTGTGAGGAAGGATAGGTCCTAACCATGGTATTACACTATAAATCACAAAGGAAAAACCCAAGGGGCAATAATATCATTGGAAATAAATAAGGAAAAAAAAAGGAAATCATGAGGAAAACTAGGTCCTATCCATAGTTTTACAATACAACTCATGAGAAAAGAAAAACCAAAGGACCCAAAAGAAGGAATTAAGGTTTATGGAAAGAGAGACTAATAAAAAGGGTGAAACACATGTAGATATAATGTAATTTTTTTAAAAATTATATCACATAAAAATTATGATAATAAAGGAAAGGTCTAGGCAAAATACTTCTTTAAAAATTATGCATTGGTGGGCTCTTTGAAAATATGACCTTAATTGGTTTGAAGGCGATAGGTGCTTAGACTAAGAAAATATTTGGCTAAATAAGGCCCCAAAAATTTTAGAGCATTTTTAACTTATTTTTCATGATTGTATTATAATTTAAGGATAATATTATCAACATTAAAAGTGAAAACTTTAACTCTTTTGTTATGTTATTTTGCAATGTGGACCTTATATTGGTGATTGTGTTATAGGGTAGAAAGATGGTTTTCATCAAGATTATTCATTGAGTATGATAGAATTAATATATATAAAAAGAGAGGGAATCTTAACTTCTGATGGGATGACATATTCAAAACCATAGACTAACAAAAATGGTGTTGCCCCAGTGGTAGTGCGTATGCTAGTGTGATAGGCCCAAAGAGTGGGATATAGATTAAGATGTAATCCATACAAGTTTAATGATTATATTTTGGATAATTTTATTAAGGATTTTTTTAGTGGCCTCATCTTGGCCATTGCATTATGGATGTTAGGGTGTGTAAAATTTGTGGTTTATTTTGAATTTAATATAGAGATGTTTGACATCTTTATTTTTGAAATTACCACCATTATTAGAAATGATAGTATGAGGAATGCCAAAGTGGAAGATGAATTGGTTGAGAATGAATTTATTAATGGTGGTACTGATAAGATTGACAAGGGGCATAAACTTAACCCATTTGGTGAAATATTCATTAGTTGTGATGATAAAGACATGCCCATCCTATGATCTAAGTAATTTTCTTATAAGGTTTAATACCCACATTGAGAATGTCTAGGAAGATTCCACAGTTTGAAGTTTGGTTGGAGGTGAATTGATTAGATTATCATGAAATTGGAAAGGATTACATTTTTTAGAAAACTCGAAGGCATATTTTCAAGAGTGAGCCAAAAGTATCCCATATATAAGAATTTATGTGCTTTATCATGTCTGCTACAGTGACCATTGCAAATGCCCCCATGTGCTTGTTCAAGAAGAGGAAGGACTTCTTATTTCATAACACATCAAAGTGGGGTACCTTTAGAATTAAAATAATAAAGGATGTTAGATCAAAATATATATTTGAAGGCTTGTTTATGAATGTGAGTCTTTTCACAATAATTGGTGTTTGGAGGATAGGTTTGAAGTTCAAGGAATTGAATGATGTATTTATACCATAGGCTCAATAAAATGGTAAAAACCTCAATGTAGTAGAGAAGGGAATATAGTGATTGAATGGAATATGGGGAATTTCTTATTTGGATAAGAAAGGTAGAATCAGTAAGAACTTGGTGTGGATGAAAAATAGATGCTAAAGAAGTAAAGGAATCAATGATAGAATTTTGACCTCAAGGAATAGGATCAATGGTAAAATTAACAAATTATTTGGAAAGGGTAATGGCTATTTGATGATAATCAATTATATTGTCACTTTTGCATTGATAATAACCATTAAACTGGTGGTAGATGAGTTGGGAGTTTCCCAGAGTGTGCAGATATGTAATTTCTAAAGCAAGGGTCACTCTCATGCCTAGGATTAAGGCTTCATATTATGACATGTTGTTAGTGACATCATTATAGGATGAAATACCAAAGGGATAATTATACCAAGAGGAATATTGAGGATAAAACCTACCCCATCTCCTTGAAAGCATTTGGCACCATCAAAATGAAGGGTCCAAGTATCTTCATGCAAATCAACATTAATTTTGGGAAGTTATTTGATGATGAATTTAGATTTATTAGTATTGGGAAGGATAGATGAATCTTCAAGATTACTTTATTTAATATCAATAATGAAATTATATAAGTAATCTTTAAAATATATGGCTTGATTAAAGCCTTAAATATAAAGAATATTGTCATTGGGAAGACTATCTTGAAGTTGGTCAGTAGCTGGTATAGGAGTGGCTGTGAGTTTGTTATCAATGGTTTTTCCTTTGACAACATTTTAAGTATTAATGTAGAGATCAAATTCCATAAGAAGGACCATTCACTTACCGATTCTGTCTCTAGGAAGAAAGGCTTTAGAGAAGAGGTGATGGAGTGGATCAAAATGGATGATAACATAAGTTGTTTGATAAATCATATAATGCCAAAGATTTTTATCTACAAAATATATGGTGAGGCAATAATATTATAATTTTGTATAATTTTTTTCATAATCAATGAGGCCTTGAATGATATAATATATGGCATAACCCCTTATGGAATCACCTTGTTGGGAAAGCATTGCCCCGATTGATATGGGTGTGGAAGAAGTATATAATATTAAAGGATGATTGTTATAAGGAGTATGAAGAGTGGGTGGATGAAGCAAAGAATATTTCACATTGTCTAATTATTTTTGATAAGAATATATCCATTTGATAGAATTACCTTTATTTAGAAGAAAATTAATAGAATAGATTTAGTAAGCCATCTCAGGAACAAAGTGTCTTATTGCCCCAAGCTTACCAAGGTAAGTGATAATATATAGAATGGAATGAGGTATGGGCATGTTGACAATAACATTAATCTTAGTAGGATTGACATCAATAACATGAAGAGAGACTAAAAAACCTAGTAATTTACCAGATGTGACACCAAATACACATTTGTAAGGTTTTAGTCTAACTTTGTATTTGATGAGGTGATCCAAGATAATAGCAAGATTAGAAAGATGAATTTTATGACTTTTGGACTTGGCAATGAGGTTATCCACATAAGTTTACACAATATTATGGATAAGATCATGGAAAATGTGGGTTATCTCCTGCTAATAGGTAGCTCTAGAATTTTTGAGACTGAAGGGAATTTCAACATAACAATAGGTGCCCCATCCTATGGTGAAATTTGTCTTATATTTGTCTTCAAGGTCAATGTGAATTTGATTATAACCTAAGAATCAATTCATAAGGGACAGCATTTAATAACCAACAATGGAATCAATGAAGACATCTATAGAAGGTAAATGGAAGTTATCCTTGGGACAAATAAGATTAAGATTACAAAATTCAATGTAAATGTGAATGACCATGGTGATTTTATTCTGAATAGGGATAATTTTTAAAATGCATTCTGAATAATTCATAAGCTTTATAAACTTGGCATAGATAATTTTAATGATTTATTTATGGCATAAATGGAAAAAATTTGGTGGAATTTTTTTTTTTTTTATCGCATAGGTTTGGCATTAGGATAGGTGATGATATTGTGCACCACAATGCTAGGATCAATGTCAAGCATGTCTTCATAGGACCAATTGAAAGTATCATGATATTTATCAAAAAATAAGCTAAAGTTATCATGTTCAGTTAGTGTAAGTTCTTGAGAGACTATGATTGGTCAAGGGTATGATGGGGTACCATATTTAATTCTGGTAGCTTCTTTGATAAGCATAACATTTCCATCTTAGAAATGATATGGTGCATTAGGTAGAGAGGAAATGGGATTTGCTTTAGGATCAATGCTAGCAATGAAGTTACTGAAACAAGGGTATTTTGCTTAAAATTCCCAAGTTTATGATGTTATCAAGGGAGTTGAGGTTCTCAGACATGAATCAATTCAAGAACAAATTCATTGCTAGGTAAAGTGGGAAGAGGACCACAATACTCAACATCTACTTTGAGATCAATAATTTTGTTATCATGGTGATCATATTCATAATGTATTTGACATACATCTTTGGCCTTGACATCTAGTGTAATGTCAGGAGTAGGTGGAGTAGGTGAATAATGTTGATTGGATTCGATTGGTTTGTCATAAATATTATTGATAGGGAGAATATTAGATGGAATTATTGGTTTGGTAGGAGGTATAAAAGATGCAAAAAGTTCTAGAGGTTTGGAAGATAAGATTTTTTCTACAATCCAAGGAGTATCAAGAATTGTAGAATTAGTAGGAAGTACATAACCTTTAGGTACTAATTTAAAATCAGTGGAAATGGTATGAACATCATGATTGAAATAATGTATTTGAGCTAGAGTTTTTTTTATAATGTTGAACATCCAAGTCTCTTGATTGAGCTTGGGCCATGATGTAATTATTGTCATAGGTTGGATAAACTATACATGCTTGAGATTCAAGAGGAACTTTAGAAGGGAAGATGCTTAAATAATTGAATTTATGTGGAGACATGATTAAAGGGTCTTAGAATAATTTATCCACTCCATAATAATTTCACATGACATCATCTTCTATGTAAGATGCTTATTGATCATTACATGGAGTAGGAAAGTTAGTGATCTCATCTATGAGAGGAATGGTGTGATCTCAAGGAAATAAATAATGAGGAAGCCACTCCAATATGTAAGGAGGTAACTTAGAATTGTTTAAAATATTTTTTAATTCATTAGGATCATCATCATCAGAATCTACAAGAGTGACATGTAAATCCAGATTCATACTGACGAATTTAGGTAAGGGAGCACTATTGATCTTTGAAATTGTAGGAATGTGATATTGAGGTTTGGGATTTAGAATTTGAATACTCCAAGGGTTGGGATCAACCTCATGTTTATACCTTTTGCTGTTATGAAGGAACTTGATACATTGGCTACCGAAATAGATAATATCCCTCATTCTATGAGTCTATGGGCATTCTAGGAGTATGTTGTAGGATAATGGTAAATCAAGGAACAAAAGATTAGTTTAGACATTTTTAGGTCCAATCATAAGAGGGAGCCAAATACAAACAAGTGGGTTTTTATTAGTTTTATCAAATCCATGGCATGCCAAGCAAGTTTGTTTGAGATTATCTTTATTATATCCAAGTTATTATATGAGCCATAAATATGTCACATTGATACCAGACCATTCATCTACTAATACTTTATGAATGAGGGTAGTATTAATTATTATTTTAATGAATAGGGGTGGATCATCAACTCAAAATAAGATCTCATCATTAATCATGTCTTCTTTGAGGAACTTTATGGAGGGTTTTAAACAAGGATAAATGGATTCAATGGTATGCACTTTGATTGGTTGAGGCTCATGAGAAGGTGGTTATTATTATATGGAAGATGTCTCCTCAATTTATTGAAGTTGTTTCATGAGGAACTTGTGATGATAAGGAGAGGTGTGAACTAAATCCATAAGAGGAATATTTTCAAGGCATGGAGTTGAGTTTTTATAATAAGTTCTAATGGGTTTTATAAGAATAATTGACATGAGGCTTATATGGTAGGTTATATTTAGAAGGAAAATAAGTGGTTGGGGGTTTAGAAAGAGGAGAGATTCCTCATTAGTTTTTGAAGCTAGGTGAGTGGTTGTAGTATTTTTGAGGAGTTGCTCTTCCAAAGATGGTTTCTTAGGTTTAGTGACATGATCTTTGTGAGTTGGTTTACATTGATAATTGACCTTAGATGTATTAACATATTGATAATTGGTGTAATATTTATCATATTTAACATTGATTTCACAAACATCTTTGTTGGATTATTGAGCATTAGATGCAGAAAAAGATTTTTGGTTATTAAAAGAAGAAGCTTTGGGAGCTTGTCATTTTTGAGAAGTGTAATTGTAATCTTGATGATAGAGTTGAATCAACAAGAATATAAGAAATACAAAATTTTGTAAGCCCTCTACATGTTTCATGTGAGTGACCAGTTTTGGCATGATATCATCAAAATTGGTAAGGGTCATACCATTTAAGAGGATTATTGGGATAAGTAAATGGTTTAGAGGGAATTAAGAAATATTTCATTTGATTCAAAGTTAATGGTGTGTGAGAATATGGGGGATTGTTGGCTTTGGCAACTCCTAATTTGGTTTGAGGAGGATTGTCAATTATTATATTAGTTAAATGTTGAAAAGACCCTTTAATGAGTTTGGTATTAGGTTCAAACTATTTCATTAAGAAGTATTGACATTTTTATTGGTCAAAAGTCTCATTGAGCATTTGAGGAGCAAAAGTTTGAACCTTATACTGAAGTGAAGGAGTTAAGGTGGTTATAAAGAGTTTAAATAGATTATCATTAGTCATGTTATTATAAACCTTGTGGGACAAATATTTCCATCGCTTGATAAAATCAATGAGTTAATTTAGTGTGAGATTGTTTAGCATTGATAAAATGGCTAAGGAATTTTTTAGGAAGATCATTGTGTTAAAACTCTTTAACTAAAGGATTAACGAAATCATCTAGTTACCATATGGAAAGTTGGGGAAGTTGGTTGTACCATTCTAATACATCACCATTAAAATTTTTTATTATAAGTTTAGTTATGGTAAAAGTATTAGTTTGAATCCACTCCTTATAAATATTATCAATTGCCTTATGGAAGGATGCAAGGTCTTTAGTCCCATCATATTTAATAGTTGGAGATATGTTACCAATATCAATAAAAATAATGAAAGGGGATAAAGGATCATTTTGGATATGTTGGAGCAACTTATTGTTCATGATAGGTTAGGGATAACATTTCCTACAACATTTTTAAGAGGAGGAATAAAATTTTGAGTATTTCAATGGAAATGAACAGGAGGTTGATTAGACATATTAAACAAATGATGTTGTAGTTACTTCATTTGGGAGGTATTAGATGTTTGCATTATGTTCATTTGTTGCAATATCTATGTAAGAAATTGAGTTGTATCTATTGGTGGGTTGGTGTTTATAGGATGACTCCTCATATTGGTATTAGGAAGGGTTGTTATGTGGTGGATTACCTTTGGGGTTATTGGATAGACTTGAGTCAATTTACCCCACATTGTGGTGAGATGTATGAAGATAGGAATTGTATTGATAGGTATGAAGAGGATATGATCCACCAATTTCAACTTGTGGCATGATTTGAACCATGTTAAAATCCAAAGATGAGGGAGGAGAAGTACTCCAAGAGTGTATATTCTCTTGGGAAGTAAATAAAGGAAAGAACACTGCATATAGTGTATAAATGGATTTAGGTTGTCCAATAATATTATTATAGGGTATTTCATGATGCTTGATGAAATAAACAAAGATTAAGGAAGAAGAAGAAGAGTTAGGGATAGAGTCAGTGAAATACAAAACAAATTTGGCCATTAAGTACAAAATTGATTGGGTTGATAGAGTAATGCTAAGATATAGGTTAAAAAGAATACATAATCATATGGGTTGACAATATACTACTAAATAGGGGATAAAATAGAGATATAAGAATACAAAATCATTTAGGTCAACTATGTACTATAGATAAGAAGGTGAAAATAGTCTGTAAGAGACTGTATAGATCAAGATGACAATGTTTTTAAATAGGGAAAAAAATTCAAGATAGTTTAAAGCAAGAATGAAAGTAAATGAACAAATAATTGGATCAATGTGATTGATCTAATTAGGGCACGCAACACAAACCTTGCACTAATGAAAGTTTTGAAATACAACACAATAATCAAAGAGAAATCAACAAATAAAAAATAAATGCTAACTAATTAGTCACCCTAAATGTTAATTTAGTTATAATAAAGTGTAATTTTAGTGTGATAGGAAATTTGGATGAAATAGGGAACTAGAAAGTAATCTAAAGTTGGTTTCAAGATGTTTGGGCTATAAGGGATCTATATTGACAATAGTATTAGTTTGATATTGGGGCCTACCCATTCACTTCACAATCTCATAATGATAAGGGTGTCAAGTGATTTTTTAATATATACCATTAACCATGTATTTAGACTTGGCTAAAAAACCAAGTTGACTTCCCCCTTGGTGATGAAATCTAAGTAGGCAGAACCTAGGAAGATAAAAGTTTAATGATTTTTGAATGTAAAGTGGTTTGGTAGTGTGTGAAAAATAGTGTAGATAAAATGGTAATTTGAAAAACCACCTATTTAAACTATGTGATTTACTCTAAGCATGCAAACAACTAAAAATAAAATGTGAATTAATTACTAGAAAATATATGTGTTGACACAAAAGATTACAACCTTGGCAGGAGGCTGAGCTCCTACCTTATTCACGCAATAATGGAAACTCCCCTCTTGCCTGTGGGACTGGTGAAGCTAGAGGGGAGAGTCTCTAGATAAGGGCTAGCTCCCTTTGATGCATCATGTTGTTTCCAGTAAAAGCAAAACACACTCATATATATATATATAATAAAGGGGGGGATGAAAAGGGAGAGAGATGTAGGAAAAACAAACCTACTCTAAAAGAGGTGATGCACTAAAATAAAGGTTGACCTTCACACATCCACTCTCAAAATTAGACAAATGCATACATACACTACCCACTTGGCAGAAGGACTAGGCTGCAAGAAACTAGCAGGGAGGCTTCAATGGAAAATCCAGAATAGAGATCACCCAAGGTGCTGTGAAACACACACTTATGAAGTAATTTCTTCTGCTCCTTCACTCCCAAATACTACTCTTCTCCTGTCATCTACAATAATGGCACCTTATAGACAGCAGTTCTGCTAGTGTTGAACCTGTGAGAGCATCAAAAGACAATGACTAGACACAAGCAAACATTCAATGCATACAAAGAAATGTCTATCCAAATGGAGGTAAAAAACTACATTTGTATTGATCCAGGTGAAATTTTTGCAGAGCTACGCCCTTTACAAAATGTGGAAGATGATTACAAATGAACAAGTCTATAATATATATGAGAAGCAAAGAGGCCCATTTGGTGCTCCTTATTTTACAAGTGGCATACGTGTCCCTTCATGAAAAGAAACAAGTTGCTCAAAATATTAATGAGCTGTTCATTTGACTGCTTGAAATCTGCATTTCTTGCTTGGGTGACTTACACGGTTTGCCTTCCAATTTAATGTGAAACAAAGAAAGTAGTTTCACTACTAGCTGCTATCATTCCAAATGATCAATTTGTTGGCACTATTTCACTTGCCAAAGTCACTTCTCAAATTGGCACCACTTGAAATTAAATGCTTGCTCATTTCGTGAATGTCTTCTTGTCCTTTTCTCAATTTTGTCTCTATCTGGCTTGTTCTATTAGGTTGTGGAGCTAAAAGCTTCACTATTATGCAAATTGTGGAGGTTGCTAAGTTACAGAGTAACCGATGTTGGTCAGGCCAACTGACGTCGGTCATCTTTAGCTACATAGTAACCGACATCGGTTAGGGGTCGATCGACATTGATCAGACAAGAACCGACATCGGCAACCTGTGCATTCCAGAACTAGTCTAATTTTAGATGGATAGTCAGTTTGCATGTAAAGACTAATTTTAGTCTTGAGTCTGTGTTTCTAATTATTGTAATTGGGAAGTCTAATTATTGTTTGGTTTTGGATCTATTTAAGAGACCCATGGGGATGTATTGTAATTAAAGATCAAAAGGACTTATTAAGGACAAGGAATAGATCCTTCAAATTGTAGGATCAGTTGATCTGCAGGTAGCAAGATTAGGGGAGATTTACATGGTAAGTAAGATCAGTTAGATCTGTAGGGTGTGCAAGATCAAGGAGATCTACTAGGAGTACTTGGAGTACTTGGTGGATTGGAAGTAGGCAACAACGGTTGAGTTGATTGTCACTTAATGGTGGAGGGAACAACTCAGTTATTGAGTTGTGGTTGTAATTGATTGAGAGAAAGAACTCTTGAGGGAGAATTGCTGTACACCCAAGAGGTGTGGAAAGAGTGGGATTTCTTCATTGTATTTCCTTCTGGAAGAGTGTTAATACAAGATTGTATTGTCTCTCATATTCTGTGCTATTTTTGAATTTTAGTTACATATTACTTCTGGTTAAATTCCATGTTTAGTTGCTTATACAAAGGTAATCAAGTGTACTCTTAAGGAGTAGGATCCTGACAATTGGTATCAAAGCTTGGTTCACTAACAGGTGGTATTAGATCGTGTTAGTATTTATTGATTACAAGTCACTCTCAGGGGTTTTTGATTGAGTGGGAGTAAAGCAATGGCAAAAAAAAGTAAGCTAAGAATGGAAAAATTCAATGGAAATAATTATCAATTATGGAATTGTGGAAAGAAAGGGCATGTAAAGAAAGATTGTTGGTTGGTAGAAGATCAGCATGAAGAAAATAAAGAAGCAAATGATGCAAGTATTGTTACACAGAATGCTCTTATATGTTCCTTGGATAAAGTAGAATCTTGGGTTTTAGATTCTATTGCCTCTTTCCATGCAACCCCAAATAGAGCATTTTTCCATGATTATGTCCATGGAGACTTTGGAAAGATTTATTTAGGGGTTGGTGAGCCTTGTCAAATTGTTGGCAAAGGGGAAGTGTGGCTGAAATTGCAGATGGGAAACACATGGGTGTTGAAGGATGTCATGCATGTCCCAGTCCTGAAGAGGAGTCTAATTTTTGTAGGAAAGTTGGGTGATGAGGGTTGCACAGTAACTCTCACAACAGAATCTTTGAAAGTTTCCAAGGGTGCACTTGAATTAGCAAGAGGTAAGAAAGTAGGTACTCTTTATCTATCTACTTGTATTACTGATTCTCCTTTTTTTTTATTTACTTTAGATGTAGATGCAAATATGTGGCTCTGTAGGCTTGGTCACATGAGTGAGAAGGGAATGCATGTTCTTAAGAGAAAATCTGATGTTTTTGACAAACTTAAGATCTAGAAAGCCTTGGTTTTCAAGGAGAAGATGATGGACAGAGATCAGCTCAAGAGGCTGAATAACTCTGAGCAGGGTAGTGTTGATTTGGACAAGTTTATGATCCAAAATGAGCTCACAAGTAAAAATAATCACTCACAAGAAAACACAGTTACCGATGTTAATTAGGTGAGAACCGACGTCGAACAGGCAGGAACCGATGTCGGTCATGTGTAGACTGAAGTCAGTGATGTCAGGTAGGTGGACACTAATGTTGGTCAGGGAACTGACATCGGTGATCAAGAGGAATTGACATCGATCAGGTGTAGACTGAGGTCGGCTAGAGGTGACCAAGATCGGTCACTGTTAGAACAAATTTTGGGCAGACAACAAGCTGTCAAGGAGTCTTAAACACCCATGTGGAGGTCTAAAAGGGTAAGTAAGCCTCAAATTCATTATTCCCCTTCTTTATACTACTTGTTACTCATTGATGGTGGAAAACTAGGAAGTTTTGAAGAGGCAATGCAGGTAGAATCTAGGAAATAGTGGGAGCATGGCATGAATGAGGAAATTGTTTCTTTAGAAGAGAACCAAACATGGGATTTGGTAGAGTCGCCAGCCAGAAAGAAAGCACTAAAAGATGAATAGATTTATAGGTTAAATAAAGGAGAGAATGGATAGGTGAGACAGAAGGCTAGGTTATATGGTCTTGAGTAAGTTGTAGGACAATGGTGTTTAAGGTTTGACATGTGTATGACAAAACATGGCTTTAGTCAATGTCAATGTGACCATTGTGTTTATTTTACCAAGTTGGATAATATTAGCTACATTATCCTATTATTGTATGTAGTGTATATGCTTGTTTCAGGGTCACACATGTAGGAGATTACTGAGCTAAAGGTAAAATTAGTTTAGAGGTTTGCCATGAAGGATTTGGAAGCAGCAAAGAAAATCCTTAGCATGAGTATTTATAGAGATAGAGAAACTCACAGGTTGATTTTGTCTCTAGAGGATTATGTGAATAAGGTAGTGGAGAGGTTCAATATGTAGGATATAGAATCGGTTAGCACACCTATGGTTGGACAGTTCACAGAACAGTGTCCTAAATCACATGATGAGGTTGAGTACATGAGTACTAGACCTGATATTACCCATGTAGTGGGAGTTGTCAGTAAGTTTATGGCCAATCCAAGAAAGGAGCATTGGAAATTAGTTCAGTGGATTCTCAAGTATCTGAGAGGGACCAACAGTAGGTATTTATGTTATGCAAGGTCAAGCACTTCTCTACATGGGTATGTAGATTCGAATATGGCAGGTGACTTGGATGATAGGAGAAGCACCATAGGATATGTGTTCACTATGGTGGTTGGTCTTCAAGATTGAAATTGAAGAGGGATACAAGCTAGGAAACAAAATTAGAGGATGTATAGGTACAGGTACAGGTGTAGCTATTTATCTCCAAGTGGGAGATTGTTAGGTTGTGGAGCTAAAAGCTTCATTTTTATGCAAATTATGGAGGTTGCTGAGTTACAGAGTAACTAACATCAGTCAGGCCAACTGACGTCGATCATCTTTAGCTATGCAGTAATTGACATTGGTTAGGGGTCGACTGACATCAGTCAGACAAGAACCGATGTCAGCAACCTATGCATTCCAGAACTGGACTAATTTTAGACAGATAGTCAGTTTGCATGTAAAGACTAATTTTAGTCTTGAGTCTACGTTTCTAATTATTGTAATTGGAAAGTCTAATTATTTTTTGGTTTGGGATCTATTTAAGAGAACTATGGGGTTGTGTTGTAATTATGGATCAAAAGGACTTATCAAGGACAAGGAAGAGATCCTTCCAATTGTAGGATCAGTTGATCTGCAGGTAGCAAGATCAGGGGATATCTACATGGTAAGTAAGATCAATTAGATCTATAGGGTGTGCAAGATCAAGGAGATCTACTAGGAGTACTTGGTGGACTAGAAGTAGGCAACATTGGTTGAGTTGATTGTCACTTACTGGTGGAGGGAACAACTTGGTTATTGAGTTGTGGTTGTAATTGATTGAGAGAAAGAACTCTTGAGGGAGAATTACTATACACCCAAGAGGTGTGGGAAGAGTGTGATTTCTTCATTGTATTTCTTTCTGGAAGAGTGTTAATACAAGATTGTATTGTCTCTCATATTTTGTGATGTTTCTGAATTCTAGTTACATATTACTTCTGGTTAAATTCTATGTTTAGTTGCTTATATAAAGGTAATCAAGTGTACTCTTAAGGAGTAGGATCCTAACATTGTTTGGCCCCCAGGGGCAAACTTTCAGTAGGTTGCTGCATTTCTAGCTCTTTCCAGTATCACCTATTTATTTTGAAAACAAATGATTATTTCATTCATTAAACTTTGATGGATTCATCGACATCCTCATGCTTGTTGGTAGTCAGATCCATGTTAACTTCTATGGCTTTGCCTTCTCTTTAACACCTGGGTGGGTCACTTTTTACCTTGGATGGTTTGTGCAGACTTCAGACTGCTATCAGGCCTTTGCATTATTTTTGAAGCGCACCTGAATTCCTTCAGACTTTTGTTTGAAGGAATTCCTTTGGGAAAAAAGTCTGAAGGAATTCAGGACTATCTATTTTGATTAATATAAGCTTTGTACTCACCTGATACTTCCATGCAAATGTTAAGTGCTTGCCCTCCAAAAGGGATTTTGACCTAAAGACTGCCCTTTACCTTTGTCTTTGTGTTAAGCCGTGCCCAAAGGAATTTGGGACCTAGACTTAGTCAATTTTGAATGAATTAAGCTTTGGACTTTGAACCAAACTGAACTTACCTGGGTCCTTTTCATTTGAAGTGCCAACCCTCCACTAGGGCATTTGAACTTTAAGTCTTGAACCAAATCACTGAACCAATTGTGTTGAAACAAGTAGAGAAACACTGGCATTAAACTGTGTAGCCTAAAAATGATTGCTTTTCTAATAGGAAAGGGAGGAGTTGACCATGATTTTTCTAGTGGGCAAAATTGGTCAACAATATGTTAATTCCTTGATTGATAATATTACATAGTTAGTTTAGGTGACACTATAGGAAAATAGTATATAACATAGTCAAATGGTTTGTTTCTATTCTATAGAATTAAGGTCTTTAATAAAAAAAAGTTAAATAGGTCAAATATGTCTCTCAAATAGAAGGCAAACTACATAACTAAGTCAACTAAGTTGACCTAGTTAGCTATAAGGTTATAATTTAATAGACTCCAAACTTGTGAAAAATAGTATAGAAGAAAAAATGAAATGATAGAGAGAAAAGAAAGGAGCCTTGGTGGGATTTAAGATGATTTAGATTATAAATTTTTATGCTAAGATTCTCAAATACTACTTTCAAATTCTACCAATAGGGTCAACTAGTTTGACCAAGTTTTCCAAAATCCTATATGCTGAAGAAGGAAAAATGAATAGGGTTGACTTGTTTGATTGAGTTTTTTTGACCTATATGTTGATAGAAGAAGATAGTAGATAGACCTGACTTATTTGACTATGTATGCTAATATGGGACTGAAGAAGAATACTATTTTGAATAACTTGATTTAGTAACTTGTAGTTGATGAAGACCTTCATAGATAGAAAAAATTCATTTTGAAGTGACTTTATGTTAAACTTATGCACATAGAGTTAGAACTATACCAATTGGTTTGATACAATACTAAAAATATAATATAATGATAAAAATGATGGCATGAAAGAAAACCTGTAAGGGTTATATTCACATCAAATTCACCATAATGTATGCAAGGAAAATATAACTAATCTATAAATCAATCCTAGCTTGGAGAAGATAAATCCTACTTACAATTCTAATTGTTGATACATTATATATTTAGGGTCATGACTAAGATAGATCAACTAGACCTAGCCAAGGGATCTCTTACCATAACAATATCATTAGGGAGGGTTCCAAAGCTTCTAGTCAAGCAAAACTATGCAATAACCCTAACTAGGTCCTATGTTTTCATACACACAAATGTATATAAATGACAAGTAAAATAAAATCATAATCTATTGCTCACCAAATATTATGGCACAAGTGAGGGGTTAGTAAACATAAAATTAAACATGCATAAGAGAATCATATTTAAGCTATGTATAGGTAAGACCCTAATTCATGAAGAGAGAAATGTATTTAACAAGTATTACTTATATTACTTATATCTACTAAAAGAGAGGAGAAAAGTTAGAGATACTTAACTTGAAGATGAACCCATCGAGACTCAATCTCTCCTTTGGATAGATGTGCTTAAAAATAGGTTATTGTGGTTTTTAAGGATCACTAAGAAAGGCCAAAAAATCCAAGACTTTTTCACAATACAAGATTCTTCTCCAAGTAGAAACCCTAAGCTAAGAATCCTCAAGTAGAATGGTAGAAGAATAGATTGTAAATAAGTGAAAGTGAATAATTAAATCTTGTTGTCTCTAAGAAATGGCAAAATGAATGTGTTTATATAACTGAATCTAACCCTAGTTCTTTCTAAAAATTTATCTGATGGAGTTGATCCAATAGAAATTATATCATTATTGACAAAAACAAATTAGGTCTTGGTATAGGTTGGCTAGGAGCTGACCTAGACCCTAAATAAGTTTTTTCAATTAGAGTATAGGGTTGATGCAACCAACATTGTATCGTAAACTATCAAAAAGGAGTTTAGGCTAGGGAAGGGATAATTAAGGTAGAAAATGACTAGAGGAGGGTAAAAAAGAGGAGGTAAAGCTTAGGGGAGTGTTTTTAGAGAAGGTTAGATTGATAAAAAGTGGTAGTATATGAATAACAATTCTGAAAAACACCAATGGTTTACCCACCCCTTTCTTAGTGCACCCCTTAGGGCATGCACTTAGAGAGATTGAGACTCAATGAGTTCTTGTAAGAGATAAAGCATAAATAATTGATAAAGTTTGAAAATATTATATGTGTAAAACACAAACCTTTTATCTAAATAATTATACCTCCACACTTTTACTTGTGCATCCAATATTGTGATAACAAATTGCATTACGGTTGTAATTAGAGTTTCTAACTTATGTACTTTGATGTGCACCCCATTATATAGTTTTGTTACTAATGCATGCTGTCCAAAATAGTGCATGACATCCTAAGGGATTTATGGGTATGAATTTATTAAGTCTATGGATTCAATCCACCATGTGTTAAACCTACCTAATTATTCATAATATTACCCTATTTTGGTCCATATGATGTTTGTGAAGGTGATGATAGGCCAAAAATATGTAGTGATATCAATGGATCCTTTTGGGGATTTAAACTACATAAAACATGAAAGTAAGACCAAAAAATAGTATTAGAAAGTTTGAAAATACCTACAAGTACCTTATCAGTATTGTTAGTTAACTTTGATGCCAAAAACTTAGGCCAATTAAAATATTCATGTAGGCATGTCATGCGATACATGATAATGATGACCCCTTTTATTTCCTACTTGACCTACATTTTTGTCTACCAAAACCTCTTTGTGATGAATTTAACCAAAATATACACTAAATCATCCATTATGGTCTTAATTAGTACTCCTCTACCTACTCTAACTGTATATTTATCCCTAGTGTCTAATTGAATAGGAGAAGTAGTGGTCTTGTATGCGAGAAGGGATTTACAATGATTTGAGATAGCTATTTCTCATGCTATAGCTTGTGTATCAATCTAAATTGTAAAATATTAGGATAAATTAATATCCCCTTCATTATATCTACTCAGGAGGGTAAACATCACTTCATCAAGTTGACCAAATGTAAGGAATTTGATCAATCTTTTTATGTCTGAACCTCACAATGGATGTGGGAGCATTAGGTCTCCAACTTGTGTAGGATCTTAAGGCCCAGGAGAAAACAAAGTGGATTCTACTTGATCCATGAATTTAAAAGGGTTAGGGTCATTGTATTTAGTTTGTTTCAGACCTAAGCTAATTCCCATATCCTCATTCTATATATCTATAAGTAGGATCAATAGTGGACCTCACTCCATCATTATAGTTGTTGCCTAAGATGAATAGTTACTTTTCTTACTTGAGATCTATTATGTAATCTATGCACTAGAAAATGTTTATAAAATAGATCATAAAATTCACTTATTATTGGAAGTGTGTAATGTTTGTGTGTTGTCCATACCCCTTCTTATATAGATTTTGGTGATAAATTATGTCTCATCAACTACTTTAAAAGTGATGATTGGTTGTACAATATTTTTCCTTCCCACATTTAATATTACTTGGTGAAATTTGATTTGATAGTGACCCTTTTTCATCTAAAATCCTTGATTGATCCCTTAGTAGTTATTTGATGTGATGTGATATCTTTTCATCTACCCTATTTATTTTATGATGCCATATATCAATTGGCCATGCAATCCACGTTGGGAAAAATTCAATATATTCAAGTTCCTTATCATTAACAGTCTTGAATGACCATTATTCATCCCTTCACTATACCTATTTTATCACCACCACGTTCACAAACTTATTTCATGACTTCTGAGAATTGGTGCTTGATATCCTTAATTAGGCTATCTTTGGAATTTGATCACACCTTAAAAATGTAACTCATCCTTGATAGTTGTGATGTGTTATGATGCAAAAATCACACTTTATGAACATACAACCCTAAACAAAATGAACAAATAGAAATAAACAACATTTAATAAAAACCTAACTACATGGTGTTACTCAACACCCACTTATGTTATCAATAGAGTGATAGAGATTAAAGGTGGTAAGGCTTAAGCTTATATCCATTTATTCATCCTAGAATTATGGTTACCTATAGATATTTTAACACTATAGTACCCTATTTTGAAACTTCATGTATAATATAGGATCATTTCCATCTAATGTGTAATTTTTATGAAAATGCCTTAAACCTACTATCATATAGCAATACCATTTTCCCTGGATAGAAATATTTAGATCACAAGTTGTGATCATGCCATGCCTTATGAACTGACTTGTGTATCTCCAATGCCCATAGTTCCCTTTGTCAATTTTCCTTCATTTTAACCAATTTCAATAACCTTTACTTTAGAGATTCATGATCACCAAGCCTCATGATTATTGAAATGCACAAGTTCATAACTATATACTCCATAGGCATTACTGTTTCAAGACCATAAAAAATATTAAAGGGAGTGAAACCTATGGTGCACTTTTAATTTTTTCTATATGCCCAAATAATTGAAGGAATGTGATCCTCCTAATCATCCCTTTACACATTCTAAATCTTTGTTAGCATTTTACCCAATACCTTGTTTGATGCTTCAGCCTACTCATTTGATTGGGGATGATAATCCATGATTTTGTGGTGCAATATCATAAACTCTTTAGTGAGAGTTTTGATAGTATTATTGATGAAATGTGTTCCACTATCACTAATAAGATTGATTTAGAATCTGAACCTTGTGATGATATTTTAATAGAGGAACTTAGTAGCATCTTTCACACTAAAAATTGGGGTCATAACTACTTCTAGACATTTGGTGAAGTAATTGGTTGTAATAATGATATACCATGCATGACTTCAATTTTTAGGAGATATAGACCCAATAAAGTTAATTACCCATTATTTGAATGGTTTTTATATGATCATGGGAACCAAAATCATTTTGTCACATTGATTTGGCTTACCCATTAATTAGTAGACATAGTAATGCTTGGCTATTTTGTGCACATCTTAAAATAAGGTAAGCCACCAAAGACCACTCCACAAGATTTTTATGGTAGTGGCTTCACTTTTGAAGTAAACCCCTAAAATTGCTTGATGATCTTCCTGAATAATTTTTGGTCATTCATGTTTTAGTGATACTCTAAAAAACACATCATCACTACCCAACTTGTACAAACACCCATTGATGATACTATATGGTATATCTTGGGTGACCATTTTATTTTTATCCCATTCCATATAGTACATAGGGAAAGTTCCTTGCTTTAAGAAGTTTGAAATATATTCCATATTATCTAGGATTTTAGTATCCCTAAATAAGTGTGTATTTGGGGATTCCTATTCTATTTATTATAGCTCCTACCCATTATGCAACCCATTTCATTATCCAACCGTAAATTTTATCCACCTATCTTGACATTGATGTAGAATTGAAATTATTGAAATAACATAAGCCATCGAGATATCTATCCTCCCAACATTAGCTTGTTAACCAGATAGCGCAATGCCTAGTGATCTGTAAAGAACTCAAATGGTTTAGCTAACAAGTAATGCCAAAATTTTTTAGTATAAACATCATAGTTAATGCCTCTCTTTATCTATAGTTCTATAGTTATTTTATGTATATAATAATTTCCTGATGGTAAAATGTATGGGATGATCCAACCCACCTTCACTAGGATGCACTAAGACAACTCCTACTGTGATACCAGAGGCATCCACATGTACATGGAATGGCTTCTTATAGTAAGGAAAAATAAGAATTGGTGTTATTACTAGCCTTTTTTAGCTCAATGAATGCTTTTTGTCACTCTAATGTCTACTCAAACCCTATATCTTTATGCAACAAGTTCTTTGTTGGCATTTATATGGCTATGTTCCCTTTCATAAACTTCGTGTAGTATCTTGTATGACTGATAAATGTGCTCACTTATGTAGAGTTGGTTGGAGGTGATATCCCTACTATCATAACAATCTTAGCTAAATTAACCAAAATACCATCACTACATACAACATGGCTATCATAACACCAAAGGGTATAAATAACAAACACTTATTTAAATTCAAATCAATGTGTAAAGTTTGACCCCATTTTAGAATTAATCATAACTTGGACATATTTTCTTTAAATAAATAAAAAAAATCCCAATCATCCAAATGAACTTCTAGAAAGTCATGAATGATGTCTTTGAATGCATTTAATACATCCCTAAAAAACACTATAGATACATTTTTTAAGCCAAAGGGCATTACTTTATATGTGAATGATCCCCATTCAGTTGCAAAGGTAGTCTTAACCTCATCCTCCTTTGTGATTAAGATCTGATAGTACCCACTAAATCCATCTATGAATGAGCATAATTCATGCCCTATGAAAAAATCAAGGATTTCATCTATAAATGGTATTGGGAATGGGTCATTGAGTGTGTAGTAATATCCACAAACTTAAAATTTCCCTATCTTATTTGGCTACATAACTATAGGGCTTACCCATTCTTATTTTTCAACTGAATAAATGATTCCAACTTTTTGCATTTGATCTAGTTTGGAATTTTAATTTGATATTCATATTGGGATTGATTCTGTATGTTTTCTTTTTGATGGATCGAGCATACCCTTTCAATTATATATGCATCTCTCCCAAGGACAAATCCACACCTTTAACTTCAAAAAATGTGGTTAAAAATACATCTTGATGGTCTCAAAGTAATTTCAAATCTTCTAAGATTTGTTCTTATTTAATAGTCACCCACAATCACAAGCTTGGGCAGTTCCTCTATTCCAATGTTTACCTTAATCTTTTTCAAGGGTTCCTAATATACTTTTTTGGATCCACTGGGTAGAGCTTCCTGTAAGACACACTTACCTTCCCACTATGGAATGTTTATGTTACATAGTATTCTTATTTAACTTGTTATGCAGTTTGAACTAGTTTTGGTTCAAATAAACCTTCTACATCCAAATCACTATCATTATCGCTAAGCTCTATTACTTCATCTATTATTATATTACATGGATTAACAAAATCTTGTTCTTTTTTATTATCCCTATAATTGTGAATTTATAAATTCAAATCCTATACTACTTCTTATTGAGATGATGATTCAACTATAGTTTCTAATTCTTCTACTCGTCCATGACATAGAAAGGTTTTGAGTTTATATAAGGCATTCTGTACCAATGGATTATAATATTTAAACACAAAATTTTGAATGAATTCTTATTTCACTTATGCCTAATTCTTTGTCTCTCTCCTATGATTTTGATGAAAATTCTAGGCCATTGGTAGAGGTGCTAACATATGATTAAAAATATGTACCCAATACTTAGGCTCTACTCCTTGTGTAGTCCATATATCCACACACTAATGAATGTGAAACTTAGGGAATTGACCTTATTGGAAGAAAGGCCATTCTAATTT